>CM062805.1:571301664-571669780 GCA_031772625.1 Pinus tabuliformis | reverse complement strand
AAGCCAACCTAACAGTAATAACATAAGGGCACAATAATAACAATAGTGGGTTTCTATGGGGCACACTAATAACAATATGGGGACAATAGGGTACAATAATAACAATAAGGAATACAATGAAATATAATGGGGGAATTAATAGTATTATAGGGACCTAACACCAAGAGATTTGCCCAAGAAAAGGGACATCATCCAAAAATAGGTAGACAAATCCAGCTCATTCAACTTAGAAACTGAAATTTCAAAGTTGAAAGTGTCAATCCCTCTTACTGAACTTGTCAAAAATAGCCATTATAAGTCTAATATAATTAAAATTTTGAAATTTGATCCTATGTCTGGCATGGTTAATATTGAAGATGACTAGCCTAAATTAATTTTTGGTCCAGCCATAGATTTTCAATTAGGAGACAGTGATGTTCCTTCATTTTACCTGAGTTTAAGAATCCATCAGTACATTCTTCATAACTCCATGATTGACTCCGGATCCTCCCATAATCTAATTCCCAAGGCCATCATGGAAAATTTGGGTCTATACATTACTCGTGAATACCATGACTTGTATTATTTTGATTCTGGTAAGGTCTATTGTCTTGGTCTAATGAAAGATTTGGTAGTATCCCTAGACCAAATCTCGAAAAAGAATGTTTTAATGGATGTGGTGATAGCTGACATACTACCATGGTTTGGGATGTTATTATCAACATCCCGTGGAGAAAAACTAAGAGCCACACTATAGTTAGACTTCTCCTATTCCACCATCCTTGTTTTCGGGCAATTGAGGAAGTTGTACCGAGAAACCAAGATGAAATTCATGATAACTAGCAAGGATAAGCCCAATAATCATCCTATAAACATTTTACATATAGATTTAGAGTCATTTATTTTATATAATGATATTGGATTGAATGATGTAGATAGTCAACTTGTGGAAATTAAAGATGTACCAAAGATTTTCAATTGTATAAGGACAATCTCAAATCAGAAAAAAGAAAGGTTGCCAAGTTCATCAGAAAAACCATTGGACAAGGTAAAGTAAGGCTCAAAGTAGCCATGAGAGAAGGTAATAGAAAATTCAAAATAGTCTGAAGAGAAAGTTTAGAAAATTGACCCAAAACAGAAACAAGATGTACAACCCTTGGAAGAGGAACATGGCCTTTGGACCATGGATTTTGATGGTAGTCTTGGGAAAGATGGAGTAGGTATTGGCATTTGGATTCAAAGTCCACATCATCAGTAAGGTAAGCTCCCTCAGAATGTTAGATTATTCTAATACAAGTTAGCTTTTAATTTCATTAACAATGTATGAAGCCATGATCACAGGTTTAAAGATCTTGAAAAGGTTAGGTGCATGAAAAATTTATGTGTATGGTGATTCAGAACTTGTGATCAAGCAAGTTAAAGGTGAATATCAAGCTCACCATCCATGAATGAAACAATATAGAAATGCGGTTTTAAATATTCTTAGGATTTTTCCTAAATATACACTTTTAGTTGTACCAAGGAGTCAGAATCTTATGGTGGATTCATTAGCCACAGTTGCAAGCAATTTCAAAAACCCCATTTTTTCAAACAAGAAGTTTGAGATCCATGTGAAGCATCGTCCCTCTGTTCCTAACACCTTTCCATATTGGAAAGTATTCTGGGATGACAAACAGGTGAATAACTTTCTTTAGAAAGAAGGAGAGTTTGAGAATTGTTCCATGGATAAAGTTTACAACAAGGATGATCAAGTCATCGAGGTAACCCAAGTTGATATATTACAGCTGAAGGAAAACAATATTCTAGAAGGTCTTATACCTTTAGAAGACTTGTTTGATTAGGATGATGTAGCAAGGAAGCCTACATTAGTACCTACTAAGAAAGGTGTGGAAGACGTGAACATCAGAATAGCAGACAAACCAAAACTGATCAAGTTGTCCAAATCATTATCTCCCAAGGTAAGAGAGAAATACATTCATTTAATGTCTGAATTTTTTTATGTTTTTGCGTGGGATTATGTAGACTTAAAGCAGTATGATAAGAAAATAATTCAGCACACTATCCCAATCAAGCCCAATCAGAAACCCTTTAGACAAAATCTACAAAGGATTAACCCAAGATATATGCCATCCATAGAGAAAGAAATTAGTAGAATTTTCAAGACAGGCATCATCATTCCCATTAGATTTTCTGATTGGATATCAATTCTAGTCCTGAGAAGAAAGAAGACTGGAGAAATTAGGCTCTACGTAGACTTCATAAATTTAAACAAAGTATCTCTGAAAGATAATTATCCACTTCTAAATATTTACCATATCCTTCAGTGAGTTGTGGGTGCTTCCTGGCTGTCACTCTTGGATGGATATTCTAGTTACAACAAATTTTTAGTGCATGAAGATAATTAGGACAAGACATCATTCAACATACCTTGGGGCACATTCAAATATGCATAAATTCCATTTGGTCTTAAAAATGTCGTGGCCACTTTTCAGCGTGCTATGGGCATAGCCTTTTCAAATGAAAAATATGTTTTCTTACTTGTATACTTAGATGATGTAAACATATTTTCACATTCAAATGATGAACATTTGCATCATTTAAGAGTCATTTTTCAGAAATGTAGAATGTTCGGGATCTCTCTCAATCCAAAGAAAATTTTATTTGCTATGGAGGAAGGAAAACTTCTCGGTCACATCATTTCGAAGGACGACATCTAGATTGACCCTTCACGAGTAGAAGCCATTCAGAAAATTGACTTCCCTCGCAACAAGAAAGAAATCCAAGCATTCAATGGTAAGATGAATTTCTTACACAGATTTATTCCTAATTTGGTTGAACATCTTAGAGAAATGACCAATATGTTGAAAAAGGATAATGAGGTGAAATGGTCTGAAGAAGCCCGCAAGTCCTTTCATGCAGTAAAGATTGCCTTAACCATTGCCCTTGTTTTAATCAGTCTTGATTACTCTGATGATTTTATTATATTTTCATTTTCTTCTAAGCATATAATGGCAGTAGTACTAATGCAAAAATGGATAAAACCAAGCTGCTAATAGAATTTTTTAGTCGCAACATCAGGGATGTAGCCCTTATGTACAACATCATTGAGAAACAAGCCTTGGCGATCAAATATTTCAGAGTTTACATTTTACATTCGCATACTCTTGCTTATGTGCCTAATACATCGGCAAAATAAGTTCTTGTGTAGAATGACCTGGAAGGTATAAGAGTTAGATGGATAGAAACATTATTAGAATATGATCTTGAGATCAAGCCTACCAAGCTGATCAAGGGTTAAGGCTTAGCCAAACTCATGGTCGAGTCAAACCTTCATGCTCTAGATATCAACCTTGTAGCAACATTATCCGACAATCAAGAAGTGGATCGCATTCAAGTATCTGAAATCTTTCTCTCATCCCCACGATATTCTGATATTATTTATGTTCTTCAACATCCAAATCCCCCTTCAGGCATGTCTAAGGCTAAGAGTGGGTCATTGAAGTTAAAGGCTTCGAAATATTGTATCATGGATAGTGCACTTTATTGGAAAGATCCTAGAGGTGCATTGCTGAACTATTTGACCGAAGATGTGTAAAAAGAAGTAATAAATTACTTCCACAAAGGAGATTGTGGGGGCCACTTGTACTAGAAAACCATGGCCAAAAAAGTACTGAGAGCGGATTACTATTGGCCTAAACTTTTTGTAGATATCTACAAGGCAGTGATGAGTTGTCATAAGTGTCAAGTTTTCCAAGGTAAAATAAAGCTTCTTCCTTTGCCTCTACAACCTATATCAATTAATTCACATTTTTAGTAGTGGGGCCTAGATTTCATAGGTGATATCAATCCATCATCATCTGCACAACACAAGTGGATATTGACAGCTACAGACTACTTTACTAAGTGGATTGAAGCGGTCCCAACTAGGTAAGCAACAGATTCAGTTATCATTCAGTTTTTAGAAACTAATATCTTGTCCGATTTTTCTTGTCCTAATAATATTATCACAGACAATGCGGCAACATTCAAGTCCAAAAAGATGATTGAGTTTTGTGACAAATACAACATTAAGTTGGTACATTCTATGGCATACTATCTGCAAGGAAATGTTATGGTGTAGTCCTCCAATAAATCCTTAATTAACATCATCAAGAAAATGTTGGAGGCCAACAAAATGAATTGGCAAAAAAAGCTAATCAATGCATTATGGGCAGATCAGGTGAGTAGTAAGAAATCTCTTAGGCTTGATCCTTTTCAAATTATGTATGGAGTACATATTGTTTTTCCTTCATCATTAATAGTACCGGTCATCAAATTGTTACAAAAAGCGGGAATTGAAGAGAATGATATTCAATGCCGAATCAATCAAATGATTCACCTACAACAGACACGGGATGAGGTATTTCAAAACACCTCTAAGCTTCATGACAGGATAAAGAGAATCTATCACCGAAAAACAAAGGAAGATGACTTCAAAATTGGAGATGTGGTGCTTCATTGGGATGCCAGAAATGAAGAAAAGGGTAAGCATGGTAAATTTGAAAACTTATGGAAAGGCCCTTATCATATTCTAGCTTTCCAAGGACAAAATGTTTTCTTGTTGGATGAGATGAATGGAGAACCATGCTTAGGAGGACCATTCAATGGTAGGCTCCTGAAGCACTATCTTTTATAAATTGTCATGGTTTCATTGTACATACAGTTTAATTTTCTGCAAGTGTGAAGTAGCAGATCACTGAAGTTCAGAGCCTAAAGTGAAGGCCATGGAGCTTCACTTATTTTCTACCATTTTCAGTATTCAGTCACCAGTAAAGTAAGTCAGTTTTGAGTCAGTTTGAGTTATTTGAGTTTTCAGCATTTACTCATGCATTTCAGTTTAAGTTTTTGACCATATTGGCCCATATGGTTAGGCACTTGGTCTATGGTTTTCTTAACACCTCCAAGGAGCTACCATCCGCAAATAAGGTTGATGTTAGAGTCAGTATTTGCATACTGCCATCAGTGATCAAAACTCCTCTTTTATATCATATTAGTGTCCCATGTGAAATTTTTATAATTCCACCTAGGCCCTCATGCAAAATTTTACTCACTGATGGTAGCCCATGTCAAAATCCCACTCTCCCTAAAAAAATATCAATATTTGTTGGCCCACCTTCCTATGTCTTACTGATCATAAATTAATTTTAAAATCTCATTTCATCATGTCTTGTGTCAGTCAAGTCTACATGAAGTTTGGTTATTCAAGGTCCCATTAGGTCACTAGGTTTCATTCCTCCAAGGTCCAATAAAAACACCATTCACTGCATAAGGCCAGTAAAATCAAGAGAATGAAAGAAATAATATCCCTTTTTCATTCAAAAAGGATTTGCAAACATGTAACTATGGTTGCAAGATCTCTAATTTACATTCCAAAAGTATAAGTTTTGTTTCAAATTGTAATTTTATTTCAAAAAGAGGGATGTGATAATTTCATTTATTTATGTAATTTCATGTTTATCATATGTAATAAGTCACTATTCCTAGTTGTTTACTCAAACTCTATTGGCAATATCATCCAAGCAAAATTCAAAAGTAAATATTGCCAAAACTCTAGCATCATCTACCTGCAAAGGAAAAATTTATAAAGGAAATTAGCAAAGAGGTCAAAAAGGTGAAATGAAACATTAGAAAGTGGGTTTTAAAGTTAAAATATCAAATTCACTCAGCTATAAAGGACTTCCTGGCTTCGAACTCAGCTTCATTTGCCTCCTAACACTGATTGAGAAAGCCCCAAGAGACCCTTTTTACAGTTTTGGGGAAAAATCAGTAGAACAGAGCACGTGTTGCGCGTTCTCTTCTGGCGTTGCTCGTTTACCCGGTGCTGCATGTTTCCTTAAGGCGTTGTGTGTTTTCCTAAGGTGTTGCACACTCTCCATTGGCGCTGTGCGTTGGTCTAGGAAGGCTACAGTCACCTCCTCAACTCCAAAGTGCATTCAACGTCCAAACAAGTAAGCACTAGCTAAGGAATGTGTGTTTCTTCCTCTTTAAGTCACTCCTAAAGTCTTTAAAGGTTTAATTGGAGATTTGGTGTTTATCCTATATCTAAAACCTAGATCTTCCCCAAAAATACCCTTGCACTCTTAGTTCCTTTATCCACTCCCCTACACCTTCCTTCCTTTTCCCTAAACCTTTTTATCTGAAATACCCTCTAAACCCTTTGTCCCAAAACCCTATGTCCTAGGTGCCACAACTACCTATGCTCCCAAACCCCCTACATTGCAAAAATTTCCTCCACCCCAAAAGCTATCATACTAGTCCTTTATATCCTCCTCCATTACATATATCCCTTCACCCACCTCCTTCATATTTACCCTTCCCTACTTCTTATTACCAAAAAACCGCATTCCAACTACCATATACCTCCTAAGGTTTGATATTAAACACCATGGCAAAAGAGGAATACAAACCACATAGTGAGGAAGAGGAAACGGATAGAGAAGAAACAGAGGTCAAGAAAATACAAAAAGGAGGAAAAACACACAGATTTGAGCCCACGGATCTCAGGGAACTCTTGGCATCTCCTATGACTGTGACATCCTTCAAATATCTAGGCTATTATGATTTCTGTGAGCAAGTTCAGGTAGTCCAACATCATCCTGAGTTGACTAGGCTCTTCATATCTAAACTCCAAGACAACCAAGTCACTCTAGCAGGTATCACTTTTACTTTATCTACTGCCATTATATTAGCTGCCACTGGAATCCCAGATGTCGAGGAGAAATCGTTTAAACAAGGTGATTTGGAGAGACATTATTATGAGCCTTACATGAAACCAAGGTACCAAAAAGAAAGAAGGGGATATTTGCCTTTTTCACACCTCCTTGACAAATATGCCCCAATGATGAAGATTATTATGAAATATTTTTCATGTGAAGGTATATTTTCTAGGCTCTATTCTTATCACATCCGGCTTTTAATGCATTTCACTAGGGTAAAAATGCTGAATATGCCCTACTATGTTTTCCAGAGTGTTGAGAATATGGCCTACATTGCCCAATAGAGGGAGTATAAATATCAAATGAAGAGTCTCTTTCATCATTCCCTCATTAAAATCATAGTCCTTTATCATCTCAAGGAACTGAACATTGCATGGAGTACCTTCATATCTAATCCAATATTCACTCATTCATCTACTCAAAATGTTCGAAGCATCCCTTCATCATCTCATTCTTCCACCTCCATTCCTCCATCTCATCCCATAGATCATTCATCCTCATCTGATGAGTTAGCCTCACCATCACCTCCATCATCACCATTCCATGAGCATATTCATTCACCAAATAGAGGTGAAATCAGAGAGCAAGAGAACATTGAACAGAGTGAGGTCATCAAGCCTAAAGGGGCTAATTTGGTCATTTTGACACATACTTATCAGAGAGGACATAGGTAATTGTTTTTCCCATAGATTGTGGGAAGGGCCTTGCCTTCGTCATTAGCAAAGCAGGTATAGAAGGGCAAGGAAAAGATGACAGAGACAGAGATCCAACAGCAACAGCAAGACCTCCATTAGACAGAGCATGATTTTGACTTAGTTGACCTAAGTGAGCATTATGAAAATGAGAGCATAAGCATTGTCATCAAAGAAAAGGATGCACTCATCAGGGAGCTCCAAGTCCATTTTTAGAGGGAAAAATACATCATCTCATATTATGAGCAAGAAAACAAGAAGTTTGAGACCAAACACGAGCTCATGGAGATTCCACTCATCAAGATAAAGAGGGAGGCTGAAAAGGCTAAGGCTTTACTTAATGAAGCATATGGAGAATATAGTGACCAGATGGAAGAACAGGTGTTAAGAAGAAGGCTAAGGACTAGAGGCCTAAAAAGAGCATTGGATCTAGAAAAACTGAAATAGGTTGAACTAGCTAATGTACTCACCCTAAATGAACAATTTGCCAAAATGATTAATGAGAACCGGGAGCATTGGCTTGAGAGGGTGAACAACCATCTTGAAAAGCTCCTGGACAAGGCCAAAAGAGACACTGACATTCAGAGAAATATGGCAAATTATTATTGCCGGAGAAACCAAATAGCAAGGGCAAATATCAAGGCTGCTAAGGCAAAAATTGAAACCTTAACTCACCAAGAAGAAAAGAGGAAGCTTGATATACTTGCAGAGGCTTCAATCCATGCCTACCACACCAAACAGCAACTACTTGACCAATTTGGAAGACTCTTGGTTCATTTTTTGTAATATTGTCTTTCCTGTCTTTTTTGAGGAAATTTCATATCATCTCCTTGGTCAAACACGCAGCGCCTTAGGCACTGCACACTTTTTTGAGGCACTTTTTGGAGGAATGGAAGCCACCAGTGGGTTCAGCAAGACCAAGACATATAGGAGAATCATGTTTCTAGCCCTGGAATGCAAAATTGGCATGTGAAAAAGGAAAAAAACTACTTAAAAATCATGTTTCTACCTCATTTCTAAACCAGTCGCTATGTGTTTGAGTAGACTTGGGAGCATGGAGTTTTGGAGTGTCAAATCAAGTCCATTTTGAAAACCAAGGTTAGTTTTAGAAACTAGATAGGATATGATTTCCAATTAGCTATACTAAGCTCAATTTGGACACCAAGAAGGTAGGAAAAAGTGGGTCTGAAGATGGCATTTCGTTTTTGACACTCGTGTCGCGAGTTTGACAGTTGGCCCAATTTTTCACTGTTTCTCTCCAAATTTGATTTTTACCTATGGGAAATCAATGTTTTACTGATTTAATTGATGTGGTTGATGTAATTATTATGTTTTTACTATTACCAAGGGTAAGTGCATTAGGGAAATGGCCTTCATGACTTGTAATGAATCAGTTCACTTAAGGTAGGGATGAGTCACTTCGACCACCCTTTGCTCTAGCTATCAGTTCAATTTTTGTTGTAACTACCCCTCCTCTCATGGATTCAACCCCTCAGGCTATGATGAGTTGCTTTTGAGGCCTATATCATGTAACATGTCATTCATTCTATAGGTTGGACTCTATTGGATGTTGTACTAGTGTTTCAAACTTTGGCATGAAATATATTGGAGGAGTTGCAGCTATTTTGGTGGGATTCATGTGGCATGGTATTTTGATATTGTTTCCTCTTCAATTACATATGCGTGAATGTTTTGTACCTTTCATGATCCATTTCACTTTAAATAAGTTTGATTTTCAAGGTTTGATAAGCAGAATTCATCTTCTATGCTCTGTTTTGGGAAAATCATCATAATTTGTTTCATTTCTTCAATTTAGAAAGAATTCATGGCTTTCATGCTCTTTTTAGCACCTCACCATTCTAAACCATTTCATCACTACTACAAGGTGTTAAAGTAACTTTTCTACCTTGCCCCATTAGATGTCTGCAATTCTGATTCTTTGTTTCCTTGACCTAGTTCACTCTCTGACCTAATTCACTCATCCAGTGACTAAGGTGTTCAAGTAAATTTTCTACCTTGCCCCATTAGATGTCTGCAATTCTGATTCTTTTTTTCCTTGACCTAGTTCACTCTCTGACCTAATTCACTCATCCAGTGACTATCACAATCAAAATCAAAATCAAACAACCCTATGTACTTTATATCTAGCCTAAAACCCTAATCTATCCATCCCTCCCCGCTATGATCCTTTGGAGAGAGCCCTCTCCGGCTTGGTAGGGCTAGCTACCAAGTCAAAATATTGGTCAGTGGATACCTCAGCTGGACTCTTCCTCAGCCTTGGAGATCTATAGGAGTGATAACAGATGGCATAGTGCATCTTAGCATCTACAAAGGGTGAGTTCAGCATGTGCCTCAGGGGAGCATGATCAATGTTCATATTCAGTTGTTCAGATATGAAAGTCTTCATTTTGGTCAACCCTTTTCCCTTGATATCAAAGGTGCAGAATAGCTTCGTCCACCCTTTTCCCTTGATGTCAAAGGGGGAGAGTATTTTGGTGTTGCTTGTTATCTCTGACAGTTTCTACAACTTTTAATAATCAACACCAACATGGTTGCCATCAAGTCCAAAGGGGGAGATTGTTGGTAGTATGATGCATGTGTTGTACTTGATGGCAACCCACTTGTAGCATAAAAACTCACTTGTATGTGGTAACTAGATGAATCTACAGGAGATATATGAGATGTGACAGAATGCATAGCAGTTGGTTTTACATATGTGACAAAATGTAGGGCAGTTCAAAGGAATCTATTCAGAAGTAATGTACAATGGAAAATCACATTATAACAGGTCTATTCAGAGGGGGAAAAATAATGGTACAAAAGAACGAGATGAAGTAACAAAGGACTATAGGTCAAAATCAAGAAGTTGAGGAAAAAGGAATTTTCAGGTATGTTAAGTTGTGTACGCGAGTTCATTGTACAAAAAGAGCGTGTACATGTGGGTTCATTGTACAAAAAGATTGTATACATATGCACGCACTTTCATAGAAGGAAGAGCAGTGTATGGGATGAAAAATTAAGGAAATTAAGGTGAAAGAATACTAAGGGTCAATACCATGGTATTAGCCCATAGTATTGAGTGGAGAAACAGTTATTTGATCCCGTCTAAGAGTACCAAAGGTTCTAAGTGTTCTTTTGATCTGAGGTATTGAGAAAGGCTAACACTATATAAGGAGGAGGAGATCAAAAGGCTAAGGGCAGAAGTAATGAATATCTTATGAAGTGTTAGATCAAAAGAAAATATGCATGTTATGGATTTTTGATCCTTTGCTTGATTTGAACAAAGTATGCACCTAAGTGTTTGATGATGGATGAGATCTAATGATGGATCAGGATCATAATGACTTATTATTATGTGATATGATAATGGATAGGATGATCTAATTGCTAACGTACATTTTGTCTTTTATATATGATGATATGGGTATGTCTAAAGTCTGGAATTGCAGCAAAGCTATAAGTAAGTATTTGCAAATCTATACGCTGGTTCACTTTGGTGAAGGTGTGTATACACACTAGTTCGGCTCTTCCAAGTAACGTATGAAAAAGAAAATCTTGATGTTCAGCGATGACTGATCTATCATATCAGTGCTACTATTTTTCTAATGTTTATCAATGATTTTTTCTTACATCTGAAAGTAGAACTGAATGTATAAGGAAATTGAGTCTGATTGATTGATTGATTGAGAAAGAAGGGCGATCCTTGTTACTATCTATTTAGAACTTTGTAATATGACAGTAGATATTATGAATGTCAGTAACTGATACAGTGTGTGGTTCAAAGGTTTTATGATCCAATACCATTAGAGGTATATGCAGGTTGGGCTAAAGGAATTAGTGTATACATGTAGGTTGGCTTCATTGAAGGAGTGTATGCATTTTGACACATGAATTGTGAGGTTACAGTTGGTTCTTATTGTTGATGCAATGTCCTGGGTTCATATTTGTGTACTAGTTACAATGATCTGTTTGTTCCAGTTCTTTGGTTGAATTTGATTAAGTTTGAATGAATGGTTGATTCACTTGTGTCAGAGGTTTAGTTATTGTATGATTCAATATGTTAGAGGTTTCAGTGATTGCTTGATTCAGTATGTTAGAGGTTTTAGTGATTGTATGATTCAGTATGTCAGACGTTTCAATGATTGATTGATTCAGTTATGGATTGATTCAGAGATTTATGATTGTTTCAGTTATGTCAGAGATTGATGATTGAGTTTCAGTAATTGGTTTTGATGGTTGTATTATAGTTGATTGATTTTTGAGCTTCAGTGTTACTAATGGGTCTAGTGTGCAAGTTTGATGAAACGTTGCCTTCATATTGTAGTATTGTGTACCAGGAGTATCCAGTGTGAAAATTTATGAAAGGTGGTCCCCACAGGATACTGAGGTTTGGAGCCTTCAGTGAGGAAGTTGAAGCTTCCTGCCAGTGGTGGTTGCTGCTTTGATCAAGGGGGTTGGAGCTCCCTTCCAGTAGCATCTAGAGAACGAGTGAAGGTTGTAGCCTTCTATAGGTCAGAGCCTACATAATAGTAAACATATTGGCTATTACAAGAACTAGGAGGTTGTAGCTCCCTTCCAGTAGAAGATGGAGAACGAGAGAAGGTTGTAGCCTTCTGTAGGTGGGTGCCTATGTATTGGTATGAATCTACACCAGTACAAGATTGTAAACAAATTTTCTTATTATTAAAAGAAGACAAAGACGACAGCAGCAGGTGGTTTTCACCCACATTGAGTTTCTAACTTAAATATTGGTGTTCATGTGTGTTGCTTATGTGTGATGGTTTATTCTGTTATTAGTGCACATGGTTATTGTTTAATTTTTAATAAAATATTTATGCACTAATTAAATATCAACATATGATGAATTAAATAAATCATAAGTTCACTGGATATATGTTGGTTGCCTTAAGAACAGTTACATGCACACGCGAGTTACCTTCATTGAAGTAGCATATATAAATCTAATTATGGTAATGAAAAATTTATTGATATTTAAATATTGATTCCACCCGCCCCCACAAAATATATAATATATATATATATATATATATATATATATATATATATATAGATATATATATATTATTTCCAACAACTTCCTCATATCGATCTTTGAAACATGGTGGGTCTTCAATCCAACATTAGAGTCTATGATATCATGACTAATATTTATTTTTTTCTCATCGTGAGTTTCCTCTACTACCTTTTCTCCATTAGGAAGAATTTCTTGTTGCAACTTTGCCAAAACTCCTTTCAAACCTTCCATGTCTTTCTTCAAATCTTCAATGTTTACTTCTAAAACCATCCATATTAGCTTCCACGCCATCCATCTTAGCTTCCACACCATTCGTCTTAGCTTCCACGCCATTCATCTTAGCTTCCACGCCTTTATTTAAACCATCCATCTTAGCTTCTATTATTTTTTGTAAGAGTGAAAGTTGTTGCACTTGGTCTCGTAATTTTGATATATCATGTTGCATTTCTTCCTCTTCTTCATGAGTCATTCCAAATATTTTAGGTTGTTTACTAGGTGTTTCCATTTTATTTATTCGAGGATCCAATTAATGATAAATATGCTTCACTATTTCCTTAAGTCACTTCAAACAAATTTTTCAAAAAAAACTTATGCAAATATTTTAAAAAGACTACACACATTTTTTCTCTTTATAGGAGCTCGATATTGAATCTATTATATATTTGTAAGTTTGAATCACCAAGGTATGAAAGTTCATCTTATGATAGTCCTTTGTGTCCTCTTTCCAACCCCATAAGTTTGATCTAGATTGGATTCTCCAAGAAACAATTATGTCAAATCTCCCACGATGACCTGATTATAGACTAGTTTCATAGAGTAAACTTGTACGAAATGCCACATGTCACTATCTTGACCTTTGTACCTGAAAATGATACACATAAAACAACAGTTCATTCTCTTTCTATAATGGTTTACAAAATTTCAATCTGATTCTTAGAGAAAAGTTTATAATGATTTTCCCAATGTGACTTGTTTGAGATTGAATTTGGGAGCCTGCAAAAACCCTAAATTCCTTAGTTCATATCACCGAAAATATAGCGAGACAAGATCTGAAATTTGGTCCTGAAGTTCATCATTATTGTGGCTCAAATGGGTTTTAATTGCAACTTCTTAATATTCATATAAAAAACGTTATAGCAAATATATCACGATGGTCTATTTGAAGCAATGAAACCCTAGAATCCAAAGCTCTAATACCAATTATTATGCAACCAACTCACAAAATAGAAGAATGAGATAGATAAACAACTTCAAAAGTAGCCTCTTCAAGGGGACAACCTCATTTACATTAAACAAATGAACAATTCTTGGATGATACAAATGACAAGACCTCATTTCTATATATAGGAGTCTAAGGGGTCACAATATAATCAAAGTCGACATAACAATAATAATGTAAGGGAAAAACAATAACAATAGTGGGCTTCTATGGGGTACAATAATAATAATATGGGGACAACATGGGAACAACAATAACAATAAGGGGCTACAATGACATTAATAATAAGGGAATATATTAGTATTATAGGGACCTAACACATAGGCTAGGTAGAGAGGATCGACTGCCAAAATTTCATGCATATAATTTGTAGAAGGGGTCATCTATGAGACATTGTGAAGTGATGATGAAAAAAAAAGTTAAATTTTCATCTTCCGGGTCATTTTGACATGATGATGATAGAGCAATGCTAACCCATTCAAGGTTATAATCATTGATTGGCAATGTGGGGAGAACAATTAATACATCCCATTATGGACATTACACACATATGTACTTAAATTGGCATCATAATGACAAATTGTTGTGAATTGAAAACTAATATATGTTATAATTTTTTTAGACTAATATAGATCAGAAAATACAACCAATATATAGATTAGTTGAATTAAATATAGTAGAAAATATTGGATGTGTGAGCATTGAAGCCTCCCATTGCACTAGCCAGTGCAGATCCAGTTATGTTCTTGAGCTTGTTTAGCTTCAAAAAAACTAGAACATTTGTCTTCAAAGCCTTACTAACAACTTCCTTAGTAATGATATCATAACACACCACTGATTTTGCACTCCCTTCAATCCAATTCAAAGTTGAGTTTCTTGTCTGCACAAAAATTGCTAGAAACACTCATTAACATCCATGTCATGAAATTCATTAATCCAAAACATTATTTACACCCTTGGATACCATATTCATCCTCATAGAATCCTTAGTAAAGAAATTTTGCCAAACAATCTATGTAAATCCTTTGTTTATTTGGAATGTGGCATAATAACTTTCTATTAAAAATATAATTTGATAGGATTGAAATAAATTCTATATAACCTGTCTTTTAAATTTATATTTAATAATATAAATATTGCAATACTATATTTTATAATCCATTTTGATTTATGGGTGGCTACCTATTTATTATTGAGAAAACTAGGGAAAACAGAATTAGGGCTTCTATACGGTAGATGAGTGTTATATCATGTTCATGAATTATGTTGCTACTAATTATTTTCTTTCAGACATCCACAGTCCATGATTATACCATGAAGCTATCTTGATATATCAAAGTGCCCAAGGATCTAAGGTTCCTTAAAGTTCCCTCCTTCCATCATGCTTATCAAAATAAAGGTTCAACTTATCCTTCTTTCTTTGGATGACGAGATCTTCCTAACTTTCCTTTGCCCGATGTTCTCATCCTTGCTACATAAGCTTGAGACTTTCCTAGAGGATCAGTTTCCTCTTTTACCTTCATCCGGGATCCTTCTATCATGCATTAGGACCAAATTTCATCGAATCGGGTTGTTTCCTTTCTTGAGGAAGTGCATTGAGAACATAGGTTGTCACTTTTGCATCAGTAATTGTTACACCAAGAGCATGTAATCAATCTCTTATTTGAGACCTCTTCATAGGATGGGATGCAGTGTCTTCGTAAAAATGAATTCTTGTTTTGTACTTGCAGATTACATCTTATTCAATATCTCATAGATACCTTTTTCCTTAATTAATTTTGCCACAAAATGGATAATGGTATATTTTATTGACTCCACCAATATCCTTTGAGCTTTTATCTCACCTTTGAAATATTTTTTCCATGCATCTGTGTCCTTCTTGTCTAGTTCTCTAACATTTCCTGGACCATAATCCATGGCATTATTTTCAATGAGGATGAGATCAATCTTCTTCTCCCATCCTTGGTAGTTGTAAGTCCCTTTGAGCTTGTTTCTCTCCCTGCAAAATGAATACATCTTGTATGGCCAAGGGTTAAATTCAACAATTAAATTATGTAGTGTTGCGAATATCACAATTAAATCATGATTTTTCACAAGAGTATTGAGCATCAATCCTTCAATGTTACATGTACGCCCAGAAGGTAATCAAGTTCTGAGACTCTTCTTATCTCAATATTCACAACCTAGAATAGACTCACAAAAATTCCCAGAACTTCAGATCTAAGGTTATTATTGTAAGTTCAACTTCATGATATGGTGAAAATAGTCCTTCTAATCAATGTCCAGAATATCGCTACCTTTGCCAAAGGTCTTGGCCTTCTTAGAGTTAATGGATTAGGCCTTCAACCTCTTTGAAATAGAGATCAAAAATCACACTTTGATATTCACAGTTTGGAGGTCTTGACACTTAGAATCATTAGAGGAAATTTCAGCCTAAAAGTGGCCTCCTAAGGAAAAATAATAAATAATAGTTAAAATAATAATAAAAAGTTATAAATTTTGGAGGGAAAATACGAAAACTATTTTTTTAACTGTATTTTTGGCTTATCTCCTTATAGGCTTACTCGAATTTCAAGTGTAGACACTCATTGGATGCAGAATTAAATTCTACATCCAAGAAGTACCCATTACACATAATTTTGAGAAGACCCACATTGATAAAAATTGAAGATCCATTAGAAAAGTGTGTTCAATACGTTTTTTAATGTATCTTCATTTGTTTATCAATGTGGGCCTTCTCAAAAGTATGCATATTGGGTACTCATTGGATGAAGAATTTAATTTTGCATCCAACAAGTGTCTACTCTTAAAATTTTAGTAAACCTATAAGGAGATAAGCCAAAAATACAATTAAAAAAAGTAGTTTTTCTTCATTTCCCTCCAAAATATTTACATGTACCTCATTTTAAATTTAAAGGAATTTGATTGGTTTACATACTATAACATGGAAGTTTCATGAAAATTTCATGGGCACTTTTAGCCTGAAATTTCCTCTAACGAGGGCTAATTATTTTGCATAGGACTTCGATTTGCTTTGAGATGGTTTTTCCATTCCAATAACTTGATAGTAGGCCTCTTGGACCCTTAAAACAAAGTTATAATGATCTATAACTTCTTCATTTCCTTGAGTTCTAAATTTGGTGACTATGCCTTGATAATGTGACCAAAATTTGAGTTTAGCCTTCTCTAGGATCTTGGCCTTGGAGGAATGAAGTCTTTGCCAATATTGTAGCCTCTAGTGACCTTCTTCTTTTCCCTTTTACACAAGACGTTAGCTCTTATACCATGTTGAGAAAACTAGGGAAAACAGAATTAGGGCTCTTTTAAAGGTTTTCTCTTAATACATTGGCAATTCTTGTGATATTAGATTAGTCCATCATCATTATTATTACCCTTTGAACAACTACTCCTATATCTTTCTTCAAATTTATTGTGAACTCTTAATCAATATGCAAGCATATCACATCATTAATTTAGAAAAAGGGTTGTTATCTTACACGAAACTTATTTGTAGAAAATACTTTTTATCATTGTTTTAACTTGTAGTGTTTTTTTGCTTATTAATTTCCACTTAAATAGGATATTTCTATCTTCTCTAAATTTAATCTTTTGTGATTCATAATGATTAGAGAATTGGCTCTTTCTGATTAATCACAATAATATTAGATAATTCCAAAAGAAAAATCATTCTTATTTTGATCCCTCTCGGAGTCCTCCTTTAAATAGGGATTCCAAATGAAGACCGTGGATCAATACCATAGGCTCTCATGAACTCTAAAACCACTAATAACTCCACCAAGTCAAGTTTAACTTATTATTTTAGTTTAAAATTAATTTTATTTTAAAAGTAAGGTTATTTTATTTTGTTTCTATTTTTATTGTGAGTGAGCGATAATGATTATAATATATTACATTACATTACAACATGTCTACCATAATAAATTGGGGAACATCTCTCCACACAAAATAAATAAAACTTATTTTTAAAAGACATTTATAATCAATTATTTTAAATGTGTAATAGTGTTTTATTTATAAGTTTAGATGTTATTGTAATGTAATAATTTAAATACTCCCTTTTTTTAATAATTTGGATATACGAAGGTTTTGGATATCAATAGAAGGTAGGGTTGTTAGGTTTGGTCTTCAAATTGTATTTTAATCATTTAGTATATCTTTTATTTTTTTAAATTTTATATCATTATTTATTTTTTATTTTGTATGTAAATTTATTATAATATGTTTAATATATATATATATATATATATATATATATATGAATGAATGACAATAACAAGTTTAAAAATCGAAACAATTTATCTATATAGGTGATCAATATCTAAATGAATAAAAATGTATATTGTTCAAATTAATGAGAGTGGAAATGACATAAAATTGTTTAAATATATAAAAATATATTAGGAAGAAATTTTGAAATGCACAACAAAATACTCAATCAAATATTAATAAGTGGTTGTGATTTTTTTTCTTTGCATCAAGAGTTACTCTACAATACAATATGAGAGAGATGTTGTCACATAATATTACATTTAAAAATAATAAAATAAATTTTTCAATAACAAATTCAAGAAATAGTAATAACAAAAAAAAATCAATGTTAGGCATAAATAAAATACTTCAATTTCCATTATAAATTTAAATCCACTTTATATAGAGATAAAGTAATTGAAAGCAAGGAAAAGAATAACTTACCTTTTAATACTAAAAAGATAAGTTATTCCCTCAATACTTAATGTGGAGTTAAGATGTGCCATATAAAAATATTATAATTGATATTACATTATATGTATGACATTGTATGTTTAGTTGGCATGTAATAATTAAATTAAAAGTATTCTAAGAACAAAAAAATATTCACTCTTAATCATAAATAAAAAGTTTAATGTCCATAATAAATAACATAATTTATATCAAATTTATATAAATGAAAAAAACAATTTAACTGGAAAAAAAAAAATTAAAAAAAATAAAAAATAAATAAATAAATAAATATATATATATATATATATATATAAATATAAAATATAAAAAATATAAATATAAATACAAATAAATTAATTAAATAAAATAAAATAAATAAAAAAAAAAAAAAATAAATAAAATAAATAAAAAAAAAAATTATTGCATTCTTAATAGAAAATTCATACATAACATTTAAACAATATTAATAATTAAAAAAACATATATATAACATTTTAAAATATACATATATGAAATTTCTTTGAATATATATTTTCTAATTTCAAATGTAATTAGGACATATATTAAAATTTTAATGTAATGTAAATCATAAATAAAATATTTCAATGTCAAACTATCGATATATTATATAAATATATATATATATATATATATATATATATATGTGTGTGTGTGTGTGTGTGTGTGTGTATATATAACTTTAACATGGATTTTATATATGTATATAGAGATAGAATTTTGATTCTATTAATAGATTTTCTTAGAGAAATTTGTAACTCATTCATTTTTTACTAAGGACTTGACATTTAACATTTTAAATAGTAAAAGTAATAAATTATATATATATATAAAGAGAGAGAGTGAAAGAAAGTCCTATGAATATATGTTTTCTAATTTCAAGTGTAAATCTTAAATAAAAAAAATTACATGTCAATTATAATTTTTTATCAATTAAAAAAATTTAATATGAATTTTTTATATATAAAGAGAGAGAATTATTATTTTATTAATATGTGTTTTAGAGAGATTTGTAAAACAATCATTTTTCTAATTGATATGTAACATTTTAAATATTAATAACAAAAATAATATTAATATATGTCTATGTAAAATTTTAAAAACATTTATATATGTTTCTACTTCCAAATATGATTGGGACATATATTAACATATTAATATGTAGAATATGAATCGTAAATAAAATATTTCAATGTCAACTCTCTCTTTATATAAAACATTTTATTAATTAAAAATTATAATATGACATACATACATATATACATATATATATATATATATATATATATATATATATAGTTGGGGTGATTTATTTATTTTTAAAATGGAATTGAGACATATATATAATATTGTAAAAAATAGTTTTGTATATAGAGAATCCTATGGATATATGTCTTCTACTTCCAAATATAATTGGTGCATGTATTAAGATTTTAATGTGTAGTGTGTGTATATATATATATATATATATATATATATATATATATATATATATATATATATATATATATATATATATATATATATATATATATATATATATATATATAGTGCTCCTAAAAATCAATATGGATCCATCTTAACTTTGAATATACTAAGAGACAAAAGGAATCAAATATTTCAATATGCAAAACTTTCCCAAAGTTTTGCATTAAAATAAAATTGCATCTTGAAAGATTTGATCCCTCTCTGATTTGTTAGATCCGAGTTAAGAGGGATATATGCAGATATTATTAACATTTAATGTTTCTCATGTTATTGTTGATAAAAAAAATTGGATCTACTATTTACATCTTAAGCTTAACATAATATAAATATTTTATGTGAAGAGATGTTGTAATGTCCTATTATGTAAATATTTTGACTAGATGAAATTATATAGAAATAAAAATTAAATTAAACTAATAATTATTATAAAGTAAAATAATAATAAATTATTGTTGGATGTTTTTGGGATCTAGGTTTTGACAACAAATGGTTTTTCTATTAGTAGTCTTATGTAATATAACTTATTTAAATTTTTTAAGAAGAAATATATATATCTATATCTATATATATATATATATATATATATATATGACAAACATACATTCATCTTAACTCCAAGTCAATCAAGTGGTAAGAGGAATCAAATATGTTGAAATGCAAACCTTTCTTGAAGTTTTGCACTTATAAAAAGGCTTGCACCTTGAGATATTTGATTCCTCTAGGCACTTGATAGATCGGGAGTTAAGATAGATCTAAGTTGGTTAGATTTCCAAGAGTAGAAAACTAAACCTTTATCATAACTAATGCTATGTAAATCAAATTAATGTAATATAATTAAGAAACTAATTTATATCAATAGCTATAGTTTCATTTACCTCATCTAAATCGTTCATAATGTTCTCTTAGTTGGAATACAATTTTAACCATGGTTTCTTTACCTGTGAGGATAGTTTTATTGATTTCTTAGAATTGAACCTACAATAGTATAACTATGTTTGTTTACTAGAGTCTAGTTTTGAGAAAATGTGATTCT
This sequence comes from Pinus tabuliformis, assembly GCA_031772625.1. Lineage (NCBI taxonomy): Eukaryota > Viridiplantae > Streptophyta > Pinopsida > Pinales > Pinaceae > Pinus > Pinus tabuliformis. Next base: position 571,648,839 of record CM062805.1, on the reverse strand, counting down.
CATAATCTATATTGTTAGTAAAAAAGTTCCTAGAGTTTGATTTTTTTCCCTAATCAAAATGAACTAATTTTTTTTAAAAGTAAACCCAACATTTTCTAGAAAGGAGGAAATGGAGCATTGCAAAATAATCAATTACCACAATCTTTCTCTTGAAGCAAAGAAACACATTGCATATAATTCTAGATTTTCACCAAGAATAGCAATACAAGTCAAAGGGGCTTCACTGGGGAGAAATACCATATACCATATTGGTGTGTTCATATTGGGGGATATATATTAAGGAAAAAAATGACATAATATATTAACCATATAATATGGGGTAAATGGTTTCTTTATTGGCAGGCATGAAAAATGGAGTTCAAAAATTATGAAAAAATATAAAGGGTGTAAAAAATGTTAATGAAAAAATTGATACCTACAATATCTAGTGAAAGTAGAGGTTTTTTAAATTGGGAAGGTGTAATGGATTCGTATTGGTAGTGGGTTAAAGAATGTGACTTTTATGGTATTTTCTAATATGTAGTCAAATCAAGGGTAATGTTTAGTATGCCACGAACATGCATGATATGTCATAGGTTCATTGAGTGAAGCCCCAGTGCACAAGTCTTGTTGTTGCAACAAGAAAAGGTGAGAAGCACACTAAATAGTTGTTGCACCAGGTTCATTGAGTGAAGCCCCAATGTACAAGTCTTGTTGTTGCAACAAGCAAAGGTGAGAAGCACACTAAATAGTTGTTGCACCAAGAGACACTCTGAAGCCCAATATGGAAGAGATGTTGTATTGTCTTGTTATGTTATATAAACATTATGATTTAGTAAAATTATATAAAAATTAAAGTTAAAATTTAATTTAATTAATTAATAATATAAATATTAATCAAAGCATTTTTACTCAATCAAATTGCATAAAAATAAAATAAATAGAATTATTAATTATTAAAAAAAGGTTATAAGCTTGGCAGGACCTTTTCACTCATTTTCTTCAAAAAGGGAAGGTTACAACCAGAAATCGAGTGGTTAGGTGGCCTCAACCTGCCCAAAGGGAAACCTAATTTGTTGCCCACCTAATTTTATTATAGGCCATCCAAAAACAAAAAAAATTAAGACTTTTATGTAGTGTTATATATGTATGAGTATCTTTAAACCTTCTACATTCTAAATAGCTACAAATAGAAAGCATAGTCTGCAAATTCTTCATATGAAAAAAAAAAAAAACTACTCTAAACATTCTATTAGTCATCAAAAGAATCCACTGGAGTTGGATCCTTCGCGCTTGAGATACAATCAACTAGGGCTCCTCAAGTTGACTTAGTATTGAATAAAGAGACAGAAAAGGACAAACCAAAACTAGGTGAACCAAGTACTTATTGACCAACAAAACTAGTAATCAATCAAGGCAATTACCATAGGCAGCCATGCATGAGATAGAACTAAAATGCCAGACCAAAAAAATCTAATACATCTCCATACCAGAGAGTAAGATTCTAAAATATACAAAAAAATAGTATAGTATTTAGACATACCATCATAAAAACCTATTGTTTCCTTCCAACAACCACGAGTGAGATTCCAATAGACGTGAGATATTTATATATAAACACTTCTCCAGTGAAAAAGCAGAGAAAATGAGCGAACAGGGGAGATGGGGAAAGAGAAGCATAGAAAAGAAACATCCCCGTTGAGAGATACCACTGAGGGAAGGAGGTCGTTTGTACTCGGTTGGCGGATGGCTTAGCGCTCTATCTCAATCCCATATTGATTAGCCAAAAAACTTGTAACCATATCCTTTCTTAGAGCATGAAAATCGTGGATTGTTGTTGAGGAATTGCCACCATAAAACCCAAACTTGGAGGTGGTCCTACCTCCTTCCCCTATACCATAAATGTTATGCATGTGTGATGCCACCTCCCCATATGACTCAAATGTGCGAGAGATAGTGTAAATATGCCCTCCTACCTTGCCCTCCATCACATTAAACATGTGAATGATCCAAATGAATCGACTGGCACTCCAATCAAGGCATAAAATTATTAATTATTAATAATCAAACCATCTGAGATCTATCTTAACTTTGGATCTATCAATAACTGAGAGAATAAAACTTCTTAACATGAAAATGTTTTTTCATTTTTTTCACTCAAAAAAGAGGTTTACACCTTGAGATATTTGATCACTCTTAGTGGTTGATATATCTACAGTTAATATGGATCTAGGTCGGTTATATGAAATGTTCAAATTCATTTCCTTCAAATATTAGCATGCATTTTCCCTAAGTAGAAGTTACATGAATATCCCAATGATTTTATACTCAAAATATCTTGATTATAGTTTTGTGATTTCCAAAAATGACGAGTTAAAGGTAGAACTACAGGGGATGTAGTGGAGGTTGATGGGGTTGTATAAAGTTTGCAAAACATTATGCTCTCAAATGTCAAGATTGTCTAGTATCAAAATTAAAATAGCAACAACCATACCAACCATAGATTTCTAAAGCTTTATTCCTAATAAGGCATAAAAGAAATGAAATTCAATTTCAACATAAATTGATTCATCTTTTACCATAAGAATAACATGCAGGAAATTGTTAAATTAGTTGAATAATGTATATTTGACAAAATGATTTTTTTAGTATACTCTTCTTATCCTCTTTATTCGATGGAGAGATACAAGCGTCCCTAAAATGCTTGTGAAAAATTGGGACCTCTAATCAATATCTCAATTCCTAATTGATGGTTTACTTTTCTTACGTATTGATATATTAGTCAAATAAAATTTGTTTTTGATATAAAAAACCATATAAAAAAAGGAAAACAAATATTTGGAACGAAGGAGAGGAAGGTTGGGAATGTTGAAAACAATTTTACCCATAATTATAATATTGTGTATCTATTGGGGAAGTGAAGGGTTGGACTTAAGGGAGAGTCTATTTTTTCTTTAAAAATCGTGTAATTTTTCCATAACACATCCACTAACACTCTCAGACCATTATTTTTAGGTATAAATGCATGCAGTTGAATGTAGATATACATCAGTTATTATAGAGTGCATTGGTTGGCCTTGACCACATTTTTTCATAATCATGTTTTTCATGAACCATCATAGTGATGGGCCTCCCAAATAAGTAAACATAAGGCCCATTCAACCACTCCTAAGAACATAAAGGATAAATTAAACAATCCTTTCTTAAATTAATGAATTTTAACTTTTTCATTTTATATACACACTTATCACATATAATTGTCTCACACACATTGCCATATCTGCTTATTTTCGTGGTTATTAGTTACTGAGTTGAGCAGTGAAAGCATAACCTGCAAATAAATTGAAATTGCGGAGAATAATGGAAAGTAAAAAAGATAGCAAAATAATTAAACACATAAATTGGCATAGTGTTTTACGTGGTAAAATATTCCTTGTGATGGAAACATCCACAAGAAAATGATAATCGTTATTCTTAGTATTCAAGGGAGATTTACAATAGCCAAATCACAGGCATACCTTATCCAACCATTCAAGCCACTCTCCATTTTTTTTATGTTTCTCATATTGCCTCTATAGGTTTACAGGGATAAATAGAAACCTGTCAGATTTTTTTCTACATCTATCCACAACTTTTAAAGTAGTTACATAAGAAACTTTTTTACATAAAACAAAAAAGTTTATATGTTTTTTCCAAAAACATAGATTAGGAAAAACAAACTAATCCAAAGGAACCAATATTAGCTATTTTCCCAAAAATATAGGGAAATACTTGGAAACTTCTAACAATCTCCAACTTGACAACAATTTACATGATATATCATGCCCAAAATATTCATCACCTTCCTTGCAAGACAAGAGAATCTAGGCACCATTTTAGCTTCTCTGAGAAGACCGGTTTTGTGAACATGTCTGCACAATTTTGCTTTGTATGGAATTTTTCAAGAGCCACCACTCCACTTTCATCAATAACTTGTCTTACAAAATGGTATTTAACAAGTATATGTTTTGTCTTACAATGATAAGTTGGATTCCATTCCAAATAAATATTACTTTGACTATTACAAAATACTTTCACCTTGTCCCACATCCCTCTAAACTCACCTAGCAAAACTTTTAATGAAATTGCCTCTTTGCAAGCATGTGATACAGTTGTGTATTTTACCTCAGTATTGGATAAAGAAACTAGTATGTTTTGAAGATTTGACATCCAACTAACAACCCCACCTACAAGAGTAAAAACATATCCAAAAGTGGATCTCCTCTTATCCAAGTCACCTACAAAGTCTGAATCAACATAACCACAAGATGAATCACTACTACCATTATAAGTGATATAGTGATTACTTGTGGCTTTAAGGTACCAAAGCACCCATTTCACTATTGCCCAATTCTCTTTACTTGGATTTTTCATGTATCTACTGACAACACAAGGTGCATGTGAAATATCTGGCCTTGTACTAACCATCACATACATTAAGCATCCTATTGCATTAACATATGGTACACGAGACATATACTCCTTTTCTTCATCATTACTAGGACACAAACCTGAAAAAAGATTGAAATGGGAAGCTAAAGGGATTTGAACAGGTTTCACATTATTCATACCAAATATCAAAAGTATTTTCTCCATATACTTTTGTTGTGATAACCACAACTTACCATTTTTCTTGTCTTTGTGTATCTCCATGCCCAAGATTTGTTTTGTTGCTCCAAGATCCTTCATTTCAAAAGTCCTAGCCAACTAAGCCTTTAACCTGTTGATATCAACCATGCTTTTTCTTTCTACAAGAATATCATCAACATATAACACCAAAATAATGAATATGCCATTTTCCAACTTTTGAAAGTAAACACAATGATCATACTCACTTCTGGTAAAATTGTAGCTCATCATGAAGGAATCAAACTTCTTGTACCATTGCCTGGGAGATTGCTTCAGGCCATACAATGACTTCTTGAGTTTGCAAACAAGCCTCTTATTGTGATTTTGAACAAACCCATCTGGTTGTTCCATATATATATCCTCATCCAAATCTCCATGTAAGAATGTTGTTTTAACATCTAGTTTCTCTAACTCTAGCTCAAGTAATGCAAACTAATGCTAACGCAACGCTAATCAAAACAAGCTTAACAACTAGTGAACAAATTTCGTGGAAATCAATACCTTCCTTTTGAGAACTGTAATATCCCTCCCCTTAATAATAAATAATAAATAATAATTAATAATTAATAATAAATAATACAAAAATAATAATTAATAATAAATAATAAATGATATTAAAAATATATACAAAGAAAATAAATAAAAATAGTAATAACCATACTAAAGCTCTAAATAAGAATAAATAGAAATAAAACAAGAAAACTATCAAAAAGAAGGAAATAAAATAGGAAAAGCTAAAAATCAAAAGAAAAGTAAAGAAATAAAACAAGAAAGCTAAAATGAAAAGAAAGTTGCATGTAGACACATGGAGTGTGTGCATGTGGTTCCCCTTCCAATGTTGTTCTATTTAATAGATGGTGAGGAAGATGAGAGGCATTCTTGTAGTCCATCATTTGGAGATTCTATCTTTCATTCTCTTGAGAGAATGGTGTTCTAAGACTTAGGGGTCACTGGCAGTGGTACGTTGATTGAGGGCTCGGGGGTGGCCAGTTGTAGCAAACCCTTGCGCAATTGAGCCTACGGTTGGGTGGAGAGTCGTCCCCAAAACCTTGTTGTCATCTGGCCAACATCGATCATAGGTAATAAAGGTATGTACTTATTTGTTGATTCTGATTTTAATTAGGAAATCAATTTTATATTTACTTTGGGTTGTTACATATTTATAAATAATAATAAATAATTAAAATAATAAATAATACAAAAATAATAATTAATAATAGAAATAATAAATAAATCACTTAATAATAAATAATAAAAATAATAAATAATAAATGATATTAAAAATATATACAAAGAAAATAAATAAAAATATTAATAACCATACTAAAGCTCTAAATAAGAATAAATAGAAATAAAACAAGAAAACTATCAAAAAGAAGGAAATAAAACAGGAAAAGCTAAAAATCAAAAGAAAAGTAAAGAAATAAAACAAGAAAACTAAAATCAAAAGAAAGTTGCATGTAGACACATGGAGTGTGTGCATGTGGTTCCCCTTCCAATGTTGTTCTATTTAAGAGATGGTGAGGAAGATGAGAGGCATTCTTGTTTTCCATCATTCCGAGATTCTATCTTTCATTCTCTTGAGAGAATGGTGTTCTAAGACTTAGGGGTCACTGGTAGTAGTACGTTGATTGAGGGCTCGGGGGTGGCCAATTGTAGCAAACCCTTGTGCAATTGAGCCTACTGTTGGGTGGAGAGTCGTCTCCAAAACCTTGTTGTCATCTGGCCGACATCGATCACAGGTAATAAAGGTATGTACTTATTTGTTGATTCTGATTTTAATTAGGAAATTAATTTTATATTTACTTTGGGTTGTTACAAGAACATCCTTTAGCAACCAGTCTTGCTTTGTACTTTTGAACAATATCATTAGCTCCTTTCTTCGATTTGTAGACCCACTTGCAACCGACAACTTTCCTGTCCTTAGGAAGTTCCACTAGATCCCATGTTTTATTTATTTATAAGGCATCCATTTCCTCTTTCATTGCTACTTTCCATTTATCGTTGTTAGATACTTCCATTTCTTTGTGATAACAACTAGGTTTTCCATCATTAGCAATGATCCAAGTTGACTCAACTCCTAGATTTAACCAAGATATTTTACTTTCGTGATGTTGTTAGAATTGAATTTAAAATAGCATAAAGTAACATATGTGCACATTGTAAATAAGAAGAAACATGACAATCGTCAGCAACATAAAATAACAAGACGTTGATAACGAAGTTTTTCCAGGAGGGACTACGTTTTCGGGGCCCGGTTTCAAGATGACGTAGGCCACTGCATTAAGTGTTGTCAATAGTGATGATGTACATAAGAGGTGATGTTTCTATCATACAAGGAAAATTCCCTCATGTAGGACTAGCTCCAAGAGGTGTTCCGCTACATGAACTCTCAGTCAAAAAGGACACCTATCAGTATAACATAAACTCATGCATGATGATAATGAACATCCCGCCAACATGGCATAAAAGGGATTTCAATGAAATCATACATGTAAACACATGAGTATCCCGTCAACATAACGAAAAAGGTATCTCAAACAAAACATTAGGAATCATGACGACAGGTACATCCCACAAATGATTCTGCATCACATCAAGCAGGAATCATGAGACATGTAAGAAAGAAGATCCCACATCAATCATCAAACAGGGATCTGTGCAGCACAATGCATAGCAAAAAGAAGTACATGAACACACTACATATACCTCACATCTTGGGGCCATCTGAAGAAAAGGATGTCAAACTACTAAAGTTGGTTGTACCATAAATATCGCAGCATCAAATCTCATGGAATGATTTCTCGCACGTTGAATGCTGACACCTACACTCCACTTAGAGAAGTGACCAAAAAATGAAATGATCAAATGGGAAATCTGAATGCACCATCAGATTTGTGGTGTCGAATAGGGTAGAATCAACTGTCAAATTTCTGAATTCTAAGAAAGTGGAAATATAAGGCTTAAGGAATATTTTAGACTCCCCCTAGATTCCTCAAAGAATCCCTCCTCCGGGTCCTCTGAAAATTTTCTACTCGAATCGAAATTCTGACTACTCCATCAAGTTCGTGTCACTGAGAGGTGTAAGATCGACATAAAATTTTCCAATTTGGACACTGAAAAAATTTCACCCTCCTGAGAATTTCACCCAATCATGGTTCCACCTACCTCTTCTCTAGGCTCATGGTTCCACCTAAAATTAATTAGAAATTAAGTGTCTCAGTTTTCGTGCCATGCCTTGGCCCCCGTGCACTGAACAAATGAGGGTTTATATAATTTTTTTGGTGGGCAAATATTTCAATGAGGACAGTTGGGCAGATTGGTAAGGAACCCTAAATTATAAGGAGAAGATCGGGTGGTCAAATCCCGACCCCTCCATATTAACACACTGTTCGTTTTTAAAAACTGCATGATATGTTTCTTTGGGGTCGGGTCGACATTGGGTGGCCCACTTGTTAACTCCCGTTGTGATATGTTGGATGGGTGGATTATTGTTTGGAGTGTGGCGTATTCAATGTTTGTCGATTGTATTAAAATGGAGTGGGTGTTGTTGGTACATGGGGCCGCCTGATGGGGGCTAGCCCATGTGGGTTGGGCAGGTTCAATCCCCACCAACCCTGCATTCATTGTTTTCATAATGGTATGAGGTTTGGGGGTGTGGGCCAGGTCCTCCGGAGGTGGCCCGCCCACCCCATATTTAAATGGGTATATATGGTGTTGGTTGGAGGGCTTGGTGGGGTAATGGACGTCAAGCCATATTAAATTTGAATTATGTATGGTAGTCGTTGGGTCCGATGGGGTTCATGACCCGTCGGCCATTTTTTTTAATAATTTTCTTATTAATATAGTTTGGGAGTGGCAGGGGTGGTGGCTCGCCACCTGATCTATATATATATATATATATATATATATATATATATATATATATATATATATATATATATATATCTATATATATATATATATATATATATATATATATATATATATATATATATATATATATAAATTGAATTATGTATGGTGGTCGCTGGGTCCGACGGGGTTCATGACCCGTCGGCCATTTTTTTTAAATAATTTTCTTGTTAATATAGTTTGGGAGTGGCAAGGATGGTGGCTCGCCACCTCATATATATATATATATATATATATATATATATATATATATATATATATATATATATATATATATATATATATATATATATATATATATATATATATATATATATATAGATATATATATAGATATAGATATATATATAGATATATATATATATAATATATATATATATATATATATATATAGATATGAGGTGGCGAGCCACCACCTCTACCACTCCCAAACTATATTAACAAGAAAATTATTAAAAAAAAATGGCCGACGGGCCATGAACCCCGTCGGACCCAACGACCACTCGAATTTGTCTAATATAGTGGATATTAGACAAATTAACGATCCAACAAATTCACCTGCTTTCGAGACCTAGGTTTCATGCCCCGAGGTCGGAAAATTGTAAGACACTTAAACCTGGCCCATAGTCCAACTTTGACCAAAACTATGATTGGATCTCTCTCTCATGCAAGCTCGGATTGATGAACCATTCACACCATTGTGATCAAGACGACAAGATCTATGCTCTGGTCCTAGTTCGAAAGAATTTTGATCAATTTGATTTTTGAGCTTCCATAAGCCCTCTTTTCCTTGTGTGTGTCTGTGGAGCCACCTGGATCAATCCTCCCCATTGAGGAGCTTTTGGTCCTCCAAAAGCATGAAAAACAATTTGCAACTTCTTTTTACCTTGTCAGTATCACAAGCATCCTGGAAAAGGTCCCGCTTCCATCTCCTTCACCTTTGTTTCAGAGCCTTAAGCGATGAGTCGACACCTACAACCTGTGCAACCTGTAATATGTTGTTTTTCAAATTAAATGCTTGTCTTACATGACCAACTAATGACCTAATCATCCCATATTTGCCACGAGTTTATAATACATACTTGGTGGTCAAGTTTACATCAAAATGTGAATAATAGCCCTAGCTACGAAAACAAGGCCAACATATTGTTGTTGCTTCAACAAGTGATGGAAAACACATCATCCCTGCAACACATGATTTAAAAAAATAAGGCCAAACACTATTTTTCTTTGACAAGTGATGGGAATACAACATCACTTTCACAGTTTATCATGCAACTCAAAATAAGACCAGACATCATTGTTGCTTAACAAGTGATGGAACACATCATCACTTTTACATTTCAAAATGCAACAAATGATTTACAAAAGCATGACCATGACAAGATAACATATCGAGAAACCATTTTTCACTTATCGTTGTGAATGGGTCATCCTCCTGTAGTGGTTCTTCTTGTCGAACAATTGTTTCACCTGGTTCATGCACTGACGCTTTGTCTTTAAGGCATTGCGCTAGATAGAACCTCTAACAAGTGGCTCTTTGATGGCCACTTCTGTCACAATGACTGCAATAGGTCTTCTTCCTCCAGATCTTCTTAACATGTTTCTTTAGCTTCTGTTGAGAGGGTCTTTCATGCCTCCTCCTTTTGTGTGCTACTATTCTTTTCTAACACTAGAAAATGTATGGTTATGTAATCCACAAAAGGTACATGTTTTTTGATTCCATGTTTTATGTTCATCACTATCAACATGGTTATAATCGAAATCAACATTTGAATATCAAAATTGATTATACCTATCCTTTCTACCTTTGGTGTCATTATGGCGATAAGAGCTTGTCTCGGCTCTTTCTCTGCAATGGAAACTGCCATGGGATGATGGTGGTGTGTTCCCATCATTCTCATTTCTCGACGATTTCGACAATGTCTCGGAAGAATCTGACACCTTCAAGCATTCTCCCTTGGTGTATCTCAAACCTCTAAATTGAGGTCTCTGCTCAACCTCCAATGGTTGAGTGATGCCTTGGTTATTAACACCAAGTTCTTTTTCCTCCTTGTGCCTCATCCTTATAATGAGCCTCATATTTGCCCCTGTAATTGGGATCTCCAAATCTCCAACAGAAATCATACTATGTGAAGACAAAACCAAAAAGAAATCAACATATTTTACCTCCTCTATCCATTTTGAAAGAACTAATGAAGGCTTCTCATCATCTGTTATTGGTGGTTCGTGGCACATTCCCCAACTTCCTTTCTGACATATCCAAGTCTTGTTCAACAGGGTAATTCCTCTACTTTGATGGGGTTGACAATGCCTTGGCCATTTATGCCCAAGCCTTTTCCTTCATAACCCATTTTCTTCAACAGTTTGGAGCCAAATCCTGTGGTATGATTTTCAAAAACAACGAAATCATCATCAAGACACATACATGAATTTAGAGAATTACTTTTTACCTCACATGGGTCATGCTGCAACTTTTCCAAGGCCTTGTCCTTTGCTTGCAGCTGTCATAGCAGACTATGTTTCTCCTCTTTCTCTTCATGTAGAAGCATATTCAATTCAACGTTCTCTATTTGAAGATTTTGGTTGTTGTGCTTCAGTTCTTCAAGGGCCTCTTCTGTGGCTTGCAACTAAAGCTGCAATCACTCCTTTTCCTTTGTCTCTCTTTATAGATTTTCATACATTATTTCCAACCTTTTGTAAATTTTGAGCATGGTCTCGTACATCGCTTTTTCATCCTTTGTCGTTGCACGTTCCATTGTTCATGCTTGCAATTCACATCCATGCAAAGACCGCTCCAAGACCAAACTTGATCTGAGTCGACTCAACTCCTAGATTTAACCAAGATCTTTTACTTTTTTTTGGCTTAATGGGGCCTAACCTAGGTTCGAATTTAATTAGCCAAACAAATCCCTACACTACTGGCCCTTTCGGCAACAGCCCGTGGAGCGCGAACTGGGGTCTCACCCGAAGCAGTATGGGGGGATGCTGGAACCAAGTTTCCGCACCCTTGAGATGTCTTAGGGGTCAATTTAGTCCAACTATGAATGGGTTCATGTAGGTCACTTCAAGCACTTCCCTGACCTGCGAGGCCTTCACGATCTATTATAATCGCCTTCGTGTAGCCCTAACTAGTGGCTGAGGTTCTTTCGCTCTGCTAAGGCAGCGATCTGCACTATTTCCCAAGTTACACCACGGATCTTACTTATCTTCTTATAATTGTTAGTTAACTTTGTGTAAACAAATACTTTATCTTATATTCACTTAATCAACACAATCATATAAGTTTGTGCATCATATAAACAATGAAATTGCAATTTACACCCAATACATTCAATGCACAAAACAGGAAAAAGATACACATAAATGATATGAAACTTCTCTTTATTACTTCTCCAACGGTTACAGACTCGACTCGCCCTATGCACTCAACTGTAGGGGTCCGCACACTCAGCTACGGACTACTAGGAATCTACGCACTTAGATGTAGAGCCTTCTCCTATTCTACAACCCAAAGACTCGACTCTACACTTAGATCTTTTGCTATGCTTCTTGTTAACACCCAGGTTGTTCCCTTTGACTCCTGAGGGAATACGGCCGGGGTAACCACTAACCAAGCTTTGGATCACAGGTTCTAGCCAACCTGTAATCGGAGAGGGCTCTCTCCTTTGATTTTTAGTTGTGTTCTTGAGGATCTTAGGCTAGTTATGAGGTATGGGTTTTGATTAAATTTTGGTTGAATGATGTCTTCCAGTAGCTAAGTTGAAATCTTCAAACAGTTTCAGTCCATTGGGAAATGGAGTCTGTGGTTATAAGTTGTTTTAAATGTTGAGTGGGATTGTTTAAACTGCAGGGCCATTTAGATATATCATGAAACAAACTTGAAATTGTGATTATGAAATATGATTAACCAGTGAAAGGCAATTAAGAGTTTCCCACTAAGCTAGTGGTGTGAGAATGAGATATATCGTCCAGGAGCAGGTTTGAATTCCTGAACAATAGTCACTGTGAAAGTTTTAGTCTGAAGGTGCAGCAATTAAGAATTACACTTTCATAACTATAACTGGAGGAAAACATTCATAACAGCATAGATTGAGTTCAGGGTATTCAATGAATAAATCCTGAAGCTATTCTTTTTCTGTGCTATTAGACTGTGAAACATAGAGCATGAACGGATTATGAAAAAATGAAATACATAACAAGAAGGTTAAAGAAACTTATTGTGCCATGAAATATGTAGGAATCCTGTAGCTGCCAGCGAAAACACCACAACGCATCAAACAACACAGAACTTTGGAAATTCCATTAGCTCCCTGTATTCAACTCTGAAATTTACAACATAGGCTCTTTTGAAGAGAAAATCAACAACCCCTGCAAGCTTATGCAAGGGGACATATATACAATCTGTTTTTACAATATATCTGAACGCCGAGTCATTCACTCAATAACTGCATTTACCAACTTTCAGAATAGAAGATAAGGAAGTTATTGTTGTCTTAAATTTATAATGAATACCCATTACTTCTGTCAGAAATCTTTTGACTTTTGGAGGCTACTGAGTCGGTTGATCTTCATTAATTCCGAATGATATGTCTTGGTGGCTCTATTGTGCTGTAGCTTTCTCGGCCCTGTCATCTGTACCTGTCGCTGTTGCTTTTGTGGCCGAATTGCTTTGCTGAGTTGGCTCAGCCCAGTCTTTTCCAGTCATACTGAATGCATTAATTTTTCTGAAGAGGATATGAAAAAACTTGATGAAGACCTGTTGGCTCACAGTAATAACTGTATCATGCTGGTCCACCATTCCTGTGTAGGCAACTGATGCCTCAAAATTGTACCTAATGTTTCATCTACCTCAGTATATTTGAAGTAATTAGGAGGCACTTCAAACAGATGCCTGATTTCATTCATAATAAAAAACAAATTTTCTACTTTCTCATAGAGGCTTTGCCCAGATGCAGGCCCTGCTTCCTCTGGGGTACTTGATCCTGCAGTGATCTGATTGGTGGCAAATGTATTTACCCCTTTTGCATAGTTCTCATGGGATAGTAGCCTTCCTGCGCTGTTCAGTAAGCTGGGAAGGCCTCGGATGTGCAATGATGTGAATTTATCAGTGAATTTGTTTACCTCTGTTTGCATCTCCTGGCACCTTCTATCCAATGTCTGCACCAGATTTCTCAAAGTGAGGACCCTCTTTATCAGCAAAATGGTGTCAGTTCTATTGGTGATTCCTATGGCTGCCAGCTGAGGACCTGTGCGGTTATTGAGAACATTGATCATTCTATTGGCTATCTCAGGCATAGTGCCTAGAGATGCCCTTGCCCTTTGGCTTTCCTTGTGTGCCCTGCCTATGAGCTCTATGTGCTCATGAATGGTCTCTATGTACTGCCATTGATTTGTTTATTGATTGGCTAATATTGGCCCATAAAACTTTCTTGATCTCAGCTACCACTTTGTCAAGGGTGAGCTCTTTCTCTAGCTCTTTTATTTTCTCCTTAAGAGCCTTCACCTCTCTTGCCCTTTCAGCTACACTTTGCTTTGATTTGTCATATTTCTCATTAAGTGTGGCCAATTTCTCCTTGGCTTCATTCAACTCTGCCATCTGAGCCTCTAGGACTTGAATTTCCTTCATCATTTTCTGCATATCAAGGCTTTGAGCCTGTTCTGATTTTGTTGCTGGTGCTGATGTTGGTGGAGTTGTTTCAGCTGTCTGTCCTGTGGGAGGAGTGATGATTTGAGGGGGCTCCTCAAGGTTGATCACTGGCTGAGGGGGCTGAGATGTTTGGCCTCCTTCTCTCTGCTGCAGGGCTACCTGCAATGCAACCTCTGTTTCTACTAATTTGCCTTCTGTTTGGACCAGCGGCTTGTGTAGTGTCAGCAGCATGGCTGCCACATCCTGGTCCTTCCTCTGCTGAGCAACCTCTTCTGTTTGAGGGTGAAGGGTTGCTGGAATTTTTACCATTTTTCTCAAGGCTGCTATATCTGCATCTCTTTCTTTTAGCAGTGCCTGCACAACTTTGGGATCCTTTGGGTCATGCCCAAGCTCTATAATAATGTCTTCCAAAGACCTGATCCTATTGTCTTTGGCCTGAGAGGATGCCTTTTCCAACTCAAGTTGAGCAGTTGTATTATGCAGACTGTTTTGCAACTTATGTGCCAGGAAGGTCTTGTCTGCAAGTGTTGAATAGGCCATCTCACTCGTTTGCTTGTGAAGCTCTATTTGGTCCATAGGGTGGATGTCTTTTGCAAGAACCTCAAGGTTGGTCCTTATGTAATCTGCAGCTGACTGTGGCTGCAGCATGGTAGGCATGAAATGACTCATGGTCATTTTCCCCTCTGTTATGTCATATGCTGACATAAGCCTCTGCTGGTTTGTAGGGGCCATTTTAAGCAAGTGATTGTAGAGTTGGAGCCTGACTGGCTCATTTCTCTTCTTGATATCAATAAATTGTTGCTTTATGCCCGATTCAGCTCTCCTTTGCTGGCTTGAGGAGCTGACCTCTCCTCCAAGGGTTCTTTCTTGTTCCTGCTGAAAGGAACTGGCAGATGCCTCCATGCTAGGAGGGCCCATACCGAAGGATTGCCCAATAGGCATCTCCTCTTTAGAAAGAGGATTTAATCTCTGCCTTTTCTCCCCTTGATTTGTTGATGTGGTGAGGGGAGTTTCCTGCTCTCTATCCCTCTTTTTGCTTCTTTCTTCATTCAGTGGAGTTTGGAGCACCGAGGCCTCCACTACTGTTTCTTGCCTAGGAGGCACACTCTCTTAAGCTCGTTGCTCTGTAGATATTGGGGCCTCAGCTGTTTCTTCTTGTTGCTTTGCCTGCTCTTTTTGTTGTTCTGCTGTAGGGGGTGGCTGTTCCTGCTCCATCTCCTTTTCTTTACCCTTGCTGGCTTCCTGAGGAGTAGTTTTAGCTGCTTGCTGGTGGGCTGTAGAGGATGAGGTAGCTGCTCCAAGTTGCCTTTGATAGGAAGAGGAAACCTGCCCACAAGTTTCCAAGTCATCTTCTTTCTCAAGTTTCTTTGCTTCTCTTTGTAGTATTTCCTCTCTAGGACTTGCTTCCTCTAAAGTGCCCTCTTTCCATCTTAACAAATTGGCATATTTCTCAATGTGGGGCAGCTTGACATGATCATAGCTAGCCAATTTAAACTTGACCCTTCTAAGACTAATGAAATGATTGGGGTCATAGGGTGACCAGAGGAAACTGGTTTGCAATTGGAGGCCCTCTAGGATCTTATCTGCTTCTTTCCATCCTTCTTCTCTTTTGTTATAAAGAAATGGGCCTAGCTGGTTTCTGATTTTGAGCTGTACCTTCTTGTTTTTGCTGTGGAAATGGACCATGTCTGCATTTCCAAATTGCCTGAAATATTCTAAGGCAAAGAGTCTCATAGGGACATATCTTGGCAGCCTATATGGGGCCAATTCACAGCCATATATTCTGATTATTGTATGGTTTTGGTAAAAGTACCAATCCCCAATGTTGTAGGCCTTTGAGAGCTGGAGAATCCTTTGCATCTCATCTGTCAATCTTGGAGGAGGGGTACCCAATAGCAAGGACATAGCTAGATGGATAAAGAGGTCTATGAACTCACAGTAGCTGTATGGTGAATAAGATGCGTGGTGAAAGACTGAAGTCCAAAATACCACAGGCCTTGGGTTTCCCTGAGCATCAAACTTCTTGAGAGGAATAGGGCAGCCATCAGGTTGATAAAATAGGAACAAGTGATAGATGTATGAAGTGTATCTAAACACCTTTTCCCTCTCTAGATTCATCAGTTGTTCATGAATCTTATTGGCAATGTATGCAGCATAATCATAATGCACAGAAGGAGGCATTCCAGAAGAGAAGATAGACATCATTGCCAGAATGGTTTCATCAGCATCCTCAGCTGATCTGTAACCCAGGACATAGCTGATCAAATCCACCAACAACCTGCCCAATGCATTGAAATATACATTTCCTATAGGAGGGGTCCTCACAGTTTGAGAGCCTGATTCAATGAATAGCTGATTAATCTTTAAGATTTGGGCACTAGATAGCTTGCCTCCTTTCTTTAGCAAGTCCATCATGGAAAGAGGAGTCAATGGCTTTGTAGAGTGAAAGTTCGGCATCTGATTTATAGTCTCAGGGGTGACATGGAACAAAACTGAACCTGAGGTATTGAGGACTGCTCTTTGACATGGGTCATAGTTGGCACTGCATCTATGAATTAAATCTGGAAGGACATTGACTTGAGGGAGGTTATAAATGGGAAAATTGGAGTCCCAAATCCCTAGAATATCAGTTCCAATGAGGTGCTTGAGTACATGAATATTATATTTGGTGTGCATTGAGAGTGTTTCTGTCATCTGGTAATCTCTATCACCCAGGGCCTGCCATTCTAGCTCTCTGTGTGGGGCATTCAAGGGTGGAATGTTTAGTGCTACTGGTGTTTCCATGGTTAATTAGTACTCTGAATTGTACTAGAACTTGTTTCACTGGGCAGAGCAACACCGAGCAGTATTTTTTGCAGAAGTAAGGCAATTTGCAGGGGAAGCAGGGTGAATTATGGTGAGAACAATTGAAATGCTCCCAAGAAAGTCTAATGAGCAAATGCTGGGACTAACAAAGCTGTTTTCCCGGTGAATTAGTGCAGCAAAGGTTTTAAGTTCACGAATGCGCAAACTGACTGTAAATTGATGGAAACTTGGCTCAATGTGGACTTCTGTAGGTGAATTTTGACCTTATAACTGAAGATAAATGGTGGTCACCAGGGATTTTGCTGGTAATTACCGTGATTTCTCTCTCTTTTTTCACTTGTTTGGGTGAATTTATACAAAAAACCAGGCGCGGAGGGGAAACTTGGATAAATACCTGGTGAAATTTCGCAATGGTGGCAAGTGCAGGCAAATTGAGGGTGCCCACGGTCTTTAAGTCGATTTCTGCAGGTTGGCGGCGAAATGGTCGTAATTTGCATGTAGAGAGCAGAAATAGTTCTTTTGGCAAAAGTGATAAAAAACGCGAATTTTGGTGAAAATATGGACATTTTGGGCTATTGGCGCTTTTTTTTGGATGATGTCAGCATGATGTCATCAGGTGGGGTCGGGTATGGAAGGGTGACGTGGCGACCTGTGAGTGGTCCACGGGGACTGGTGAGGTGGCAGACAGGTCGGAGCGATGGCGGGCCGGGCGCTGGTGCGGGGCCGACTTGGCGTGATGTGGGCGTGACATAGGTGTGACGTAGGCGTGACGTAGGCAGGCGGTATGTGGAGGGCGGTAAGCGGTTTCATCGGACCGCTTATGGTACGGGGGCGGTATTGGCAGGCGGCCTCCCGATACGATTTGGGAGTGACGCGTGGCACTGGCCTGACGTCACCCTCTGACACTTTTCGGGAGGTAATGTCCGGACATCGAGGGTGGTCCGATATTGATATGGGCCGTCGGATGGGAAAGCCCAGATCCAACGGTCGATGGGTTATACAAATGAAAGGACGATACGGCAATGGGGCGGGGAATAATTTATTATATTTCTTGAAATGTGCGCCTGGGCAGTACTTTGGAAATCAAAGAAAATATGGGTTTTTTCAATGTTTTTTGTATTCAAATGCGCATTACAACAAAACTTTGGGTAAGGGGTAAAAGTGGGTTTATTGGTGTCTATTGCAAATAGCGCGGCTTAGAGAAAATGTGGGTTTTTACAAGGTTTTTCGCACATAATGCAGGTAAAACAGTTCAAAGGGGTTGTAAAGGGAAAAAGGGGTAGGGCTTAGGTTATTAAACCAACGTGGGGTTAGTTTAATCCCTGATTTTGAACAAAGCATCTTGAACCAGACTTAGATTCTGCATGGTTGTCCAATATTTGGACATATGGCTATAATGCCAAAGGGGAGGGATATATACAATTTTTTGGGGTTTTATACACCATGGTGTTATAGTAATAGGGAGGAAGAAACATAGGGAGTTAAGTATAGATAGAGTTAGTAGTTAGTTTTGGAGGGGAATGTGAATGGGAAGTGATAGATACTAAGTTTTTAGGAAACAAACTTAGTTAGGGAGTAGATCAAAATGAAAAGAATTTTACACAGGAAATGTGGCTCTTTATGCAATATGGATCAATCCATGAATTTGATTTATCTCATGAGAAAAGGTGGTATTGGGATGTTAGCAAGGAATGTGATGGGGGATGATTGGGAAGTTAGACACGCATCATCTTGCTGCTAGAAAACTGCTGAATAAGAAGATCTGCACAGACACCATGTTTTTCCTTGCTTAGGCCAGTGAAATGTCATAAATCATGCTTCTGCAACCCCATCTACCTACCCATTCTATTGCCTAGCATTTTTTGTTACTTCAAAGAGGGTGCACTTAGACTTGAAAACCCTTATGTGTCTTTTCTTTTCCTTTGGCTTTTTCTTTTGATTTTCTATCTAAGGCTAGCCTTATTGCTTCCAAGGCCCCAGATTAAAAAGTTGGGAACCTTCATTCTCTACCTAACTACTTTATCTGCGAAGATTGAACAGTTTGGACAGATTTCTTTCTCTAATCTACAACAAACAATTGAAACATGGCATGACCCAGCTTGGACTGTTGGATCACCCATTCAAAAGTAGGACAGCATCAACCAACTGTAGATATGTATCTTCCACAAAAATATGAGATCTTTGCATCACCAAAGTAGATCATATTGGCACTTCCCCTGCCAATCATGAAAAATGAAACCTATTGGTATAGGTAGCTAACAGTGGCTCCACTTGGGGATGGTTTTTCTGCTTGAAAGACCAAGAACAGCAGGTCAGAATGCCTTGGCTTTTGACTTCTTCTCAAAACTTGAAAACTTCCTCTTTGGACTTCAAAACTGGAATCTGCCACCATTGTGGAACCTCTGAAATAAAAACCTATTTCTGCTTATTCACCAAACTTCTTAAACTGAAGTATTTATATGCTGGAAGAAAAACTATATACAACTGATAATGTACAGGGGAAAAACCATGCTATATATATGCAAAGTAATCAAAATAGTGCTTTAGCATCCGGCCATTTACAGGGCCCCCTTCAGCTTCAGTGCCATCCAAATTCTTCAAGAAATAAGTGTTATTTCCTTGTACTGCTTGAATAAAAAAAGGCCCCCTCCAAAGGGAGTCAAGTTTGCCATGCTTACCCTTGTCTTCTCTTCTTGAATCCCATTTAAGCACTTTATCCCCAATGAAGAAATCTTCAGCCTTGGTTTTTCTATCAAACGCTTTCTTCAGCTTCTCTTGTAGGACTTGGACTCTGCTATACACTTGATCTCTGGTTTGCTGCAGACATATAATCTGGTTTATTCTTCTACGCATGTCATTTGGTTCAGCTTGACTTTCTTGAAGTAGCTTCATGACAGGGACCCCTAATGATGAAGGGAATTTGGCTTCCATTCCATAAACCAACTCATATGGGCTGACCCCAATAGATCTCTTGGTTGTTAGCCTGTCTGCCCACAAGGCATTTACAAGCTTCTTGTGCCAATTTTTCTTATTCTCTTCTAGTACCTTCTTAATGATGTTGATAAGACTTTTGTTGGATGATTCAGCTAACCAATTGCCTTGAGGATAGTATGCAGTAGAATGGCCCAAAGTAATGTGAAATTTGTGGCAATAGTTCACCATCATTTTGGATCTAAAAGCAGCAGCATTGTCTGTTATTATCTTGTCAGGACAACCAAATCTAGAGAGGATATTAGTCTCAAGGAACTGAATGATAGTTGAATCATTTGCTTGTCTACATGGAACAGCCTCAATCCATTTAGTAAAGTAATCTGTGGCTGTTAGAATCCATCTATGTTGGCCTGAGGATGAAGGATGAATTTCCCCAATGAAGTCCAAGCCCCATGCTGAAAGGGTCTTTCTGCTGTAATAGGCTTTAAGGGAAGTGGTAGTAACTTTCTTTTTCCCTCAAACACTTGACATTTGTGACATGAAGTCGTAAATTTTTTAACATCAGAGAAGACAGTGGGCCAATAGTAACCTGCCCTTAATATCTTATCCACAGTGGACTTCCAGTACAAATGCCCACCACAATCACCTGCATGAAATTCTTTCATAACATTGCTTGTTTCATCCATAGTTAGACAATTCAACAATATACCTTCATGATTTCTCCATAGTAAATTACCATCTATAACACAAAATTTTGAAGCTTTCATTTTTAAAAATCTAGACTTGGTTCTGGACAATCCTGGGGGAGCACACAGGTTTTGCAATATATAACAGATATCAGAATACCACAGGGATTGCTCAAAGGCTACATTGATCTTTGGAGTCGCCAGCTCTGATTCATTGTCCAGTTGGTTAATATCCAAGGCTTGGAAATTTTTTTCAGACATTAATTTAGCCAATCCTTGCCCTTTTATCAGTTTTGTAGGTCTTATCTCAATGTCAAATTCCAATATACTAGCAATACATTTTCCTCTCCTGCCCTCTAAGTTTTCTTGAGTTAGTATGTCTTTCACAATGGGATTTGGTACATAAGCAATAACATGGGAGTATAGGATGTAGATCCTAAAGTCTTTGATGGCTTTGACCAAAGCATAAGCTTGCTTTTCCATGATCTGATATTTCAATGGTGCATCTCTAAGGGCTCTACTAAAGAAAGCAATGGGTTTTTCATTCCCTTGATCATCTTTCTGCAATAAGACAGCAACAATGGTATGTTGGGAGGAAAAAGAGAAAATGATAAATTCTTTGTCAAATTGAGGATTTGTTAAGACTAGGGTTTGGGTAAGGGCCAATTTAATACCTTCAAAAGCTTGATTTGCTTCTACTGTCCACTTTACTTTTGAATCCTTCTTTAGCATGTTGTTTAGTAATCTGATCAATTCTGCTAAGTTTGGGATAAATCTCCTTAAAAAGTTGATCTTTCCCAAGAAGGCTTGTAGTTCTTTAATGTTTCTTGGATGGGGCATTTGCAAGATGGCCTGTATTCTGTCTGGGTCAATTCTAATGCCATCCTTTGAAATGATATGACCTAATAGCTTACCTTCTTCCAAACCAAATAGAGACTTCTTAGGATTTAAAGAAATTCCATACTTCCTACATGTTATGAATATTTGTCTCAAATGTTTTAAATGTTCTTGGTCAGACTTTGAGAAAGGTGTAAGGTCATCTAAGTAAATAACAAGGAACTCATGAATCTCTTTAGCAAAAGCAATATCCATTGCTCTCTGAAATGTAGCTCCTGCATTTTTCAATCCAAAAGGCATTTTAACATATTTGAAAGTTCCCCATGGGGTTGTGAAAGTTGTTTTATCTTTATCATCAGGGTGGATTAGGATCTGATTGAAACCTAAAAATCCATCTAGTAATGAGATTCTTGAAGCCCCCACCACTCTTTGGAGAATGTGATCCATTTTTGGTAAGGGATAATTGTCCTTAAGGGACACTTGATTCAAATTTCTTAGGTCAACACAAAGCCTAATCTCCCCAGTTTTCTTTCTGGTGGGGACCAAGTTTGAAATCTAGTATGAAAACCTGATTGGTGCTATGATACCAGCTTTAAACATTTTTTGTACCTCTTTCTCAATTGAAGGGAGGAGCATAGGATTGATTCTTCTCAATTTTTGCTTGAATGGCTTTTGATTGGGCTTGAGAGGGATAGTGTGTTGAATAACAGAGGTGTCATAGGATTTCAAATCCTCATAACTCCATGATCTTGGAACTCTTTAAAGAGGTCAATGTATTTAGGCTTCTGGTCAGGAGGTAAAGAGGTAGACCATTTTATTATCTTGGGTTTTTCAATAGTTCCAATGTTGCATTCTTCAATGGCAGCATTAAGGGGTTGCATTTTTGGTTTTCTAGGAACATCATTTGAATCAAAAATGTCCTCCAATGGAGTTAGGCCTGTTGGTAGAAAGTTGTCTTTTAGCTCTATGATTTCAGCCTCTGTACCAGCTACTTCATCAAAATGCAATTGTTCAAGGTCTTGTATTTTTCCCTTGTCAAAGTTTGTTGGAAAAAGTATTTGATTTGTTGTTTTGGGTGATACTGTTGTTTGGTCCTGTTCACTCAATGGCTGTGTGTCTTTCACAGAATCAACATCAATGTTCAAGCTTGAAAATTCATGCTGCAAGGTTAGGAAACTGTTTATTTGTGTGTCATCCTCAAACACTTGCCGATCTTTGACATTGTTTGGGATAGAAGGTCTGTGTTTTATCTCAGCTGTAAAGAAGTGGTTGGGTTTGAAAGGCAATTTGCATGTACTGGAAAATGTAGCTAAACTGTGTGCATGAAGGTTGTGAGTCCTAGGTATTTTGGTCATTTGAAATTCAGTGAAAGCTTTGAGTATTTCAATAGTAGCAGCCCTGTATGCTCTTAGTCTTTTGTCATTTGTGACAAAATTGCCTTTTACTTGTTGGATAATAAGGTCTGAATCTCCCATGATCGAAACTTTTGTGGCCTGAAATGATCTTACCAGTTTGAGGCCTAGGAGAAGAGCCTCATACTCTGCCATATTATTAGTACATCTGAAATTAAGCCTATACACTCGACCTTGTGCATGATTGCTTTGTTTGTTATGAACCCACACTCCTGCTCCTACCCCTAATTTGTTGATTGATCCATCAAACTCAAGAAACCATAGGATCTCTTGATTTAGGGGAGTTTCAACATTTTCTCTATGACTTGGGATTATAAGTTGGAGTTCTTGTCTTTCACCTGGTTTTCCTTCTAGAACAATTTCATCACTTGATTGTACAACCTTGATTTCTTGGGAACTTGATTCCTCACTCATATGCAGATCTTGTTCAAATATGATAGATTTATTGTGACTCATTGGACTTATATCATCATTGATCAAAATAAAGGAATCCATATCTGAATGGACTGCATAAATAGGGAAATTTTGAGGTTTTTCTTCACTGCTCACCATATATTTCATGAGTGACTCTCTGTATAGCCTCTTGGGTTGCCCAAAGACAAAGATGGTGGCATATGACATGTCTAATTGCAGGGAACCTTGGAGTTTAGCTCCCCATGATCTTGATAACAGCATTCCATACTTGGGTGGAATATCAACAACTACCACATCCATTAAAATTGTTTTATTTGGGTACTGGACAAGGGACACACATAGATCTTTTATCAAGCCTAAACACTTAACTTGGCTGGAGTCAAATGAAAATAGGTCCTTATATGGTCTTGTGATGTCTAGATTCAATCTCTCCATCACTGATTTAGGCATAAGGTTATGAGAAGCACCTGAGTCAAACATTGCATTGTGTAATATCTTATCATGAACATGCAAGCTGACATAAAAAGGTAAGATTCCTGTAACTGCTGTCTTTCCATCAACCTCTAGACCGAAAAGTAGTTCTGGGGTATCATCCAACACATTGACATCATCTTTGTGGTGGGTCAGTTGAAGGGACTTCCTGATTTGTTGTTTGTAAATGTCATGCTTGGCTAGCTCTAAAAGAGGAATGGCTATCTTCAATTTTCCAATTTCAGCTTCTAAGTCAAAAGGTCTTTCAGATTGGGTCTTAGTGTTCTGGTTAACAACCCTTTCTCTCTCAATTGAATTCTTAGAGTTTTCTTCTTGATTCTCATTTTGATCTTGAGGCTTGTCCTTTGTGCTCATCTTCTGGGAAGTGCTGCTTGGGTTGTGCTGTAAAGGAGGTGAAGCCCTTGGTTCTTGTTTTGAGGGAAATGGTTCTGTTACCTCTTCAACTATTACTTCATTTGTATTTGAATCAGTTTTGTTAATAGGCTCTGTGACAATAGCTTTCTTAGGCTGCAGGCTATCGTTTGTTTTCTCAGGCTGTGGCACATTTATAGTTCTGCTTCTTAATTTGTATTGTTTATGAACTTCAAAAACAGCTGTGTCATAGCCTTGTTTGAAATCAAATGATTCACCTGATTTGGTTTGGAATTGCTTGATGTCTTCATCTTCATGATCTTCTTGGCTTAGAAAGACTTGTTGATCATTGTTAAGGCCCATCAAATTGATGTGGGTATCATCTATCTGCTCATTAGAAGTAGATGTTTCAGCATAGTTTTCTTGGAAAGGAGGCCTTATCTCTGGTTCAGGGTTGGGCTTGCCAACATTGGGATTTTGATTTCTTCTAAAATTGGGATTCCTGATTGGATTATTCTGTGTGCTTCCCATGATGACTTCCTCTCAACTAATTCTACTCTGTCACCTAACCTATGCATACCATTGATTATTGCATCTAACTTATGATCCCAGCCTGAAGGCTCTTCTTTGAAGGTAGTCTTTCTTTCAGTTCTGGTCCTATTTCTCCTAGCTATCAGGTTGGCCTCTACACTTACTGCTATGTCTTGCATTTCAGCTAAAGTTCGGGGAGCTCTTTCTCTTAATTGGTATGCCATATCTGAATCAAACCCATCAGGAAAGGTGTATAGAGCTAGGTCAGGTGGGGGTCTGAGATTTTGGGGAATAGCATTGTATATATTGTTAAACCGAGCACAATAGTCCAAGACAGTTTCTTGGGGACCTCTTTTGATAGTATTGTATTCAGATAATATGTGAAGCGGATCCTTTTTCTTCTCCCATCTGTTAATAAAGGTTTGATACAGGGCTTCAGGGTCAACTATGGAGTTTATTGGGAGTGACGTAAACCATGATCTTACATCTCCTGTTAGGCTTTGCACAAAAATTTTCATTCTAACCCCATCATCATCTATCTCATAATTTTCAAAGTAGTCCCGCATTTTATTGGTATGTTGAAGGGCTGGGTAAGAGCCAGTACCATCAAAATATGAAATCTTGCTTTGGTAATCTTGAGGCATAGGCCCTGGGTTGGCAGGTAACTGCAATGGAGCATATCTATTAGCCATGTTTGGTGGGACAATAGGGATAACAGGAATGAATGGGACAAGTGGAAGAAAGGGGATGAGAGGGGTTTGCGTAGTTGATGGAGTGGCTGAAAAGATACCTTGTGAAGTGGATGAAGAACTAGGAGGTTGTGGGACAGTTGTGTGAGGATGTGGAGAAACCTTAGCAGGGGTTGGAATGTTAGTTTGAAGACCTGCTTCAGAACTTGAATCTGATAGAGTCCCTTCTGATTTGTGTCTCTTAAGGATTCTTGAGATCAAGTTTGGATTTTGGAATTCAGGTGATGGATCTGGGTCTAGGTTTGACCTTGTGTAGCGAGTTTTCTTCTTAGGAGCCAGTTTCTGTAATTTTCTTCAGGAGAATTTTCTAAGAGATAGTAATATTTGACAAGGACTGATCAGGCATAGCACCTCTATATGGAACTTAATACTGAATAAAGATGGACTGAGGCAGCTTTTATGTACTCCTGCAAATGCAAAGCAGAGGCAGTTTCTAAGGTTGTCTGGCTGTCACTCAGGCTTTATCTACAGTATTAAGAATCAGACAGCGGGTTATAAAGTTCATTCAGGTCCCCAGCGGAGTCGCCATTTATGTTAACACCCAGGTTGTTCCCTTTGACTCCTGAGGGAATACGGCCGGGGTAACCACTAACCAAGCTTTGGATCACAGGTTCTAGCCAACCTGTAATCAGAGAGGTCTCTCTCCTTTGATTTTTAGCTGTGTTCTTGAGGATCTTAGGCTAGTTATGAGGTATGGGTTTTGATTAAATTTTGGTTGAATGATGTCTTCCAGTAGCTAAGGTGAAATCTTCAGACAGTTCAGTCCATTGGGCAATGGAGTCTGTGGTTATAAGTTGTTTGAAATGTTGAGTGGGATTGTTTAAACTGTAGGGCCATTTAGATATATCATGAAACAAAATTGAAATTGTGATTATGAAATATGATTAACCAGTGAAAGGCAATTAAGAGTTTCCCACTTAGCTGGTGGTGTGAGAATGAGATATATCGCCCAGGAGCAGGTTCGAATTCCTGAACAATAGTCACTCTAAAAGTTTTAGTCTGAAGGTGCAGCAATTAAGAATTACACTTTCATAACTATAACTGGAGGAAAACATTCATAACAGCATAGATTGAGTTCAGCGTATTCAATGAATAAATCCTGAAGCTATTATTTTTCTGTGCTATTAAACTATGAAACATAGAGCATGAATGGATTATGAAAAAATGAAATACATAACAAGAAGGTTAAAGAAACTTATTGTGCCATGAAATATGCAGGAATCCTGTAGCTGCCAGCAAAAACACCACAATGCATCAAACAACACAGAACTTTGGAAATTCCATCAGCTGCTTGTATTCAACTCTGAAATTTACAACATAGGCTCTTTTGAAGAGAAAATCAACAACCCCTGCAAGCTTATGCGAGGGGACATATATACAATCTGTTTTTACAAAATATCTGAACGTCGAGTCATTCACTCAATAACTGTGTTTACCAACTTTCAGAATAGAAGATAAGGAAGTTATTGTTGTCTTAAATTTATAATGAATACCCATTACTTCTGTCAAAAATCCTTTGACTTTTGGAGGCTACTGAGTCGGTTGAGCGCTCTTCATTAATTATGAATGATATGTCTTAGTGGCTCTGTTGTGCTGTAGCTTTCTCGGCCCTGTCATATGTACCTGTTGCTGTTGCTTTTGTGGCCGAATTGCTTTGCTGAGTTGGCTCAACCCAGTCTTTTCCAGTCATACTGAATGCATTAATTTTTCTGAAGAGGATATGAAAAAACTTGATGAAGACCTGTTGGCTCACAGTAATAACTGTATCATGCTGGTCCACCATTCCTGTGTAGGCAACTGATGCCTCAAAATTGTACCTAATGTTTCATCTGCCTCAGTGTATTTGAAGTAATTAGGAGGCACTTCAAACAGATGCCTGATTTCATTCATAATAAAAAACAAATTTTCTACTTTCTCATAGAGGTTCTGCCCAGATGCAGGCCCTGCTTCCTCTGGGGTACTTGATCCTGCAGTGATCTGATTGGTGGCAAATGTATTTACCCTTTTTGCATAGTTCTCATGGGATAGTAGCCTTCCTGCGTTGTTTAGTAAGCTGGGAAGGCCTCGGCTGTGCAATGCTGTGAATTTATCAGTGAATTTGTTTACCTCTGTTTGCATCTCCTGGCACCTTTTATCCAATGTCTGCACCAGATTTCTCAAAGTGAGGACCCTCTTTATCAGCAAAATGGTGTCAGTTCTATTGGTGATTCCTATGGCTGCCAGCTTAGGACCTGTGCGATTATTGAGAACATTGATCATTCTATTGGCTATCTTAGGCATAGTTCCTAGAGATTCCCTTGCCCTTTGGCTTTCCTTGTATGCCCTGCCTATGAGCTCCATGTGCTCATGAATGGTCTCTATGTACTGCCATTGATCTATTATTGATTGGCCAATATTGGCCCATAAAACTTTCTTGATCTCAGCTACCACTTTGTCAAGGGTGAGCTCTTTCTCTAGCTCTTTTATTTTCTCCTTAAGAGCCTTCACCTCTCTTGCCTTTTCAGCTACACTTTGATTTGATTTTTCATATTTCTCATTAAGTGTGGCCAATTTCTCCTTGGCTTCATTCAACTCTGCCATCTGGGCCTCTAGGACTTGAATTTCCTTCATCATTTTCTGCATATCAAGGCTTTGAGCCTGTTCTGATGTTGTCGCTGGTGCTGATGTTGGTGGAGCTGTTTCAGCTGTCTGTCCTATGGGAGGAGTGATGATTTGAGGGGGCTCCTCAAGGTTGATCACTGGCTGAGGGGGCTGAGATGTTTGGCCTCCTTCTCTCTGCTGCAGGGCTGCCTGCAATGCAGCCTCTGTTTCTACTAATTTTCCTTCTGTTTGGACCAGCTGCTTGTGTAGTGTCAGCAGCATGGCTGCCACATCCTGGTCCTTCCTCTGCTGAGCAACCTCTTCTGTTTGAGGGTGAAGGGTTGCTGGAATTTTTACCATTTTTCTCAAGGCTGCTATATCTGCATCTCTTTCTTTTAGCAGTGCCTGCACAGCTTTGTGATCCTTTGGGTCATGCCCAAGCTCTATAATAATGTCTTCCAAAGACCTGATCCTGTTGTCTTTGGCCTGAGAGGATGCCTTTTCCAACTCAAGTTGAGCAGTTGTATTATGCAGACTGTTTTGCAACTTATGTGCCAGGAAGGTCTTGTCTGCAAGTGTTGAATAGACCATCTCACCCGTTTGCTTGTGAAGCTCTATTTGGTCCATACGGTGGATGTCTTTTGCAAGAACCTCAAGGTTGGTCCTTATGTAATCTGCAGCTGACTGTGGCTGCAGCATGGTAGGAATGAAATGACTCATGGTCATTTTCCCCTCTGTTATGTCATATGCTGACATAAGCCTCTGCTGGTTTGTAGGGGCCATTTTAAGCAAGTGATTATAGAGTTGGAGCCTGACTGGCTCATTTCTCTTCTTGATATCAATAAATTGTTGCTTTATGCCCGATTCAGCTCTCCTTTCCTAGCTTGAGGAGCTGACCTGTCCTCCAAGGGTTCTTTCTTGTTCCTGCTGAAAGGAACTGGCAGATGCCTCCATGCTAGGAGGACCCATACCCAAGGATTGCCCAATAGGCATCTCCTCTTCAGAAAGAGGATTTAATCTCTGTCTTTTCTCCCCTTGATTTGTTGATGTGGTGAGGGGAGTTTCCTTCTCTCTATCCCTCTTTCTGCTTCTTTCTTCATTCAGTGGAGTTTAGAGCACCGAGGCCTCCACTACTGTTTCTTGCCTAGGAGGCACACTCTCTTGAGCCCATTGCGATGTAGATATTGGGGCCTCAGCTGTTTCTTCTTGCTGCTTTGGCTGCTCTTTTTGCTGTTCTGCTGTAGGGGGTGGCTGTTCCTGCTCCATCTCCTTTTCTTTACCCTTGCTAGCTGCCTGAGGAGTAGTTTTAGCTGCTTGTTGGTGGGCTGTAGAGGATGAGGCAGCTGCTCCAAGTTGCCTTTGATAGGAAGAGGAAACTTGCCCACAAGTTTCCAAGTCAGATTCTTTCTCAAGTTTCTTTGCTTCTCTTTGTAGTATTTCCTCTCTATGACTTGCTTCCTCTAAAGTGCCCTCTTTCCATCTTAACAAATTGGCATATTTCTCAATGTGGGGCAGCCTGACATGATCATAGCTAGCCAATTTAAACTTGACCCTTCTAAGACTAATGAAATGATTGGTGTCATAGGGTGACCAGAGGAAACTGGTTTGCAATTGGAGGTCCTCTAGGATCTTATCTTCTTCTTTCCATCCTTCTTCTCTTTTGTTATAAAGAAATGGGCCTAGATGGTTTCTGCTTTTGAGTTGTACCTTCTTGTTTTTGCTGTGGAAATGGACCATGTCTGCATTTCCAAATTGCCTGAAATCTTCTAAGGCAAAGAGTCTCATAGGGACATATCTTGGCAGCCTATATGGGGCCAATTCACATCCATATATTCTGATTACTGTATGGTTTTGGTAAAAGTACCAATCCCCAATGTTGTAGGCCTTTGAGAGCTGGAGAATCCTTTGCATCTCATCTGTCAATCTTGGAGGAGGGGTACCCAATAGCAGGGACATAGCTGGATGGATAAAGAGGTCTATGGACTCACAGTAGTTGTATGGTGAATAAGAGGTGTGGTGAAAGACTGAAGTCCAAAATACCACAGGCCTTGGGTTTCCCTGAGCATCAAACTTCTTGAGAGGAATAGGGAAGCCATCAGGTTGATAAAATAGGAACAAGTGATAGATGTATGAAGTGTATCTAAACACCTTTTCCCTCTCTAGATTCATCAGTTGTTCATGAATCTTATTGGCAATGTATGCAGCATAATCATAATGCACAGAAGGAGGCATTCCAGGGGAGAAGATAGACATCATTGCCAGAATGGTTTCATCAGCATCCTCAGCTGATCTGTAACCCAGGACATAGCTGATCAAATCCACCAGCAACCTGCCCAACTCATTGAAATATACATTTCCTATAGGAGGGGTCCTCACAGTTTGAGAGCCTAATTCAATGAATAGCTGATTAATCTTTAATATTTGGGCACTAGACAGCTTGCCTCCTTTCTTTAGCAAGTCCATCATGGAAAGAGGAGTCAATGGCTTTGTAGAGTGAAAGTTCAGCATCTGATTTATAGCCTAAGGGGTGACATGGAACAAAACTGAACCTGAGGTATTGAGGACTGCTCTTTGACATGGGTCATAGTTGGCACTGCATCTATGAATTAAATCTGGAAGGACATTGACTTGAGGGAGGTTATAAATGGGAAAATTGGAGTCCAAAATCCCTAGAATATCAGTTCCATTGAGGTGCTTGGCCTTCAGCTCATTGAGTACATGAATATTATATTTGGTGTGCATTGAGAGTGTTTCTGTCATCTGGTAATCTCTATCACCCAGGGCCTGCCATTCTAGCTCTCTGTGTGGGGCATTCAAGGGTGGAATGTTTAGTGCTACTGGTGTTTCCATGGTTAATTAGTACTCTGAATTGTACTAGAACTTGTTTCACTGGGCAGAGCAACACCGAGCAGTATTTTTTGCAGAAGTAAGGCAATTTGCAGGGGAAGTAGGGTGAATTATGGTGAGAACAATTGAAATGCTCCCAAGAAAGTCTAATGAGCAAATGTTGGGACTAACAAAGCTGTTTTCCCAGTGAATTAGTGCAGCAGAGGTTTCAAGTTCACGAATGCGCAAACTGACTGTAAATTTATGGAAAATTGGCTCAATGTGGACTTCTGTAGGTGAATTTCGACCTTATAACTGAAGATAAATGGTGGTCACCGGGGATTTTGCTGGTAATTACTGTGATTTATCTCTCTTTTTTCACTTGTTTTGGTGAATTTATACAAAAAACCAGGCGCGGAGGGGAAACTTGGATAAATACCTGTTGAACTTTGGCAATGGTGGCAAGTGCAGGCAGATTGAGGGCGCCCACGATCTTTAAGTCAATTTCTGCAGGTTGGCGGCGAAATGGTCGTAATTTGCATGCAGAGAGCATAAATAGTTCTTTTGGCAAAAGTGATAAAAAACGCGAATTTTGGTTAAAATATGGACATTTTGGGCTATTGGCGCTTTTTTTTTGGATGACGTCAGCATGATGTCATTGGGTGGGGTCGGGTACGAAAGGGTGACGTGGCGACCTGTGAATGGTCCACGGGGACTGGTGAGGTGGCGGACAGGTCGGAGCGATGGCGGGTCGGGCGCTGGTGCGGGGCCGACTTGGCGTGACGTGGGCGTGACGTAGGTGTGACGTATGTGTGACGTAGGCAGGCGGTATGCGGAGGGCGGTAAGCGGTTTCATCGGACCGCTTATGGTACGGGGGCGGTATTGGCAGGCGGCCTCCCGATACGATTTGGGAGCGACGCGTGGCACTGGCCTGACGTCACCCTCTGACACTTTTCGGGAGGTAATGTCCGGACATCGGGGGCAGTCCGATATTGATATGGGTCGTCAGATGGGAAAGCCCAGATCCGACGGTCGATGGGTTATACAAATGAAAGGACGATACGGCAGCGGGGCGGGGAATAATTTATTATATTTCTGAAAATGTGCGCCAGGGCGGTACTTTGGAAATCAAAGAAAATATGGGTTTTTTCAATGTTTTTTGTATTCAAATGCGCATTACAACAAAACTTTGGGTAAGGGGTAAAAGTGGGTTTATTGGTGTCTATTGCAAATAGCGCAGGTTAGAGAAAATGTGGGTTTTTACAAGGTTTTTCGCACATAATGCGGGTAAAACAGTTCAAAGGGGTTGTAAAGGGAAAAAGGGGTAGGGCTTAGGTTATTAAACCAACATGGGGTTAGTTTAATCCCTGATTTTGAACAAAGCATCTTGAACCAGACTTAGATTCTGCATGGTTGTCCAATATTTGGACATATGGCTAAAATGCCAAAGGGGAGGGATATATACAATTTTTTTGGGTTTTATACACCATGGTGTTAGAGTAATAGGGAGGGGGAAACATAGGGAGTTAAGTATAGATAGAGTTAGTAGTTAGTTTTGGAGGGGAATGTGAATGGGAAGTGAGAGATACTAATTTTTTAGCAAACAAACTTAGTTAGGGAGTAGATCAAAATGAAAAGAATTTTACACAGGAAATGTGGCTCTTTATGCAATATGGATCAATCCATGAATTTGATTTATCTCATGAGCAAAGGTGGTATTGGGATGTTAGCAAGGAATGTGATGGGGGATGATTGGGAAGTTAGACACGCATCATCTTGCTGCTAGAAAACTGCTGAATAAGAAGATCTGCACTGGCACCATGTTTTTCCTTGCTTAGGCCAGTGAAATGTCATAAATCATGCTTTTGCAACCCCATCTACCTACCCATTCTATTGCCTAGCATTTTTTGTTACTTCAAAGAGGGTGCACTTAGACTTGCAAATCCTTATGTGCCTTTTCTTTTCCTTTGGCTTTTTCTTTTGATTTTCTATCTAAGGCTAGCCTTATTGCTTCCAAGGCCCCAAATTAAACAGTTGGGAACCTTCATTCTCTACCTAACTACTTTATCTGCCAAGATTGAACAGTTTGGATAGATTTCTTTCTCTAATCTACAACAAACAATTGAAACATGGCATTACCCAGCTTGGACTGTTGGATCACCCATTCAAAAGTAGGACAGCATCAACCAACTGTAGATATGTATCTTCCACAAAAATATGAGATCTTTGCATCACCAAAGTAGATCATATTGGCACTTCCCCTGCCAATCATGAAAAATGAAACCTATTGGTATAGGTAGCTAACACTTCTATTTCATCATCATTTCTTAGGTGATTTACAATTTAGAGCCTCGTTCTATTTATACAATCCCATGGTCCACGAACCATGGGTATATCTCTAAAGCCGAAATTACATTACAAAAATGAGGGCGGACAACCCTACGACTCATTTACAAGCTCGCGCTCCGCACCCACAAAACGCAGAGTCTTTACATCGAATTTAGTCAAAATTTGGGCTTTAAGCCCCAAACTTCCCTTGGGGGATCCCGCGCCCAACAAGCCCGCAACGCAAACATCGTGACTCACCCTCAAGTCACTCTGTCACTGCAGAGATCTTCAAGTGGGGACCTCCCAACTCTGCTAGGATTGTTGCAAGATCGGCAACGCATTGAGCAACTGCCTGTTGTACCTCCTAGACGCGTTGTTAAAATACTGTGGTACCTAAACTGCTTCCCTCCATCTACTCCTGCGTCCCCTACATCTACGCGAGATTGGCCTCAATCGAGGCTATAATGACGAAGGCCTCATCGATCCATGGTTGGACGTGCGCCTTCAAAACTGCTTCCTTATGTCGTTCTGAGTCTACCTGCTCTTTGAGCGCTTTTGCCTGTTGCATCTATGCAAGCCTCTGTGTAAGGGCCACCATCTGCGTGGTCCCTTTTATGTCATCACACTTTTGTTTTAGCTCATGCACCTCTATTTCCAAGCATTGTATGTTCGAGTCCTCTTGCAGAGTTGTGAGGACCTCGAACGACTCTTCAAATAATTTGGTGCAATCCTTCACTGCACTGTTGATCTCCTCTATTCCCATTGTAATGGTGCTAGAGCATTGTTCCCTCACCTATGGTGGATTTGAAGGTTGGGCCTTCAACTGTAGCTCACCTACATGAAGGTTTAGCTCCAACTGAACCTTAGCCATGTCTTCCTTCGCCTTGCGCACCCTTGCTACTAGCCTCCAGATGCGCACCTTTGCTAGTGCCTTTGCTGGGATGGCCAAATCAGGGACCATCTGGCAGGCTTATTCTAGTTCAGCACCACTACCTCGTCGTGCTGTAGGCTCAGTTGTTCCATGTTAATTCGTTGTTTGCTCATCACCTAGGGCAGGTAGCCCTCCCTAGCCCACAATTCTATAGTCACTCCGTCCTGTAGATCATAGAGTGTCTCCCGAGGGAGTGTAGCCATGTTGACCCCAACTCCCTTCAGCACATTGATCGTAGGCCTATCGGCCTTGTTTTCTGTAACTAGTGCCCCCTCTAGCAACACTATAGTGTTGGTCATGCAAGCACGCAACATTTCTTCAGTTGCAGTCGTGCCTACTACGAGGTTGGTCAACAAAGTACCAGCCTGAGGAGTGCACACTTGCAACTCCTATATCTATGTCCAGATGGCCCCCAATACCACCTGATTTTCCTCCGTGAGCTACTGGAGGGCCTCCATAGTGACATCGCACACTGTCTCCCCTATATCATGTAGATCCCCCTAAGTGAGGGTGATCTGGTCGAAAGTAGTCTTGGAGGCTTTAGACTTCTTTCACTGCCCCACCTACTCTCTCGAGTGCTGTCACTTCAGCTATGTGGACATTGTCTGTGGGTCCACGCCACCTTCCTCTGTTTCAAGCTCTTGTTCAGGCGAGGGCGACTTCTGGCCCTCGCACTCCTTCTCTGCTACCTGTTGTTGTTATACTGTTGTCTTTGCAATGTCCCATGCCTCTTGCACCTTCGTTGTTGCTGCCTCATTTCTTCTCTCCTCTGCCAACTACATCATCCGCAATTTTGCCTCCTCCTTCTTCCTTTATGCAGCAAACTTCTCCGATTCCAATGCGGAGCTAGCTGGAGCATGCCACTCTGGCAGCCATGACTCCAGCGTAATGAAGATAACATCGTCCGTGGCCAGGTAAGGGATCTCATTCCATTTCTTCGTAGGGTCCTTGCGCGCCTTGTTATATATGTGATGGAAGTTTGCCTTGAACTCTGCAAATCTTTCTAGACTATTATAGACAGTGGGTGATAACTGTAGCTTGCGTTAATCCCCATTTTTATGTTCATCTCCATGAACACCCAGAATATCTTACTATCTCGGATCCTTTGCACATCTTTGGTTTCCCACAGCAAAGCGTACTTCGTTACCTCCAAAATATCCTTCGCAGTCATAGGGAACTAGCTGTCCTTAGGAAATTCTCAAGCCACCAGCACTATGGACAGCAGAAGCCATGCATAGTGGAAATTCTTCCTCTATTCCTATGCCTCACAGAAATTCTCCAGGAACTCCTTGTACAAGTACTCTGACCAATTAAATTGAACCCCCACTGCGCACTGCGCAATAAGTGCTACCACTAACACGGGTACCTCATCTGAGCAGTACTTCCACATAACCTTGCCATCCAATATCTAGGTCACAACTCTGACTGCATTATTGTTGATACTGGAGATCTCGTACCCTCTCTTCTTCTTTTCCAACTTGAATTTTTTCTTCATGGCCTCCGTGATGGCCAAATCGTTTCTCTTACCCTCTGAAATATCATTGGGTCCCTTTTGCAAGGAAGACAGGTAATTCTATTAATTAGGTGGTCCGTGATGGGGATGGGCTCCTCCAACCATAAGCACCCATCATGCATCAGGCAGAGCAGTTACCTGATGACAAAGATAGTCATTAGGGTGCAATGGTAATGCGGCACCTAGAGCAGGTTTAACAACCCTGCTTTCTCTACTCCACGCAACCACTTGTGCTGCTCCAACTCTATGACTCCTGTTATGATGTTTTTCTTTGGCTACATAAACTACATGGTTACCAAGTGTGGGAATTTCTCATGGTCCACGAGATCCCAGTCTTCAAAGTTTAGGCCCAGCACCCGTCCCAAGTGCACTCCTTCAAAAATGATATCATCGAGTAGCAGCGGATTCTACAGAGAGATCTTTCTCTCATCTAGGTCCTTGGGCACCCTTGCCTTCCCCTTCCGAGGAGGAACATACGCGGGCAGCCTGGTTAGAGGGTCTGCGCCCTAGGTTTCCACCTCCATGTCTTTGTCTTCCTCCTCTTCTATCAGGATTTCCACAAGGTCTTCCTCCTCCTCATCAATTTCCATATTAACCTCTTTCCCCTTTTCTTCCATGGTCAATTTAGTTCGTAGTGGGTTTCTAGGGGACATGCACACCTGAACCATGGGTTGCTTATCTTTCTTGGGTCTCGACATGCATAGTGATTTAGGGATTCCCGTGACTATTCCAGCACTCTTAGGGGCATCTCCTATTGTCATGGCCTACGCGGCCTCTTCAGAAGTCATCTCTCTGATATCCCTAGCTTCTTCATATGCTACCATCTTGCTCTTCCACAAATCTCTCAATTGCTCAAGTAGGTGCTCAAATAATGCCTTCAACTCTAACAAGTCAAATAGGTCTGGGTTCATAAATATTTGGGTGCACGACAGCTTAATTCTCAAATGGACAAGTGTTGTTTGATGGGCAACCCTTTGCAATTTATAGTGCCTTTCAAATTTGAATTCGACCGTTCCCCCCAAATCTGATCCATTAATGTTCCCTTGGCGGCAGATTTTCCCAAATCTAGCCCTTAAAGTCTGCTTTATATGCCTGCCACCCACTCCATTTGGTCTCAAATCGAGAATCACATCATGAGTAGTGATTGTAATTGTCACTTTCCAGTGAACCCACGCGGCAACGCAGCTACCTTTGTGTTGTCACAGACCTTGTGTTACTTCGTTGCTACACATAGTACTATCGTTGCACAACTCTCGGGTAGAGTAGTTTATAGTCCTGCGCATACTTTCAACTACCTGGGGCACTAATATTGTGCTTCTCCTGGCTAGTTAGGTGGCTAGGCCACCTATATATGGCTTCAACCGACTACAGTTTACTTTTCCTAGGAAGAGTTCGTCATTCAGTTTGCCCAAATGCACTGCACCACCATCTGTGATTTCCTTAATAACATATGGTCCCATCCAATGCATTAAACTGATAGAATCTCGGCAGTAGTCCCAAATTTTTTCAACATAATCATGCTCATCTTGTTCTATCACCATGGCTTTTTTATCAAGAAAGTCCCTTTTTATTTCTTCCTCAAGCTTTTGGGCTTCTGCTTCTGCCAGGGCACTTTTCTCCTTCAACCGAGATCTTTTATTCATGAGTTCTTGGAGCCTAAGATCACCCTGTTGGATCTCTTCATCAGGTCCCACGCGTTCTTCTTCAAGCTCTTCCAACTACGCAATCCCTTCGTCTAAGGCTCCGTGATCAGTCATATCCATGGGCGTTGCTATGCTCAGACTAGGCATGATATACTCCATCGGCATTACAGCGTTTGCTCCATAGGCTAGCCTAGAAGGCGTCTGTTCTATCATTTTCTCACACGTTGTCCTATAATCCCATAAAACTACTAGTACGCACATGTCCCAATCACTTTGCTGTGCACTGCATGCCTTGTTCAGTGCTTCACACACTTTGTAAAATGCTTCCGCGTGGATAGCCTTCTACATGATTTTTCTATCCACACTCTTTTGTTCCAACTTGAGGAGCCATTTGCACATTTCCCCCCAACACATGTTTATTGACCGCATCTCCCAATGTAAAGGTCATGCGCATCCACGCAGGTTTTTTGCCACCTGCATGTACCCACCTGGATAGATGTGCATGATCCCGTCGATTGTATTTATCAGCCAATCGCACCCTAGGCTTTCCAAAGCATGTGCACATCATCTTCCTACATGTGCTACAGTCTTCAAAGCTTCCTTGGTGTGTACCCCACCACCTCACAGGCGTAGCACACAGTACCCAATTCAAGGCCCGGAAACGTTGTTTTTCCGGTGCCTCCCTTTCAAATCTGTCCAAGAAGCCATCTACATCACTTAACCCATAATAAGTAGGCAGATCTCTCACTTCTGTTGATACACAGCGTAGTGGTCTTATCATCATATTTCAATTAAACGTGGTTACCTCATGTAACCAGTTCTGCCATCACTCTATCTCCTCAACCAAATCCGACATACAGGAGCTTTTGTGCTCCGATGAAATTCATCCATCTGCGGTAGGATTTACCCAGTCTTGCTCACACTCGGTTATCTTGTAGATGCATTCCAAATTGTCGTCACTTTCATAGTCATGCACCGGCTCTGTGTAGTGTGATCCCTCAGCATGGTCCAAGGGTATAAAAACCAGTAGAGACTCCCTCTCAAAAATCATCTTGCGGTTCTTCAGATTAATCACCTCATTCATGCCAGTGGCCCAATCAATTCCTAACAGTGCGGGATAAGGATTGTTGTCATAAATAATCTCTATCACCTCGAAGTCTGCTAGCGCGCTCGCTCCCTCAATATCCACGATGATTCCCTACAATCACCTAAGGGGTATTATCTTCTGTTGATTTTCCATTCGCAGCTGAATTGAAGACCACTGTAGCATAGGTCTCCCCAGCACTCCCATGTCTGCTTCGGCAAGACATTCACATCCAACCCTAAATCTAAGATCACTTGGTCCATCTCATATTCTCCAATCTGTGTGGTTAGCCTCATTTCTCTCCCCATCCTCATCTTATGCTTTCCAATCTTCTAGACTACATGCAATTCTCCTAGCGTGGTCCCAGGGCATCTGTTAATGAGTTCCTGTAATCCTTTTACAGCCTTACTATCACGTAGTAGCTTTATGCATGTTTCGAAAAACATCATAAGCATATATGGGCCCATCTCTAGCTCTGGTCTATCTTTTCTTCCTGAAGTGGAGACATCAGCGAAGCTCTTCTTAGCTTCCATAAAGGTTTCTCAAGTGCACTCCAAATCAAACTCCGCTTCTTTCAACAGAGCTTTGCGAACCCAAGTACTATCTTCGGATTATTTT
Organism: Pinus tabuliformis; assembly: GCA_031772625.1. Classification (NCBI taxonomy): domain Eukaryota; kingdom Viridiplantae; phylum Streptophyta; class Pinopsida; order Pinales; family Pinaceae; genus Pinus; species Pinus tabuliformis. Next base: position 571,609,895 of record CM062805.1, on the reverse strand, counting down.
CCTTTGTCATCTCCCATCATAATTCCACTTCGGAGCACAATATTTGCATTTGTATCTTCCTCGCATGTCTCAGACCTCATCATATGTAGGTTCTAAGTCAGGGGAGGTGGTAGTGCTCCCTTGTCGCATATCCTAGCTATTAGCGTAGGACAACCTTTCATCTCATGATCAAACAAGGTGCAATATAGACATGATGGATGCGTTGGATTCATACAATCATGGGCATAATGTCCCTGCCCTCCGCAATTGTATCATATTAACTGTCTGTGACCTCTTCCAAGTCATCCTTCACCTCGGCCTTGTCTACACCCCTGAAATCTGATTCACGCCATCCCTGCACTATAGTCTAGATGCCACGTTTTAACCTGAACTTTGTAGGTGGGAGTTCTATCCATCATCAACTCATAGCTTCTACAAGTGTGCTCATCATGCCCAATCGACCTACAGAAATAACAGAACAATTTTTGCGTATTCTGTGTGTACTTCTGTAACAAATGGCAGTTGTTTGTAGCATTCTTTCCACCTATTTGAGAAATCGCACACCATAAAGCAGGTGCCTCTGTAGGTCCTACTTGCGCTTCCGGTCTTAACAGTGTCAGTCCTCCTCTCGCGAGGTAATTTGCGAATACGAGGTATTGGTCCTTATCGTGACCTTGAACCTTTCATTTTACACACCACAACTCTTTGTGCACTTCTGGTCGAGCCGTCCAATCCTGTTTCAGACTCTACATCTCAAGGCATAAGTTTTTCAACTGCGCGTGGATCTGTTGAACTCCTAAGGTAGGATCTTACATTAAGGTCTCACGAAGCCTCATCGCGATCTCTAGGGCTTCTCCCTGAGTCATTAACTTCGGTTGTGATAACGCGCTCCTCAAATGTGGCATTAGCGATGCTACAAACCATTCGCAGTGTTGTCCATCCGTTCAATTCATATTAGCTTCATGAATCATGCACTTCAGCCTCTGATCCAGCTCCGAAGGAGTCTTGCCTGGTAGTATGTGATCTCCTTGAACCCAATGATCAAATGCACTTCTGACTTCAGCTTGCTAAATTCCTTATTTAGCTCAATTTGGATATCCGCAATTCTAGCATTTGGATTGTCATTAGAATTCTTAATATACTAGGTCAGTGCAAGATCCTGCAAGGTGCTAACCAATGTTTCTTTCCTGATATTATCATATTTAACTCCTTATGCTTCCCATATGGCTTTTACAACAAACCAAAACTGGTCTAGATATTGATTTCCCAATCCCTTGAACACAGGAAACTTTATTATGCTTGCCATATTGGATCGTGGTGGTGGCAGAGGTGGTACGGGTGAAGATGGAGGTGATGGTGGTGAAGCTGGTGGCAATGTGGGTGGGGGTGGTATGCACGGAATCCTTTGCCTTATCAAATGGATCGCACTTCACGGAGAGACCTTCGCGAGCTCTTCCCCGTCCCGTCGCGGTGGTGAAATCAAAGGGTTATTCTCTGTTCCCTTATTTACTTCATTTCTGTAGGGTTTTCCGCTTTGCGTAGCCCCGAACATCAATTTAACTGCATAATATGCTTTTCCCGTAGTAACATTCTAATCCAAGTATTCAATGACTTTATGTACTTACCTTGTGGTCCTTTGAGAAAGCATTGCTCTGCCTCGCTATAGCTAACTAAAGTGTCTACCGTGAATTCAGTTATGTATCCTCCTATAATCCAATCAAGCCAGTGATCAACAGCGTGTGCGATCTTATCTTCGGATGCTTCCAATCTGTGCACCAACTCTAGGGTCCACACAATAGGACCGTCGAGTTTCCACCTTCCTTGGATATCTACTAGCTTCGTGATCCACTCATAGAGCTCAGTAGGGAAATATGCAAAGAAGATCTCATGGATCTCTGTGTACATGTAGTAGCCTAACCACTCTTCTTTTTTGAGTCATAGATTTATGTTCTCCTGTGCCACGAACTCATGAATTCTCCTGTCCAACCAACCTTCAATTTCCTTCTTAGTTGGATTCCAATGATACGAAATCAGACATCTCTATGCAAATTATGGTCCTGGCAACGAAAACATTTGTTGGCTTGATGGGGCCTGACCCACGAGTTAATTAGCCAAACAAATCCCTACACTACTGGCCCTTTTGGCAACAGCCTGCGAAGTGCGGACTGAGGTCTCACCGAAAGCATTATGGAGGGATGTTGGAACCAAGTTTCCACACCCTTGAGATGTCTGAGGGGTCAATTTAGTCCAACTGCGAATGTCTTTACGCAGGTCACTTCACACACTGCCCTGACCTGCGAGGCCTTCATGATTTGTTATAATTGCCTTCATGCAGCCCTAACTGGGTGCTGAGGTGTTTTCACACTGCTAAGGTAGTGATCTATGATATTTACGAAGTTACACCATGGATCTTACTTATATTCTTATAAATGTTAGTTAACTTCGCGTAAATAGATACTTTATCTTATATTCACTTAATCAACACAATCATATAAGTTCGCGAATCATATAAACAGTGAAATTGTAATTTATACCCAATACATTCAATGCACAAAAAAGGAAAAAGATACACAGAAATGATATGAAACTTCTCTTTATTACTTCTCCAATAGTTACAGACTTGACTCGCCCTGTGCACTTAGCTGTAGGGGTCCGCGCACTCAGCTACAGACTACTATGCCTCTATGCACTCAGCTGCAGAGCCTTCTCTTATTCTACAACCCAAAGGCTCGACTCTACACTTAAATATTCTGCTATGCTTCTATTCCATCATCATTTCTTTGGTGATTTACAACTTAGAGCCCCGCTCTATTTATACAATCCCACGGTCCGCGGACCATGGGTAGATTTCTCTAAAGCTGACATTACATTACAAAAATGAGGGCAGACAACCTTATGACTCATTTACAAGCTCGTGCTCCGTGCCCACAAAATGAAAAGGCTTTACATTGGATTTAGTCAAAATCTGGGCTTTAAGCCCCAAAAATTCCCTTGGGGGATCCTACACCCAACACTTTCGCGATGTTGTTAGAATTGCATTTAAAATAGCATAAAGGAACATATGTGCATGCTGTGAAGAAGAAGAAATAGGGATCTATGCAGCGTAATGCATGGCAAAAAGAAGTACATGAGCACACTGCATATACCTCACATCCTGAGGCCATCTGAAGAAAAGGATGTTAGACTACTGAAGCTGGCCATACCATCAATCTCGTGGCGTCGAATCTCATCGAATGACTCCTTGCACGTTGAATGCTCACACGTGCACTCCACTTAGAAAATTTTCCAAAAGATGAAATGATCAAATGGGAAATCTGAATGCACCATTAAATTTGTGGCATCAAATAGGGTAAAATCGATTGTCAAATTTTTGAATTCTAAGAAAGTGGAAATCTAGGGCTTAAGGAATCTTTTAGGTTCCCCCTAGATTCCTCAAAGATAACCTCCTCCAGGTCCTCTAAAAATCTGATGCTCAAATCAAAATTCTGACTACGCCATCAGGTTCATGTCATTGAGAGGCATAAGATCAACATAAAATTCGTCCAATTTGGACACTGCAAAGTTTTCACCCTCCTGATAATTTCACCTAATCATGGTTCTGCCCCCTCTTCTCTAGGCTCATGGTTCCACTTGTAATTAATTAAAAATTATGTGTCTCAGTTTTTTTGCCACACCTTGGCCCCCATGCACTAAGCAAATGAGGGTTTATATAATGTTTTTAGTGGGCGAATATTTCTATGAGGACAGTTGGGCGGATTGGTAAGGAACCCAAAATTATAAGGAGGTCGAGTGGTCAAACACCAACCCCTCCATATTAACACATTGTTCATTTTTAAAAACTGCATTAGTATATTTCTTTTTGGTTCAGGTCAGCATTGAGCAGCCTACCCCTTAACTCCCACTGTGATATGTTGGATGGGTGGATTGTTTGGAGGGGGCCGTATTCAATGTTTTTTGGATGTATTAAAATGGAGTGGGCATTGTTGGTACATGGGGCCACCCAGTGGGGGCCAGTGCACGTGGGTCGAGCAGGTTCAATCCCCACCAGCCCCGCATTCATTTTTTGCGTAATGGTATGAGGTTTGGGTGTGTGGGCCGGGTCCACCGGAGGTGATTTACACATCCCATATTTAAATGGTTATATATGGTGTTGGTTGGAGGGCTTGGCGGGTAATGGCCGCCGAGCCATATTAAATTTGAATTATGCATGATGGTCATTAGGGCCGATGGGGGTCATGGCCTGTCGGCCAATTTTTTTAATAATTTTCTTATTAATATAGTTTGGAGGTGGTGGGGTATATATATATATATATATATAGATAGATAGATAGATAGATAGATATTTTATTTTTTTCAAAAACAAAATACATTTTTTTGAATTTGTCTAATATAGGGGATATTAGACAAATTAACTATCCAACAAATTCACCCACTTTCAGGACCTAGGTTTCATGCCCTGGGGTCGGTCAAATTGTAGGACACTTAAACCTGGCCCACAGTCCAACTTTGACCAAAACTTTGACTGCCTCGTTCTCCCTCGTACGAGCTCATATTGACGAACCATTCGCACTGTTGCGATCAGGAAAATAAAATCTACACTCTAGTCCTAGTTCAAAAGCATTCTAATCACTTTGATTTTTGAGCTTCCATAAGCTCTCTTTGTCCTGTGTGTGTCTCTGGAGCCCCCTGGATCAATCCTCCCCACTGATGATCTTTTGGTCCTCCAAAAGCATGAAAAATAATCTGCAACTTCTCTGTACCTTTTCTGTATCACAAGCATCCTGAGAAAGGTCTCGCTTCCATCTCCTTCACCTTTATTCTTTGGAGCCTTAAGCGATGAGTTGACACCTACAACCTCTGCAACCTGTAGTACATTGTTTTGAAAATTAAATGCTTGTCTTACATGACCAACTAGTGACCCAAGCATCCCATACTTGCCACGAGTTTATAACACATACTCGGTGGTCAATTTTACATCAAAATGGGAATAATACCCCTATCTACGAAAACAAGGCCAACATATCCTTGTTGCTTCAACAAGTGATGGAAAACACATCATCACTACAACAGATGATTTACAAAAATAAGTCCAAACACTATTTTTCTTTGACAAGTGATGGGAATAGGACATCACTTTCACAGTTTATCATGCAACTCAAAATAAGACCAGAAATCATTGTTGCTTAACAAGTGATGGAACACATCATCACTTTTACATTTTAAAATGCAACAAATGATTTACAAAAGCGCGACCATGACAAGATAATATATCCAGAAACCATTTTTCACTTATCGTTGTGAATGGGTCATCCTGATGTGGTGGTTTTTCATGTCGAACAATTGTTTCACTTGGTTCATGCACCAACACTTTGTCTTTAAGGCGTTGCTCTGGATGGAGCCTCCAACAAGTGGCTCTTTGATGGCCACTTTTATTGCAATGACTTCAATAGGTCTTCTTCCTCTAGATCTTCTTAACATGTTTCTTTACCTGTTGTTGAGAGGGTCTTTCATGCCTCCTCCTTTGGTGTGCTACTATTCTTTTCCAACACTTAGAAAATGTATGGTTATGTAATCCACAAAAGGTACATGTTTTTCGATGCCATGTTTTACGTTCATCACTATCAACATGGTTATAATCAAAATGAACATTCGAATATTGAAACTGATTATACCATTCCTTGCTACCTCTAGTATCATTATGGCAATAAGAGCTTGCCTCGACTCTTTCTCTACAATGGAAACTACCATGGGCTGATGGGGGTGTGTTCCCATCATTCTCTTTTCTCGACAATTTTGATGATGTTTCAGAAGAATCTGACACCTTCGAGCATTCTCCCAATGTATCTCAAACATCCAAATCAAGGTCTCTACTCAACCTCCAATTGTTGAGTGATGCCTTGGTTATTAACACCAAGTTCTTTTTCCTCCTTGTGCTTCGTCTTTGTAAGAAGCCTCATGTTTGCCTATGTAATTAGGATCTCCAAATCTCCAATAGAAATCATACTATGTGAAGACGAAAGCGAAAGGAAATCAACATCTTTTACCTCCTCTATCGATGTCAAAAGAACTGATGAAGGCTTCTCATCATCTGTTGTTGGTGGTTCACTTATAGTTGTGGTGCATTCCCCAACTTCCTTTCTGACATATCCAAGTCTAGTTCGACAGGGTAATTCTTCTACTTTGATGGCGTTAACAATGCCTTGGCCATTTATGCCTAAGCCCTTTCCTTCATAACCCATTTTCTTCAACAGTTTGGAGCCAATTCTTGTGGTATGATTTTCAAAAATAGCGAAATCATCATCAGGACACATACATGAATTTAGAGAATTACTTTTTACCTCACATGGGTCACGCTACAACTTTTCCAAGGCCTCATCCTTTTCTTGCAGTTATCGTAGTAGACTATGTTTCTCCTCTTTCTCTTAATGTAGAATCATCTTCAATTTAGCATTCTCTATTTGAATATTTTGGTTGTTGTGCTTTAGTTCTTCCAGGGCCTCTTCCGTGACTTGCAACTGAAGCTGCAATCACTCCTTTTCCTTTGTCTCTCTTTGTAGAATTTCATACATTATTTCCACCCTTTTGGAAATTTTGAGCATGGTCTCGTACATCTCTTTTTCATCCTCTATCATTGCACATTCCATTATTCATGCTTGCAATTCACATCCATGCAAAGACCACTCTTATACTAAACTTGATCCGAGTTGACGCAACTCCTGGATTTAACCAAGATCTTTTACTTTTGTGATGTTGTTAGAATTGCATTTAAAATAGCATAAAGGAACATGTGTGCATGTTGTAAAGAAGAGGAAACATGACAATCATCTGCAACATAAAATAAGAAGACGTTGATAATGGAGTTCATCCAGGAGGGACTACGTCTTCGAGCCCCGGTGTCAAGATGGCATAGGCCACTGCATTAAGTGTTGTCAATAGTGATGATGTACATAAGAGGTGATGTCACTACCATACACGGAAAACACCCTCACGCAGGAGTGGCTCCAAGAGGTGTTTCGCTACAGGAACTCTCAGTCAAAAAGGACTCCTATCAGTATGCCATAAACTCATGAATGATGGTAATGAACATCTCGCCAACATGGCATAAAAGAGATTTCAATGCAATCATACATGGTGACACATGAGTATCCCATCAACATAAAAACAAAGGGATCTCAAACAAAACATGACAAATCATGAAAACAAGTACATCCCAAAAATTATTTTGCATCACATCAAGCAGGAATCATGAGACACATAAGGAACAAGATCCCACATCAAACATTAAACAGGGATCTGTGCAGCACAATTCATAGCAAAAATAAGTACATGAACACACTACATATACCTCACATCCTAGGGCCATCTGAAGAAAAGGATGTCAAACTACTGAAGCTGGTTGTACCATCAATATCGCAGCGTTGAATCTCACAGAATGACTCCTCGCACATTGAATGCTGACACTTGCACTCCACTTAAAAAAGTGGCTGAAAAATGAAATGATCAAATGGGAAATCTGAATGCACTATCATATTTATGGCATCGAATAGGGTAAAATTGACTATCAAATTTTTGAATTCTGAGAAAGTGGAAATCTGGTGCTTAAGGAATCTTTTAGATTCCCCCTAGATTCCTCAAAGATTCCCTCCTCTGGGTCCTCTAAAAATATACTGCTTGGATCAAAATTTTGACTGCACCATTAGGCTCGTGTCGCTGAGAGGTGTAAGATAGACATAAAATTTGTCCAATTTGGACACTCCAAAAATTTCACCCTCCTAAGAATTTTGCACAATCATGGGTCCACCTACCTCTTCTCTAGGCCCATGGTTCCACCTGCAATTATTTAAAAATTATGTGTCTCAATTTCCGTGCCACACCTTGGTCCCCTGCACTGAACAAATGAGGGTTTATATAATGTTTTTAGTGGGTGAATATTTCAATGAGGATAGTTTGGTGGATTGGTAAGGAACCTCGAATTATAAGGAGGAGGTGGGATGGTCAAATCCCAACCCCTCCATATTAACACACTGTTTGTTTTTAAAAATTGCGTTAATATTTTTTTTCGGGTTGAGTCCGCATTGGGCAGCCCGCCCCTTAACTCTCACTGCGATATGTTGTGTTATCACCAAAATACGACCCTGATAGGCTGCTGATCAAACTGTCTCAGTGTAACTATTTCAAAGCAATCTTTTAGCTAAAACTTAGCTTCCTCAGCCTGAGAGGGCTCTCTCAAAGGGTTAATGATATTGATTAAAGATATGGATAGATCGCTAACTCTATGGTTTGTGATTTTATATTTTTATAGGTTGAAAGATGAAGGTTGGCTACCATTTGGCTATGGAGTCAAAGTATATTTCAATACCACAGCAAGATTAGCTTAACATGAAAGTCATGGGATAGAGATTCTTTATACATCTACAAAACAAAGATACAATGCAAGGAAACACAGTTTATAAATACATGAAGGAAGTTAGAGTATCATTGATGAGTTTTAAGTAGCATGTATTCATACCACTGCAAGTAAGTGAAAGAGGAAAGCCATGAGACAATAGGACATTAAAAATTCTCTTTCAATCCTAAGTAGTGAAGCCAAAACATTCTACCTAGCATGGAAGTCAAGGCATTATGGAGTTCAAGTGCAGAAATGCAAATATAAAACAGTGAAACACAGTTAGTTTATCTATGAAGGAAGTCAGAGCATCATTGATGAGTTCTGAGTATCATAAGTAAACACCACTGCAATGTAAGTATTGGAAGATGCCATCAATACAAGAACATACGAGAACTCTTCATGAATCTTGAGTTGTCTAAGTAGAAACTCTGCATTAGGTTAAAAATATACACAGTCTGCACATAGAGCAGCAGCTGAGCCAAAAGGTCTCCAACCCCTTTTCTAATTCAACCTATTGCTTCATATATATCATTTAAAATATGGATTCCCTCCTCCCTCATTAAGAGAATTTGAATTTGTTATGAGTGACACCTGTTCTAACCATAAAACAAACCATTAATTAGAACTAGATGTTAACTAGCAGTGCTAGTGACCTAATACAACTAGGAGTGTAACTCCTTATTATGATTACAACAACCTTATCTAAACATTGAAAGAATTCTTTTACATCTGCAACCTCATGAGGTCGAATTTGATGAAGCCTCCCACGTTGTCACCTTACTACTGATGACAAACCCTGGAAATTAGGGAACATGTTTCCCTGTTTTTAGGTTTAGGATCCTTGAAAATTGGCACGTGGAACAGAGACTTTATCTTCTCATCCATGAAATATTTACAAAACTAAAGGAGGTTTTTTTAGTCCATTCTGTCTAGAACAAAAACCTCTATTTTTTTTTTTTAAACACTTCTCCAGCTGTCCAGAATCTGTCCTTGAAAAACACGTGTAAAACAGGAAAAATCTGTTCTCTGAAACTAGGGTTTCAAATAAAGCTTAGTATCTCCCAACTGAAAAAACTTATGAAGAAATTGAGATAGGTTATTGTAGCTGGAGAGTTGATGAATAGAAACCACCTTCAAATTTCCAAAATACCTTTTCCTGTGACCAGAAATGGATCTTGAAAAGGACTGCTCAAACCAGAAGACAAAGCTTGACTTTCAGCAGTTTCATAGCGCAAGTTTAACCATAAATTCCTCCCACCTCAGAATGAATTTGAAGAAAATGAAAGACATTTTTTTATTTTAGTATGTTAGCAAGAAAAACCTCTTTCAGTTTTGAAAATTGAGTTCTCAGCTGCTCAGGAACCCTTCTGGAAGTTGACTAGTAAAAGCAAAAAACAGAGTCTTTTATGCTAAAACAGGCTGCTTCAAGGGTTTCATAGCGCGCTACGAAAACTCCTAGTTCAGAATCCCTGATTTCGTAGTGTAGCCAGTGCCTATTCTGGGTTTTGCGCTATGAAAACACCTAGAGTGAGTTTTTCGCTACGAAAACCTTGACACAAGTTTGACACTTGGAACTTATGTGTGATGTGGGACCTGTGATAGGCAAGAACAGAGTATTGAACCTATTTGACCATACTAACAAGACTCTCTTTTAGATCTTAGACTCTAAAACAACCATGGAAATACTAGACCAAGACTAACATCAATCCTTTGGAATCAAACTGATGTCAAAAGACATAGTGAGGCTTCTAGGACATGGAATGAGGATGTGAAACTTTTTTTGGAAAAGAGAATGATACTTATTGAGATGAGATGACTCAAAACCTATAAGACTATGACTAGAAACAAGGAAAACTTTCCAAAGCTTAGAAATAAAAAAATTAGGGTGATAACATGTTGGATGGGCGGATTATTGTTTGGAGGGGGTCTTATTCAATGTTTATCGATTGTATTAAAATGGAGTGGGCGTCGTTGGTACATGGAGCCGTGCGGTGGGGACCAACCCACGTGGTCCAGGTGGGTTCAATCCCTGCTAGCCCCACATTCATTGTTTGCACAATGGTATGAGGTTTGTGGGTGTGTGTCGGGTCTACTGAAGGTGGCCCACCCACCCCATATTTAAATGGTTGTATATGGTGTTGGCTGGAGGGCTTGGCAGGGTAATGGCCGTTGAGCCATATCAAATTTGAATTATGTATGGTGGTCGTTGGGGCCAATGGGTGTCATGGCCCGTTGAGCATTTTTTTAATAATTTTCTTGTTAATATAGTTTGGTGGTCGTAGGGGTGGTGGCCTGCCACCTCATATATATATATATATTTTCTTTTTTCTAAAACAAAATACATTTTTTTGAATTTGTCTAATATAGAGGATATTAGAAAAATTAACAATCCAACAAATTCACCTACTTTTAGGACCTAGGTTTCATGCCTCAGGGTCGGTCAAATTGTAAGACACTTAAACCTCACCCATAGTCCAACTTTGACCAAAACTTTGACTGGCTCGTTCTCCTTCATACGAGCTCGGATTCATGATCAGTTCACACCATTGTGATCAGGACAACAAGATCTATGCTCTGGTCCTTGTTCAAAAGCATTCTAATCACTTTGATTTTTGAGCTTCCATAAGCCCTCTTTGTCCTGTGTGTGTCTCTGGAGCCACCAAGATCAAGAAATTAAAGCAAAATATGTAGAAAACTCATCATACCTTTTAGGAAAATATCTTATTAGTGTAGACCTTCGTAGAATTTGCTACGATATTTCCTTAGTTTCTTGAGAAATTTATGTATCATGATCTACTTCAGTAGGAGTTTCTTCATGAACATCTTCATGATCCTCCTCCCTTGAAGATCATTGAGTTTACAATTGAACTTGTTGAATCTGTGGTACCTTTTCCTATTTCATTCCACCATCTACATCTAATTTCATGAGTGGCAATTCATCAAATATGACATCTCCATTAATGATGATTTTTTGGGTAGTAGGATCCCACAATCTATATCCTTTAACTCCATCACCATATCAAACAAATATTAGTATTTCTTATTTTGGATCTAACTTAGAACGTTTATTCTTTGGAATAAGTGCATAGGCATCACAACCAAAAACTTTAAGATTTGAATAATCACAAGGCTGACCTGTCCATACCTCCTCTGAAATATTATAGTTAATTGTAGTTGATGATGACCAATTTACTAGATAGCATGTTGTAAGAACTACTTCTCCCCATAATTATTGCTGCAAATTGGCATTACTGAGAATACTCATTGCTTTCTCTAGAAGAGTCCTATTCATTCATTCAAAAAAACCATTTTTTTTAGTATAAACATGGTTTTATGTCTTTCAATCCCAGCTTCCTTCCAATAATTTTCAAATTCCTTTGAAGTAAAATTAGTTCCATTGTCAGTTCTCAAACATTTAAATGAACTTCTAGTGTTCTTTTGAACCAAAGCTCTATACTGTTTAAAAGCATCAATTGCATCGTCTTTTCTTTTCAATATATAAATCAACACCTTTCTAGAGTAATCATCTATAAATGTTTAAAAAATATGAAGATCATCCAAAAGAGACTTTAGGAGATGGTCCCCAAAGATTTGAAGGGATGTAATCAAGGATACCATTAGTAACATGTTTTCTTGTTTTAAATTTATGTCTATATTTCTTTCCATAAATACAATGCTCATAGAAATTCAAATTCAAATACTTCAATCTTGGAAGTAACTTACAATCAACCAATACCTTTAGCCCTTTCTCTCTCATATAACCCAAGAATTGATGCAATAAATGAGTAGAGTCACTTGCACCTTCATATGCTACTGTTGCATGATCTATTTTTTCCCTTCCTTCAAGCTTATAAAGGTTCCCAAACCTTTTATCCTTTATGACTACCAAGATGCCTTTCATCACCTTCATAACTCCACCTTGAACTGTACATTTATAACCAACAGAATATAACATTCCAAAAGATATTAATTTCTTTCTAATCTTAGGCACATGCCTCACATCTGTCAACATTCTAATAGTACCATCATACATTGTTGTCCTGATACTATCAATCCTAACAGTCTTCATGTAACATCATTACCCATGAAAACCACACCATCATCAATAGATTGGTATGGAGAGAACCAATCCCTATGAAGACACATATGATGGGAAGCACCAGAATATAGCAACCAATTATGATGATGTTAAGAAATAATAGAAGTGGAAAATACCTCATCAAAATACATGCAATTGTTTTGTGTGTCTCTTGAATTCTGATATTTTTCTTTTGATTGACCTCTTGCCACCATTGCCTCTGATGTTGAGGTTTCAAGGCTAGATTTCCACCGAGTTTCCTCAGACAAAAAAGCTCCCACAACAGCATCAAAATCAATGGTATCAGTAGAGCTAAAACCGATAGAGGTTAAAAAATTATCCCAAGACTTAGGAAAAGAACACAATAGTGTAATTATTTTGTCTTCCCCTTCGATATTTACATCTAACCTAGACAACTAGCATAAAAGAGTATTGAAAGAATTCAAATGATGATAGATTTTTGTACCTTCCTTCATCTGAAAATTGTATAATTGTCACTTCAAGTATATTATGTTTTTCAAGGACTTCGTCATATAAAGGCTTTCTAGCTTGGTACATAAGCTTGTAGTTGTTTTCTCTCCAATGATGTTAAACAACACATTTGTTATATCCCTCCATTGTTAAAATACCATTTAGGTAAGATTGAATTGTATTGGGTAGAATGGTGGAAAAATCCATGAAAAATATTATGTAAATGAAAATTCAGTAATAAATAATAAGTAGGACCTATGTACTTGGAAACAAGAACACCTAGGAATGAGACTCCTACCAAATAAAATCCCATGGGTGAATGGGAATGGATAATTCTTTCATCACAAGAATTTGATGTCGAATTCTATATAAACTTAATGGATGTGAGATAAATATCCATTAAGTTTCTTATTTGTATATAGATGCAAAGCTTGAAAAAAAAAAAAAATCATCATGGGAGAGAAAGGAGAGCTTTTATGGGAAAAGCCTAGGTAGGTGGATATGAATATCCACCAAAGAGGGATGTCACTAAAAGTAAATTTGATCGTGAAAGATAAGTATTTAATACTTGATAAGGGAGTCAATGAGGAGTTGATTCCTGGTAAAAAATAAAGGATTCTCAGCTCAGGGGTGAACTGGAGAAAACAGTTCTTGGTTGGGTGGAGAGCAAGTGTGAATTTATAAGTACCCCATTGATGGTTTTATTTAAGATGACTGTGACTTAATTCTGTCAATTGAAATAAAAATATGTACATGATGTAGTTTCTATATTAATTGTGGTATACCATAAATTCCTCTAGAATGGGTAAGGGATAATGGTGGTACAACTAACTTGAAACAGGGAATCTATGATGAGTTCATGAGAAGGTACAAGTATGACTGGGATTATGAAAGTAGAGAAGAATAACTGGGATTTAGTACTACCATACATTCAATTGGCGTAAATGAATTCCATTAACTATATTTTCTTCCAATTTGAGAAAACAAATTCCATTAGAAATAATTTACTGTTGTATAAATGAATTATAGTTTTTAATACATACAAAATCTATATGGATAACTTCTGCTACTTATGCTTTTAGTTCTATAGCTCTCTCTCTCTCTCTCTCTCTATATATATATATATATAGATATAGATATAGATATATATAGTTATATAGTCAGACTTCATCTCTACAGTTCATATGCATGAAGTGGAGGTTGTTAAGATAGTTAGGATGATTTGTTAAGCATGAGTCGGGGTGATAAAGGTATTTGATAGTAAATTTTATTACTGAAGAATTCAGCTAGATAAATTGAAACCTGGTTGACGTGCACATACTCTGGAGATTTGAAAAGAAAGTTCATAGGGAAATTGATTATATTATATGGCAGACCTGCGAGTGTTATGCCATAGGATTCTCTAGATGACGAGGAAATTAACTTACTATAGTAATGGTAGTTCTAATAAGAATCAAAATTGTATCGATAGAAAGAGTGACATGTCATTCTGGATCTAAATATTCTTTGAGCAGGTAGTCAAGGGTTTGAGGTTGGAATGAGACCGAGATTCACTATAGCTATCATATTACTTGAGTTCGGTGACAACAGAAGATAAAGTGTTTAGTAAAACAAAGTGTGAAAGGTAACTATAGTATACCCTTAGTTAGGGTCTCTCAATGTAAAACAAAACCATTAATGGAATAGTCGCATGAATGCTATTAACCAAGCATCAAAATAAATGTAGTCAAGCAGATAGTAGCTTTTCGTCCAAGTAATGAGGGATAGGAGCCAAGAGGAAAATATAGTTAAACCATCTAGTTTATCATTGAACGCAATTGAATCTCATAAACCATGAGGTTAATTCAGGTAAATGCATGCACATCAGACAGTCAGATTATTCATATATTGATGCAATAATTAAAACATTAATCAAATAAAAAATAGACACATGTTCACGGATCTCTACTATTGGAACAAAATATCTAAAGTCAAACTCGAATGAAATTAAGTAACAAATAGAACTTGATGCCGCACATTGTAGAGATGGGCTAATTTTCTAACCAAATAGAGGAATAAAGAGGTTTACCCTTGAATCTCAAATGAGAGTTTGGGAGAGGAAACAAAACTCCTAGATCAAGCCCTTCATTACACAACAGAGACTCTCAAAATGGTACATTATTAATCCTCTAATGACACAAATTTAGAACGTAGTAGGAACTTGATCATGTGAGTAGACAAATGCCAAAGAACCATAAACACAAATAACTAGCGAATAGCATGAATTCTATGTGTTGAATGTTAAGTATATATTATCATTATGAACAAATCCTTACGGATTTCATAAGTTAAAAGAAATGAAGAAATAAAGCATTATATAAAAGCAAATTTTCATATACAAAACTCATGACATTAGTAACAAAGTCCTCTTGAGGGACGAAAATAATTGTTAAAGATGTTTAAGTGAACTGATTGTATACATCTTAGCAACAAAGTATTCATTTTAAAATCAAATACCATTAGGGAACTTTTGAGGTCTAAAATGGGCTTCCTAAGGAAATTATAAAATAATATTGGAAATAATAAATTAAGATTCGCTGACATCATCAAATTTTAGAAGGAAAAAATAACAAACTATTTTTTCAACTCGTATTTTCAACTTATCTCCCTATGGGTTTACACAAATTTCGAGCGGAAAAATTCGTTGGATGCAAAATTTGATTCCTCATCCAAGGAGTACCCATGTTGCATACTTTCGATGGACCCTACTACAAGAAAAAAGAAAAATACATGAAAAACATGATTGCAATCATGTTTTTTCATGTATTTCTCATTTTTCATGTAGCAAGGTCCATCAAGAGTATGCAACATGGGTACTCCTTAGATGAGGAATTAATTTTTGAGTCGAATGAGTACTCCTACTCAAAAATTAAGTAAAACTTTAGGGAGATAAGCTGAAAATACAAGTTGAAAAAGTAGTTTTATTATTTTATTATTTTTACTATTTTACTCCAAAAAAGGTGAATCATCCTCCATGGTTGACATCATCATCTTGAATCCTATTGGTTCATATAAAGTTTATTTTGGTTGTACATTTTTCTTAGGATGCCCATTTTATACCTCAAAGTTCCCCTAATGCAAATTTAGAGGGCTCTTTGAAATAGAGTAACCCATAGCAGCATTCAGAGAGGGCAACCCAGTGCCTTTTCAATCAAAGCTGCCAACTGGAGTGTTAGAAAAGGGTCTCCAAACAGAGTAATTGTAATTTTTCGTAGCACCCTTGACAAGAAACTACTCTCGAGCCAATTGAAATGAGTTCACTGACGTGAAGCAAGCAAGGATGACTATCAGAGTTGTCAAATGTTCATTGCTTGCTAAAATCCTAACCTTCTTACTAGGCAAACAAGATTTCCTATAAAAAATGGCCTCCAGGGACATTTAGCTATTAGATATTTTCATTGCGTGAAACGATTGGTAAAGAAGTAAAGTAGAAAAATGGGGGAAGGAAATTCAGATAATAAACTTCGTACATGTCACAGCTGAAGAGAGATTACCGTCGACTTTGGGTATCCTTCCACCTAAGGAAAAAAACAAGGGCACAACTGCGAGGAACATGATAGCTATAACAACTATGAAATAATTGCGAACTTGCATGGAGGATTGTGCCTTACCTTGAGGAAAAAAGTGGTTATAACAACTCTGGAATAATTAAAAAATGTGGAATAATTTCTAACATGCATGGAGGATTGCACCTTACCTTGAAACAGGTTCATGGAGAGTTAACCATACATAAAATGGTGAACACTATAACCTATCAGAGGAAGGAATTCAAATCCAACATAAGATTACTCAGAAGGAAAAAAAGAAAAGCTAGTTATTAAAACCAACGATGAAACCAATGAACCAAAGTGACAAAGGGGGTTAAGAAAGTAAGTTACCTATCCAAACACATCGACCTTGAGAAGACTGCATCTAAGAGCCCGAATGATTGATAATTGCCAATTCGAAACAGGAGTACTGAACTTATGAATATTTTGACCAAAATCCAGAACAAGGAATTGTCAACTTCGTGTACCAGGTATCACCAGATGAACAAAATGCATGGCCAAATTAGAAACAATCCTTGTGGTCTATAAAGGACTAGGTCGAGAAAAAAAAGAGGAAAACCTAGTCGGAGAAAATTGGGTAATGGGCATGAAATTAGAAACTCGCCTGAGTTTGGAGGTTGCCTTATAATCGAGGATAAGAAATTAAAGCTATATTCCTCCAAGTATATGAAATTAAGTTTAGCTATATGAACCTTTATCGTGTCATTGTAAAATGGAAGGATTGAAATTTAAATGTGGAAATGGAAGAATACCTGGAAATCACAATGTGTTGTCATGTGAAATAGGCATTTATAGAGGGAGGCACCAGGTGGTGGACGCCATGGAAGCCATCTCTTCTTGTTACCGAAACTCTACTATAGAAGACCGAATAATTGACACTGAGAGGGTGGAAAGGTAGATGTTATGGTTAGGGTTACCTGGATTAGATCAACACCATTCACAGAGCCCAAGATCATGTGAACCGTCCAAGCACCCATACCTTGGAATGTGTGGTAGGTCATGTGAGGAGTACCACTAATCACATGGGCCATAGTAGCGGTCTAAATCCAATCCAAAAAAATAAATTAAGTGATGGACACCTAGCATGTTTATAAACCATAGGTTCAATGAACATAACCATTAAAATAACTCTGACTTTTCTTAGTGCCTTTGTTCTAGGTATATGGAGTGACAACCGGAAATGGTAATGCACCATACAGGTCAAGTATTAACCAAAGGATTGTGGTAAATTCACCACTATTTAAACCTTAATATAGTGCAACATTTATACATTAAATAATGTGTAATGCGAATAGGCGTTAAGGAAATACCAAATCCTTGGTTGCAAATTAGTGGGATGGTATTAGCCGATGAAGTTTAACCAATATCTATAAGTACATTAAGAATGGTGAAGCAGCTAATGGAAGTCGAGTTATACAAAGGTGAATCAGCATGAGAACATATTAGAAAGGTGGACACATAGCCTATGAAAGTGATATGGTTGTAAATTAGAAAATTTAGAGATTAATATCATGAGTATATAGCTTAATATCAATATTTAGTGTTGGGAATAGTTAATTAGTTTGTGTACCTATCGGTTTGATAAGGATATATGAAAAAGAATAGATGAAGTTGGGAAGATGTAATCCTTTCTTTATATCGTAGTAAGTATATATAGGAAAACAAAAACAAAAAAAATCAGCATTGAGACCTATGACAAGTGTTATCAGAGCTCAGGCTCAACCCTTGAGCCTAATGGGCATTATCATAAGCCTGAAGATGGTGAAGTACAACTGTTGAAATATTTTACAATCACTTGCTTGACGGTGGCATTATATGGTACCCTATAGAGGCAACATTTAAGGGACCCTTTAGACGACTAGGCCTAGATTGGTACTGTAATAGAAATAAGAATGAATAGTATTACATTAAACCGTAATTTTTAACAACCTATTGGTGGCAAAGTACACCCAGCATAATCAAGTGCACACCAACGTGTATGAAGCCTTGTTATCGCTACTTTCATGAGCAATGGTTGGAAGCAGAAAGAGAGAAGAAATAAAGGAGGTGTGACAAAACAGTTTTTGAACAAGATAGCATACTAGTGTTGGTAGAGTTAATATCATATCCGTGCAAATAAAAGGCTAAATAGATAATGGAGTAAGTGGGTATGTTTGAAGATTCATTAGATAAAAATGCACACGAACATAGTATTAACTCTGAATATTCATACAGAAACAATCAGCATGATTAAGGGTAGTGAAAAGCAATGTGCCTCATTCTCGGACTTAAAGAATTTTCATTAATACTTCAGAGAGAATATAGATTTGCATAGGGTTGGTCCCTGCTAGAAAAAGTATTGTTAAAGCAACAAAAGGCTTGAACAAGAGCATACATTGATCTTTAGATTATTTCGTGGTAATTAAACATGTCACTTAACTATGATATGACAATCGAAGTAGAAGAGTGTTAGTTTACCAAAGAATCATAAATGTAGTGGAAGTGCTTCATCATAAGATGACTTCTAAAGAAGCACATAAATACATCAGGGAAACAAAAACTGAAGTACATAAGTGGGTGACTCAGGACATTTTTATAGGACAATATTATATGACACTCGTATTCATTTATTAAGAGGGTCCTTGGGCACTTTCTAACTCTCCACATCTCCTAAAAATCTCTTACATTATTTTCTAAAGGGATAATCCATTTACCATAATCACTAAAGAATAGATCTTCCATGATCATCAACCTTATTGTGTTATTTGTGAAGCATCATAAATGTCACCTATGAACATCATAAGTAGTGGGAAATATAACTAAGTGTTTGATCATATGATTGATCTATTGAATTTTCATAGGTACTTACAGCATATGATGGTAGGTGAAACAATTGTTTTTTACCACAAGGGAGATCTAAGTTAAGAAGACATGAGGGACCCATGGGTATTTAGTAATTGAAGATGATATGTTCAGTAGCCTAGTTTTGATTGTAGATAACTTATTTCGCGGGATAGTATTTTATCCTCTAAGATTTAATATATAAAAAAATGTTGGGAAGTCATACCACAACTAAAACAGTGAAGGTGGGCAGAATAAGTCTTCCTAAGGAAAGTTACAACATAGTTCATTATTTCTATTTTGGAAAGAGATTCTATGGTCTGACCATCACATTGTTAGCAATGTAAGACTGAGTAACAATAGCTTTGTGGAACTATTTCATTTGAAAATTATGTTCTAGTTCTTAGAATTCTTATTAAAACTAGTAGCGACAAGGAGTCATTAAGAGACATGTCTATGAGAAATCTCAGATGACTAATGATTAAAAAAAATTGGATATGAAACATATACCTATACCTTAGTTTAAAATAGATGAATTGAATGGAACCTATGTTCTCTGTTACTTAATACACCAACAGAGAAGTTGTTAAAAGACAAGAGTGTGTAGGGAAACCAGCGTTGGATACATGACTAAGGATTAAGGAGGGTTTCATTCAAGTAGAATCTCAACTTATAACTAAAAGAACAAATTATAATTCCTCCAAAGTACTATAAAATATACAACTATGGAGGCCATAGTTTATTAAACAGTGGATATTTTCAGTTTGTGTTCTAAAAAGTAGTAAAATGACTCGTAAGTAATTGAGGTTGGGATCCCAGTTACCTAATAAAGGGCTATGGAAAAATAATTTTTGTAAACATAATATCATAATGATATAAGTGGATTGATTAACAAAAACCTTAAAAATGAGATGGATGAACCTGTATGTGAAAGATTCAGTAAAGATGGGTTATATACCTAGAGAAAACAAGATTACCCTAAAAAAATTTGAAAAAGATAATGCTCAAGAAACTACACAATTATCAAGCTACGAGAAGATATTATTCAATTAATGCATAGATTATTAGCTTGATATTGAAGTAAATACATGTATTATCACACAAATCATGAAAAAAACCCTAAATTAGGAATGGAATTGAAGAAAAATACTATTAGCTTTGGTGAAATTAGAATTTTTTGGGACATCTAGTACAACACTTCCAAGGCGAGGAGATTATTGAACCAAAAATGATGCAAAAGTGGTGAACCATAATGGTACACTTCATAACCATTTATGGAGTATGTTGCTAGAAGGAGGGCTTGAACTACTGACCTTGTGGTTAATAGCCACACACTCTCACCAACTAAGCTATTGCGGCTTCAAGGAAAATAGCGTTGTATAAACTAGAAGAGTAAATGATAAATATTTGGAGTAACCTATCCCAATAGGCTGAAGAGTATAGCCAAAATAATGGAAGGAATATCTAAACGCCCTTTCTAGTAAATAAAAATGTATAAACGAGAGGATGACTAGGTTTGAAATCGAAAAACAACGATGCTATTAACGGATGGCATAATAAAATATACATCTATGTAAAATTAAATTGTCTCAGGGATGCACCCAAGCCAAATAATTTGTATAATTCATCATGAAGACCATACATATGAGGATACTCTTAAGTATTTAGGTCTATAGTGACCTTACGCTTTCCTTCAAATATGGAATTGGTATAATGGAAGGATATGGAAGTATGTAACAAATAATTGTACTAACCTTAACTTGGTCTACTTTGAGACCAACATATGTAGAAGTAAATTATTTTACATTAAAATACACATAATAAAGGCACTCAAATTAAAAGATAATGGACCCACAGTATAAAAATGGGTAGATATAAATAGTTTGGTGAGTACTATGACTCCTATGTAAGTAAAAGAGTACCTACTCCCCAATAGATCATATTTATGGAATTAGAAATTTCCCAGAATAAAAGCAAACAATTAATGGGAATTGTTATGAAATAATTACATGAGAAGATTCAAAGAAGGATTCAAATTGTTAGCATGCAAGAAACATGTACAAGTCATTTTATTTGAAGCCGATAATTAAACTTTCCAATATGCTTGGAGTGAAATTGTTGTAAATGACAGATAAGATTTTGAAAAAGAATTGGAGCTCGCTACACGGAAGCCAATAGCTGAATTGGTGATTCCCTTGATTAAGGAAGATAAAAATAAATTTAGAGGATGTAAATTGTAACACATTGGGATGCATATGATGTTGAGGTGAGCGGGAGAAATTACAGAAGGTAGCAATAATTGATGCGCCACTAATATTGCATTTATATTATGCTACAAACATTTCCTTAATCATGGTTGTCTTTATGTGAGTGATATGGAAAGTAATGTACAGTTTCATGCATTGAAGTTTATAAATAAATGATATTGATAGGGTTAGGAGATTTAATTTAATAATATGTTGAGTACCTTTGATTTTATTAGATACTTGAAGAAGTATGTTGAATGCATATGAAAATTACAAACTGTATATACAAGAAATAGATCGATATGCTGGAAAAGGAACAAATGCAAGATTAGGTGTGCATCCAAGTAAGTGATCACATCAAACAAGATGAAACAATGATGATAATAAGGCTAGAAAATGGGAAGAAGAGATCTCTCGATCTTAAGAAGAGATGAGAGTTCTGGGGTTTCCAATTTGCTATTTTTTTTGTAATTACTTCATATATTATCACTTAAGAAGTAGGAACGTGATATTTTCTATCTAATTGACTAGAAAATGTTGCAGGTAAAGTCTATTGAAGAAAGTGTAACTAGGTTTGGTCTCCATAGATTTACTTTTGATATTTGTATCTATTCAAGAAAATAAATATTATTGATTTGAGGCTTCTACGATTTCTATTTCGTGTGGTGTCATCTTCCAGAGTCATCGCATTCATATTTTTGAAATCGACGTTTCGAACCATCCTCTGTGGTTCATCATCAGGAGATCCATGAGTGAATAAGCCAAAACTCAATAGGGTCAATAAATAAAGGTGTGGGCTAGGATAGGAATGAATGACAACCGACAAGCTCTTACAGAAGGAGAGTGAATCAATAGATAATGATTTATTTTTAGTTTTTAATACCTAGTTTTCTTTAAATATTATTAATAAATGTTTGTTGTCTATTATTTAATGATTATAAAATAGATTTCATTATTTTATTAATTAATTTTCATTAGTTTTTATTAATTATAAATTTAAATTGAGCTCAGTGTTTAAAATTAAATTTAATGTTTCGAATCAAATTAAATTTAATGTTGGAATTAAATTGTAATGGTAAAGTCTTTAATTTTTATTAATAATAATTAATACTATTGTTTGTTTAATTATTATTAATAAATATTAAATAATAGACTATATTAACTCATGGTTAATGGGTTGTTTGAATTATTTTTAGTTTTTTATAACAATTATTTAATGAATAAATTTCATTATTTTATTAATTAATTTTCATTAGTTTTTATTAATTATAAAATTTTAAGATAAAATTGAATTTGAATGTTTAAAATAAAATATAATGCTTAGAATCAAATTAAAATTTTGTTGGAATTAAATTGAAAAAAAAAAAGTTATTAATAATTAATAACTAATATGATTATAAAACCTATTAGTTCATTATTAATTATTATTATTAATTTTTAAAATTAAAATTAGAATTGAATTTAGTTAAAAATCATAAAAAAATTAACATATATTAAAAAACAAATTATGAAAATTTTTAGGGTTTTTGAATTTTTAAACTATAAGGAAGACATTGAAAGGACAAATTAAGCAATAAGAGGGTAGGGATTAGCTAGGGGAAGGTGGAGTCGGAGGTTAGAGTGGGAATCCAATTAGCACTTATTTTCCAACCATCATCACAGTTAAGGTTGTTAGGGTGTTTTCCTATCTCTATAGCTTCTCTAAACTTCCTATGGTGATAATGCTCAATTTTGGCCACAATACAAGAGTTTTCAATACAAATATGATGATTGGTTTTACTAGAGTGCTCTGCCAAAGCTGAGGTTTTGGTCCATGTTAGCTCTGCTATGCAACGCTGACTTTCTAATCTTAGAGAAAAGCTTGGTCTATTTGGTGGTGTCTTCAGAGGGGCCCTACATTGGTCATTTCTCCTTCTCCTCCTACCCAGCTTACTCTCCACCACCTCTATTTCCCTATTTGCCCCTTAAACCAGACAAAGTAACCCCCTTTGGCCCCAGCTCTAAGCGCAAATTCAAACCGACCATAAAACCTTACCCATACGCCCTCACGTGCTCATAAACCCCTCATCGCCTTCCCGTCGTTGATCGCCCCGCTGATCCAACAGCTCCCGTCACACTCGATAAAGGTGACCCGCTCAACCATCGTCCACCGTCAGATGCATCTTCGCCCGATCCAATGGTCATCACATTCATCGCGTCAGCAACTTGATCGAGTGTTAGCGCATGATGAGAGCGGCTTTTCTCTCTCATCCGCCGCTACGTGTCGATCACTAAATAGAATCGCTCGACCCCAGGCATTTACCCCTTAGCGCCCGAAAGCGGTGCGATGAAAACCATTACTGCCCGACAAAACAGCCCTCACTCGCTAAATGCCTGCGCAACTCTGTCACCCAATGACCGTCTGATTTGTCCGCTGAAGATCCAACAACCCTAACACACCCTGCTTTCACCTCCGTCGAGCCATCACCGCCGTCCATTTCTCCAATCCGACGGTCATCCTTCCCCCTCATACCAACTGTCTATTTTCCCATGCATCCTACGTCCTTGACCATTCTATTGCCCGAAGAAGAATATAATCAGCTCTGCTAGTATCAGTCACAGTCAAACCCCAACAACCATATCTAACAGAAAGCATGCCCAAAGGGGGAAAAGGACGCAGCGTCTCATCTTCACTTTCAGCAAATACAAGCTTCTTTTGCTATTAACTGCTCACTGTCCATTTTCCTTTGTTCTAAGCTTGTGCCTAATTTGTTGTGTTCTTGATCTCTTGATGTTTAGCACTAGATAACTGTCATCTTATCTCTATGTTATAATCTCAAATACATCACTGAATAGGTTGCTCAGGTTTCTTTCTATCTAATGCAAGAGAGCTGTCATCCTGTCTTTGCATTAATAGATTAGATTTGCACGTTTCTGTACTAGTTGCAGCTGGCCATCACATGGTCTTGTGTATCTGCTGGTGTGGTTAGTATTATCCATGTTCACCTAATATCTAAACTGTGAGCATTGGTGGTCTAAAGCCTTGTAGTCTGAGGGTGTCCATGCATGCTTGGAATGAAACAAAGTAGAAGTGGTTATCTAGCTTGAACCAAACCATCATTCCTTTCATTAAGCCTTGCAACAATAGTTGAATGTATATGTTACCAGGAATCTCAGAGCTACAACCTAGGAGAGTTTCTTAGAATCCTAACATAATTGGCGCTGTTGCTGGGGAGAGGAGATTGAAACTCAGCTTCCCTGGGAGAATGAAATAGATCCAACTATGATGATAGACAAAGTCTGGACACAACTTTGGTAGTAATCATCTATATGGCGACTCTACTGGAGGACCAACCTTTTGGGGACTCCACATCACAGTTTTGGCTCAGTTTGTGAGACACACTCAGAGAAATCCTCAGAAATTACCAGCTGACCCAGTACCCGACCCTGAGAATATTTTCAAGCAGATAAAGACATTACAAAAAGGAGCACTAGGATTAGGTAAGGCTAACAATCTTATGTATCTCTGCAAGAAAGGATTGTAACTGAGCATGCACATGTTGAAAGTATAGAGCCTAGTGCTATCAGTGGAGAAATACTCTCAGAGATTCATAAAGATCCTTGTTCAATAAGTTCCCTTTTGGATCTCAGTCCAAAGAAAACCTCCCTTCCAGTCCATCATATTCCTTTAGCCCTGTCAATCATCTCTCAGCCCCCTACCTTTCAAACTGCCAGTACCCTTCCATCTACCCCATTCATGGCAAGCCCACAAGCACCCACCAAAATGGAAAGAATCATAGATGCTAGGTATGGACCCTTGGTCCTGCCTATTCCTTTAAATTCCATTCCTATAGGAGAATATCAGAAATACATGCCTAATTTCACTAGTACAGAGGGAGTAACAGCCAAATAACACCTTCAGTCTTTTTATGGCTATGCTGATAACCTAGATATCAATGAAGATGATGTGCGGATGAGAGTATTTGACCAAAGCCTTGATGGAGAGGCTAGAAAGTGGCTCAGAGAGCTGACCCCTAGGTCTATAGCAGACATTGAAGCATTAGATGATGTGTTTTTAAAGCATTGGGGAGATAAGAAAGACCTGCTATACTACCATACTAAGTTTGGCAACCTGAAAAGGGAAAATGGGGAGTCATTGTCTGACTTTAATAAAAGATTCAATCGTATGTATAGCAAGATACCAGCAGCGAAGCCTACCCCACACCTTCGCTAAACTCACCTATGCCAATGCCTTTGATTCTGATTTCTGCCTACTATTAAGAGAGAGAAGATGTGCCTCTCTAGCTGAAATACAAGATGCATCCTTGGAGGTAGAATCCAATATAATGGCTGCAGAGAAGCTCAAAGGACATACTGATAGAAGGAGGTAGAGAGGTGTCTTCTTCTTCTTCTTCATCTTCACAACCCAAAATCGACAAAATGACTAAAATGATAGAGTCATTGGCTGCCGAAATATCCAAACTGAAGGTTGAGAAAAGTTTTGGGAAAGCAAGGCTTCCTAATACCTTTTCTCATAGATATCCAAATCCATATAGAAGAGAAAATGAACAATTGCAGATCATTAAGAGGGGAAAAGAGGCTAGTGAAGAACAAAGGGTTAAGACTCCTTTCTAGAACGTAGTCATGGAGGAGGAGCAATTTGATGAAGAGGATGAGATTCAATGCATGGAAGACAAGGGAAGTGTTGCCTTTTTGACATTAGCTACCTACGAGGAGTCATTACTAAAGGACCAGACCAGTCAAGAGTTGGATAGAGAAGCTGTTCTGCAGACTGAAGACCAGCAGAGATATAACCTGAGGTTAAGAGCACGTAATGTCAAAGATAATCCTACCCAAAGAGCCGCTGTCCTCACAAAGCAGTAGATCAACAAGCAGAGGTGACCGATAGCTGATCCCACCATCCTCAAAACACTAGCTCAAGAGGTAAGAGGCCCTAACAAGTCCCCTTCCCCTTTCAATTTTGAATTAGAAGTCTAGAAGTTAAAAATATCTGTACCTCTGACAGAAATTGTAAAGAGTGAGGTCTTTAAGAAGCCCACCCTTGATGCCCTTGAGCTAAGAGCCACACAAGCATCCAATGACTATGTGAATTTACAAGATGATAAACCTACAGTTGTGCTTGGCCCCATGACTAAACCTGTTGATGACAATTCCCCATCATTTTATGTCTCCTTGACCATTCATGACAAAATCCTCCACAACTGTCTACTGGACACAGGTGCCAGCCATAATCTGATGCCCAAAGTTGTCATGGAAGAGTTAGGCCTTGATATTACCAGACCTTATCATGACTTGTTGTCCTTAGATTCAAGGAAGGTGAAATGTCTAGGGTTAATCAAAGACTTAGCTATCACCCTAACTCAGCTACCCATGAAAAGTATGATGATGGATATTGTGGTAGCAGATGTACCCCCTAAGTTTGGTATGCTACTTTCCATAGGGTGGATTAAGAGGTTGGGTGGGACATTGCAAAACGACTTGTCCTATGCCATTGTCCCAATTTTCAGAGGAGAAAGCAGAAGACTATACAGGGAAGCCTAGTTGGCCTATATCATCAGTGATGAGGAGAATCCCACTAATCATCCCATTTATGCTTTGGACGCTGATTTTGGAGCATGTATTCTCCAAATGGAGAATCCCATAGGGCCTCGATGCGGCTCAAGAAACCAGTATGCCAGGCCATGGAAGAGGAAGGGACACAGGCTTGGGATATGTTCTTTGATGGAGCCTGCTCAAAGGAAACTGCAAGAGCAGGAGTGGTGTTGGTGTCTCCAAAACAAGAAAGCACACATCTATCTTTTAAACTGACTTTTCAAGTCACCAACAGTATAGCAGAGTATGAGGCTCTGATATTGGACTTAAATGCTGCCAAAGACATGGGAATCAGAGACATAAAGGTGTTTGGAGATGCTGATCTCATCATTGAAAAAGTGAACAAAACATTCCAAGCAAGGCACCCAAGGCTGAAAGCATACAGAGATGAGGTATGGAGACTCAAAGACTCTTTTGACAACTTTTGTATCTCATATATCCCTAGGGTAAAAAAGCAGCTTGTTGATTCCCTTACTGTGTCTACTAGCATGTTCATCCCTCCCATGCCCCCTAGATTGGCTTATCAGGTCCAAGTAAAATATAGACCATCCTTACTGGATAATGTTCGGCACTGGAAAGTTTTTGAGGATGATGATGAAGTAAATAGGCTTCTGCAAGCCATTGATGAATTCTCTGAAATGCAAATTGATCAAGAGAATGAAACCTTGGAGGAACGTCCCCAGCCCCAGCTAAGGAACAGAATTGGCCAAAACAACATTGTACAGTTGCCTAGCAATCATATACCTAAACGGCTAGTGCCTCTAGAGAGGCTGTTTGACCATAATGATGTGCCTTATAAGATTTCCCAAAAATAAAATCAGTCTGTAGTCCATAGGCATAACATAGGGAGTCCAGATCACCAAAATATATAAATATGTCCACCCTTTTGTCTGATGCCCAAAGTTCTGAGTACTTCACCTTAATGAAGCAATTTTCTAATGTCTTTGCCTGGGAATATAGTGACCTTAAAACTTATGACAAAAATATCATCCAACATAAGATCCCATTGGAGAAAGACACCATTCCTTTCAAACAGAAGCTAAGACCCATAAATCCTTTGCTCCTCCCTCTGATTGAAAAAGAAATCAAGAAGTTGTTGGCTGCCAAAATCATAGGTCCTTTGAGATATTCAAATTGGGTAGCCAACTTGGTAGTGGTGAGGAAGAAAAGTGGATAAATCAAGTTGTGTGTTGATTTCAGGAACCTAAACAAATTCTCTAAGAAAGACAACTATCCCCTGCCAAAGATGAAACATTTGCTACAGAAAGTCTCAGGGGCCAAAGTTATGTCTTTCCTAGATGGATTTTCAGGGTATAACCAAGTTGTTGTACATCCAAATGACCAAGAAAAGACTGCTTTCACCACTCCTTGGGGAACTTTTATGTACTGTAAGATGCCCTTTGGGCTCATGAATGCTGGGGCTACCTTTTAGAGAGCCATGGATATAGTGTTTGTAGGAGAGAAGGATAAATTTGTCCTTGTCTACCTGGATGATATAACAGTATACTCCAGCAGCCATCAAGATCATTTGCAACATTTAAAGAAGGTGTTTCTGAAGTGCAGAAGGTTTGGGATATCAGTGAATCCTAAGAAGTCATAGTTTGCTTTAGAAGAGGGCAAACTTCTAGGACACATTGTTTCTGTTGCAGGTGTCAAGATTGACCCAGAAAGAGTGAAAGCAATACAGGCCCTGTTTGTCCCAAGATCAAAAAATGACATCTAATCCTTTCTGGGCAAAATAAATTTTGTAAGGAGGTTTATTCCTAATTTTACAGAATTGGTAAAGCACATCACCTCTATGCTAAAAAAGGGATCAAAGATCAAATGGACGGATGCAGCAAGAAGATATTTTGAATCCATCAAAAGAGCTATTATGGAAGCTCCCACTTTAATTAGCCCAGACTATAGCAAGGAGTTCCATATCTTCTCCTTTGCTTTCGGTGACACCCTTGTAGTAGTCTTATTGCATAAAGATGAAGGGGATTCAGAGCATCTAGTGGAATTTTTCAGCAAAACCTTAAGGGATGATGAACTAAGGTATAATATTATCGAAAAACAAGCTTATGCCCTTATCAAATCTTTAAAATCTTTTTGAATCTACATTATGCACTCCAAGGTAATTTCATATGTGCCCTCTACTTCAATAAAGGATGTCCTAACACAACCAGATGTTAATGGAAGAAGGGCTAAATGGATTGCAAAACTTATTGAATTCAACATAGAATTAAAGCCCACCAAGCTTATTAAGAGTTAGGGCCTTGCCAAGCTGATGGCTGAAGAAAATTGCAAAATGTTGGACATAAACTGCGTGGGTACAAATTCAGAGGATGGACAGACAGAAGAAGCAACAGTAGGACAAGGACATCACTGGTTGTTGGCTGAAAATCTAGCTTCTTGTGAGTGGTATTCTAGAATAGCTCAATTTTTGCTGAAGCTAGAAGTCCCTCCAGGCCTCGGTTCAAGCCAAGCTAGAACTATTAAGCTCAAAGCAGCCAAGTTCTGTATTCATGAAAACTTGCTTTGTTGGAGGGACTCATTTGGAATCCTTTTAAGATGTTTGGACAAAGAGAAATATGTAGAGGTCATGTATCAGTTTCATTCTAGCATCTATGGAGGACATCACTATTGGAAAACCACAGCCCACAAGATCCTCAGAGCTGGGTATTATTGGCCCACCCTATTTTCTAATGTCTTTTCAGTTGTAAGATCTTGTGACAAATGCCAGAGGTTTGAAGGAAAACAACAATTGAAGTCCTTACCCTTGAAGGCAATACATGCCAGTGGCCCTTTCCAGCAATGGGGCTTGGATTTCATAGGGGAAATCAATCCACATTCTAGTGGCCAGCACATATGGATCTTAGTAGCCACTGACTACTTCACTAAATGGATTGAGGCCATCCCTACTAGGAAAGTTGACCACCAGGTTGTCATGAAGTTCTTGACAGAAAACATTTTCACCAGGTTTGGTTGTCCACACAAATTGGTTACAGACAATGCAGCAGCCTTCAGGGAAAAAAAGTTGGTAGACATGTGTGACTCAATGGGCATTAAGCTAGTGCATTCCACCTCATATTACCCTCAAGGTAACGGTCTAGAAGAATCAACCAATAAAATCTTGATAAGGATAATCAAAAAGCTACTGGAAGACAGCAAAAGGAACTGGGATTCCAAACTGAAGTTTGCATTGTGGGCCGACAGAGTGACCACCATGAAATCCACAGGGAATTCTCCGTTCAAATTCGTATATGGCACTGAGGCTGTATTCCCAATCCAGTTGACCCTCCATGTGGCCAAGTTCTTGCAGGGAGAGCAAAATGAGGAAAATGACATGGCAAAGAGGATTAGTGACTTGGTTGAAGTGCATCAAATCAGAGATCAATTGATTGAAAAGTCTGCAGCACATCAAAAGAGAATCAAGGAAGCCTTTGATAGAAAGCAAAGATGGAAAATTTTCAAATTGGAGACTTGGTTCTTAAATGGGATGCTCTGAAGGAAAAGAAAGGCAATCACGGGAAGTTAGATGCTCTGTGAACTAGACCTTTGGTCATTACTCAGGTCCATGGAACAACACTTTCATGCTGCAAAGTATGGAAGGAGAAACAGTTTTTGATGGTCTAGTCAATGGGCAGTTTTTGAAAGTTTATGTTAATTAAGGCCTTTAGGCCTCAGCATTGTAAATATGTTATTTTTACAAGTTTTAGTATAGGCTTAATTAGACTCCATGCCCAATGGAACACTAGGAAATATTGTTGATCTTGTTTTGTAGGAAAGGCAGTGGTCTATGGTTCTTGAAACCTCGCAAGGAGGCTTTCATCCCTAGAAGGAGCTAGTGTTAGCTCTGTTATGCAATGCTGACTTTCTAATGTCAGAGAAAAGCTTGGTCTGTTTGGTGGTGTTTTCAAAGGGGCCCTACATTGGTCATTTTCCCTTCTCCTCCTACCCTGCTTACTCTCCACCACCTCTATTTCCCTATTTGACCCCTAAACCTAACAAAGTAACCCCCTTTGGCCCCAGCTCTAAGTGCAAAGTCAAACCGACCATAAAACCTTACCCATACGCCCTCACATGCTCATAAGCCCCTCATCACTTTCCCGCCGTTGATTTCCCCGCCGATCCAATGGCTTGCGTCAAACCTGATAAAGGTGACCCGCTCAACCATCATCCACCATCAAATGCATCTCCGCCCGATCCAATGGTCATCACATTCATCGCACCGGCAACTTGATCGAGCATTAGCACGCGATGAGAGAGGTTTTTCTCTCTCATCCGCCACTACATGTCAATCATTGAATAGAATCACTCGACCCCGGGCATTTATCACTTAGTGCTCGAAAGTAGTGCAATGAAAACCATTACCACCCAACCAAATAGCCCTCGCCTGTTAAACGTCCGCACAACTCCATCGCCCAATGATCGTCTGATCTGTCCACTGAAGATCCAACGACCCTAACACACCCCGCTCTCACCTCCACCGAGCCATCTCCGCAGTCCATTTATCCAATCCGATGATCATCCTTCCCCCTCATACCAACTGTCTGTTTGCCCATGCATCCTACGTCCTTGACCATTATATTGCCCGAAGAAAGAGATGATCAGCTCTGCTAGTATCAGTGACAGTCGGACCCCAACAACCATATCTAACAGAAAGCATGCCCAAAGGGGGAAAAGGATGCAACAGAACCCTATAACTGAATTTATCAGTCATGGACTCCACTAGTACGAGCACTCCAACTACCTAGAGGACAGCACAACACCTTAACAGATCAGATTCACCCACTGAAACAAGCCACCTCGTTCAGAGACTCCATCAGGGGGTTAAATGCAGTTGGTGGTTAATTATGACCCCTCCATACCTAAACGACCAAGTGCCATAGTATTGTAAACGTATAAATATCTAGAAGAAAGATGTAATCAAGGTTGGTATTTGATGTAAGGTTCAACTTCTGGAGACTGTAGACATTTTGTCACTTGCAGCGTCTCCTCTTCATTTTCAGCAAATACAAGCTTCTTTTGTTGTTAACTGCTCACTATCCATTTTCCTCTTTTCTAAGCTTGCACCTGATTTGTTGTGTTCTTGATCTCTTGATGTTTAGCACTAGATAACTGTCATCTTATCTCTATGTTAGAATCTCGAATACATCACTGAATAGGTTGCTCAGGTTTCTTTCTATCTAATGCAGGAGAGTTGTCATCCTGTCTTTGCATTAATAGATTAGATTTGCAGGTTTTTGTACTAGTTGTAGCCGGCCATCACATGGTCTTGTGTATCTGTTGGTGTGGTTAGTATTCTCCATATTCACCTAATATCTAAACTATGAGCATTGGTGGTCTAAAGCCTTGTAGTCTGAGGGTGTTCATGCATGTCTGGAGTGAAACAAAGTAGAAGTGGTTATCTGGCTTGAACCAAACCATCATTCCTTCCATTAAGCCTTGCAACAATAGTTGAATTTATATGTTACCAGGGATCTATGAGCTACAACCTAGGAGAGTTTCTTGGAATCCTAACAGCCCACAAAGAACAAACAACAAAGACATGTCCAAAATCTAATGTTATGAATGCCAAGAATATGGACACTACAAAAGGAATTGTCCTAAGCATAAGAAGGACAAAAACAACAAAAGAAAGAGGAAAGAAGCTCACATGACTCAAGAGGTGAAAGAAGAAGAAAAGAAGAAAAAGAAGGAAGATCCTCTAGATCTCCACTATGACAAAGTCAAACTCTTTACTTCAAGTCTTCTTTCAATTTTTTTAGTAGGATAGGAGCATGTAGGAATAAAACAAAATTGCGTGGCTAGAAATATCTTTTAGAATCTAGAAGCATGAAGTACATAGAGTTCTAGATATTGATGAAGAAGTATCATTTATAATGAGAACAAAATGCATCGTTAGAGATATCTTATAGAATATAGGAGCTTGGTAGATATAGCTCAAGATATTCATGTAGAAGGAGCATACCTAGTATAGGACCTCATCCATGATGAAACAAAATTGATCAAGATTAAGAATCTTAGACAACCTCCACCATCAAAAGAAAAGAAATATTTGCAAGGCAAGGGTCATTAAGATCCTATAATAGAATCTTCAAAAGAAGGTTCATGAACCAAAGCAGATGTCTCATTGGGAATCTCATTCTTGGGATTCTAGAAAAGGATGATATGCAGGCAAGCTAAGATGAAGCAAGAAGAACCACACAAAGGACAACAAAATGAAGCTAATATGATCAAAGGAGAATCAAGATGAGGTATGTATGCATCAAAGTTTAGTCATGTTATCATTTGTATATTATTGAGTCATGGGAATAGTTCTATAACATGATCAAGTAGGAAAGAATCTCTTTCACCAATGACAAGTTCGAAGGCATGTACTATAATGAAATAAAGGTAAACAAAAGGATATGCTCACATAAGGAGTATAAGATTTTTGACTAAAAAAGAAAGAAGAAATACTTACTAGTCTAGGAAGAAAGCAATGAAGAAGTTCTCTCACAAGGAGCATAAGGTGGTTGACCAATTTATCCAAAGAGAAGAAAATGAAGAAAGAGATCAAGAATGTGAAGAACAACATGATCATCGAGAATCACTATCTGACAAGATGCTTTCAAGATATCTCCTAAAAGAAGGCATGACAACTCTGACAAAGGAAGGAAGGACCCTTGACACCTATTAATTCCTTGGAGATATGAAAGGTACATATAACTAATTCTACTCTACAAAATATGTCATGATGAAGAAGCCATCCAACAAAAGTGAAAGCAATGTTGAAGAAATATCAAGATGAAATCATGATGGGATATTAGGTCGAAGCATGTAAACAAGCAAGTACGGTGAAGCATCCATGAGAAGAGTATTCTAAAGCATGGACAGATGACAAAGAAGTAGCTAGATGACAAGAAAAACTGATGTATGAAAATAAATCCACTTTCCATGAAGGAATAAATGACATGAAAAACTAGGAAGGAAAGTTAACGATGGATGGTACCCTACCTAGAATAAGTTCGAACAAAGACATCATGACATCAAATAAAGGAAGGAGATCAAGCAGCGGAAGGACCCACAAAGAAGAAGTCGCTGATGAATGAACGAGTCCCTAGTTAAGAGGGAGCTCTGACTAGTCCATGAACAAGAGGGAGTTTTGGATCACCCCTGATTACAAAGGAGTGACAATTGTGTTTTTCCATCTCATGTAGCATGCACTAGACTAGGACTAACATCCGAAAGTCAAGATGAAGGCCATGAATAGAAATGTAGACACAACATTCTTGTCTTCACTTGGGAAGAAATAATGGGACGATTGGGTAATAATCTAGCATCTGATACTCTTTGAGGATGTGTAGGGCATCCAAGACAAGAGTAGGTAAGAGGATCAATATTCTTTGAGGGCTGGGAACCCAAGACAAGAGTAATCCTAGAAGGTCATACTTAGTGAACATCCGGGTGGGTGTGTACCTTGAGAGACAATGATTAAGGTGTCTATAAGTCATTAGTCTCGCCAGCATTGTGCTCTGATCTATTGAGAGATAAATTTGTAAGTCAAGGCCTTGTTGTGGAAACAACGTTGGTTATTATGATGTTATAAAATATGGATTTGAAATCTATTTTCTCTTATGTGAATTCTTCAATATTGAAACATAGCCAAACACCTTGTAATGTTGTATGAATACCTCCCTAGTTAAGAGGGAATGTTGAAGAAAGTGTAACTAGGTTTGGTCTTCATAAATGTGATTTTTATATTTGTATTTATTCAAAAAAAGAAATATTATTTTTATATTATTTGTCAATGAGTTTCTTGCTCATTGAAGTAGGTCAAGTACATGGTTAAGTTCTTCTAGGAAGTCAAAAGGTCAATATTTTTATATAAGACCCTTAGAGAGCATGTTACACTATGTACAAGGTCAAAGGAAACCTCCAAGACAAGTGAAATTCCTCTCCATGCAACAATGTCCTCCAAAAGAAGAAAAACGAAGAAAATAATGAAGACATGATCAAGTCGGCTTGTAGACAGAATGTCAGCCAAATGTCAACCTAGAGGAGGGACAATCCTCTACATATAGAGGTTATCCACTTCCTCATAAAATCAATAACGCAAGCTCTGAAACCAGCAAAGAAAAAAGACGAGAAAAGGAAGGAGAATCAAGTCTAAAGGGTCCCCAAAAGTGCATCAAAGGAAGGAGGAAACTCAGCAAACGTAGAGGAATGTTTCTAGGGCTAGAAACAGTCACACGTGTGAAAAGAAAGAGGACAGATTGTGGATATAACAACAGTGTCATTTCAGTGCAAGATTCATTGGTGTTTGGGATAAAGATTAGGCCTACAAGGCCTCTCAATTCAAGAGAAGAAGTCTATCTCTCTAGCGAAGGTGAAAGGACCCTAATTCACTAAGGGTACCCTCCACATGTGGGAAAACTAGGGAAGCATAACAGCAGTACATTCATACACCCATATCTCAAGAAGGATCTCGTTTGGTCAACAAAAGAAGAAGTCTACTTGAGAAAAGGATAAAAGAGGAACATCTCATCTAGAAGGCTCACTCAAGGAAGGTCTATCTCTAGACAAGAAACAAAGAAGGAGGACGAAGTGTTGGGGAGAAAAGTGTCGGAAGGAGGAAGTCTATGCGTTGGGGAACCAAGTGCAAAAAAGAGGATGGACTTGACTTGTGCTTGGATTAAATCCCAGTCAAGGGTCTAGGGTTTGGAATTGATCAATAAGAAGCTTCAATAAGAGAAACTTACCAAAGGGTTTTCCTCTCTAAGAGAGAGAGGTTTTTTCCCTAGCAAAGAGCAAACATCTATGTTCTTGTCTTTATGTTTTTGGTAGCAATTTGATGAAACACACACAATAATAAGAATAATAAGATCAAGCTAAGATAATTGTAAAAGTTCTTCAAAAATTGTTATCAAATGAAGAATCACACTACACCTAATTGCCCTAGATTCTTCCACAACGTCAAGGGTGGCTTTACAGTAGAACCTTGTGTATTCGAGACCCAAAGAAGATACATCTCTAGACTCAAGTTGTTTTTCAAGATAAGATGCAATGAGATTAGTTATCCCCAAATAATATGCACCAAAGAAAGGCAAGGAAAGGAGGAACAGTTAGTGATAAAGGGTCCAAGAAAAGAAATTGGACGGAAAACATCGAGGATTGCGTTCATAAAAAGGGTAGGAGAATGTAATATCCCTTCATTATTAAAATATTATTTAGGTAAGATTGAATTATATTACGTAGCATGGTGGAAGAAGCAATGAAAAATATTATGTAAATGGATATTAAATCATAAATAATAAGTGGGACTTATGTATTTGGAAACAAGAACGCCTAGGAATGAGACTCCAGCCAAATAAAATCCCATGCGTGAATCGGAATGGATAATTCTTTCATCATAAGAATTCTATGTTGAATTTTAGATTAACTTAATGGATGGGAGATAAATATCCATTAAGTTGCTTAGCTGGAGATAGATGCTAAGCTTGGAAAAAAAATAAAAGCATCGCAGGAGAGAAAGGCAAGATTTTATGGGAAAATCCTAGGAAAATGGATAAGAATATCCATAAAAGCAGGATGATGTTAAAAGGAAATGTTATCATGAAAGACAAGTATTTAATACTTGAGAAGGTGATCAATGAGGAGTTGATTCTTGGCAAGAAAAATTGATTCTCAGCTCGAGGGTGAATTGGACAGAACAATTCTTGGTTGGGTGGAGAGCATATGTGAATTTCCAAGTACCCTATTGATGGTTTAATTTAAGATGACTATGATTTAATTCTGTTAATTGAAATAAAAATACGTACATGATGTGGTTTCTATATTAATTATGATATACCATAAATTCCTCTAGGATGGGTAAGGGATATTGGTGGTATAGCTAACTTGAAATAGGGAATTCGTGATGAGTTCATGAGAAGGTACAAGTATGACTGGGATTATGAAAGTAGAGAAGTATAACTGGGGTTTAGTATTGCCATACATTCAATCGGCATAAATGAATTCCATTAACTATATTTTCTTCAAATTTGAGCAAACAAATTCCATTAGCAGTAAGTTATTGTTGTATAAATGAATTATAGTTTTTAATACATACAAAATTTGTATGGATAACTTCTACTACTTATGATTTTAGTTCTATATCTCTATATCTATATATAGTCAATGTTGGGTGTGGAGCCTGATTATCTTCTGTATTCAAAGGTAATGCCGCATTGGACCCCAGTTCATAATGGGGCGGCAAAGCTGCTCGTAAAATATTCGCTACAAGGGGGGTCTGAGGGGGGGTGGTTGGGACCTTTGGGAGCCCCCCCCCCTGGTGGGGGGATCAGGGGCAGCTCCCCTATAGCTAAGAATAGATGTAAAATTTCCTTCTAAAATGTTGTAATTTCGTAGTCAATCTAGGTTGTTCATTAGGCAAAGATCTGACAGTAGAAGTTATGTTTAATTTAGGTTTTTTTCTTAGAAGGCAACCCCTCGCTATATATGAGGGAATTATATTGCGTCTAGATATATTTGTATTCTAAGTGAGGAAGAGAGAGGAGATTGAGAGAGAATATGGAATTACAGCGGATTTGTTATAGGTTGTATCTCTTCAGTTTGATGGATAATATAAAACGAAGGACTGGTTGTTTCTCCGTGGATGTAGCCCAAACTGGATGAACCACGTATATCTCTGTCTCTCTTGTTTTAAGCATTTTTTGTGTTTATATTTCTGCAATATTTTATGTGTTCCATTTCTCTATAATAAATAATTCTCTAACAGTCAGACTTCGTCTCAAGGAACACAGTAGTATTTGCAACTCTTGAATAATTAAAAATTGTGGAATAATTGCAAACTTGCGTGGAGGATTGCACCATACCTTAAAACGGGTTCATCAAGAGTTACCCATACATAAAAAGGCTAGCACTATAACCTATCGGAGGAAGGGATTTGAATCTAGCATAAGATTACTGAGAAGGAAAAAAAGAAACCTAGTTAATAAAACCAATGATGAAACTAATGACCAAAGTGACAAAGGGGGTTAAGAAATTAAGTTACTTGTCCTAATGCATCAACCCTATGAAGACTGCATCGAAGATCCAGGATAATTAATAACCACCACTTCGAAATAGGAGTACTAGCCTAATGAAAAAATTTACCAAAATCCAGAATAAGGAATCACCAACTTCATGTAGTAGGTATCACTAGAGGAACAAAATTCATGCCTGAATTAGAAGCAATCCTTGTAGCCTATAAAGGACTAGGTCAAGAAAAAAGAGAGGAAAACCTAGTCAAGACGAATTGGGGAATGGGGATAAAAGTAGAAATGCACCTAAGTTTGGAGGTTTCCTTACAACCAGGGAAATGGAAGCATACCTGGAAATCATAATGTGTTGTCGTGTGAGATGGATAGTTATAGAGGGAGGTGCCTGGGGATGGATGTCATGGAAGCCACCTCTTCCTTTTACCAAAACTCTCTTGTGGAAGACTGAATAATTGACACCAGGAGGGAGAAAAGGCAGATGTTATGGTTAGGGTTACCCAAATTAGATCAACACCTTTCACAGAGCCCAATATCATCTAAACCATCCAAGCACCCATCCCTTGGAATGCGTGGTAGGCCATGTGAGGAGTACCACTAATCACATGGGCCATAGTAACGATCTAAATCCAATCTAGAAAATTAAATTAAGTGATGGACACTTGGCATGTTAATAAACCATAGGTTCAATGAACATAACCGTTAAAATAACTCTAACTTTTCTCAGTACCTCTGTTCTAGGTATACAGAGTGACAACCAGAAATGGCAATATATCATATAGGTCAGGTATTAACCAAAGGATTGTGGTAAATTCACCACCATTTAAATCTTAATGCAGAGTAATGTTTATACATTAAATAATGTGTAATGCTAAGTAGGCGCTAAGGAAATACTAGACCCTTGGTCGCATATTAGTGGGATGGTATTAGTCAACGACCTCTAACCAATATCTATAAGTACATTAAGAATGGTGGAGAAGCTAATGGCATCTGGATTATACGAAGGTGAATCGGCATGAACACATATTAGAAACGTGGATTAAACATAGTCTATGAAAGTGATATGGTGGTAAATTAGAAAAGTTAGAGATTAATATTGTAAGTATATAACTTAAGATCAATATTTAGTGTTGGGCATAGTTAAGCAGTTTGTGTACCTATTGCTCGATAAGGATATATGAATAATCGTACCTGAAGTTGGGAAGATGTAATTCTTTCTTTATATCGTAGTGTTGTAGCGGCTACAACCATCCTCCAAAAATTTTGCCTAGCTTCATTTTGGAGCCTCCCTACCAACCATCCTTAGCAGCATGTCTTGCAGTGCCCAAGTACTTATGCTTTCAATTGAGTTTCTTTGGATTATCAGCTTGTGTTCACTAACTTGTTTGTCTTTCACTAGTAAGTTGGCATCCCGTGACTTGGTATCAAACCAGTTCTTGTGCTAACTTGGAAAATTGTGTAGCATTGAAGGGAAACTAGCCTTGCCCTCCAGAATTATGCAGTGCATCCTAGCAGCCAGCACTGCTCTCCAGAATTGCACAGTGCAAGTAGGTTTCCTTCCCCAAGAAAATTGCACAAAGAAGCCCATCATTGGGCTTGTTCTCATAATTTGTACAGTTCTGGCTGGTAGCCTTCGCTTCAGTCTAGAAATTGCACAGATCTTGAGGGGCAACCATAGATGCTCAACCTAGAAACTACATAGAAGTCATTCCATGGATTGTTAACCATTCCATGTGATCACAAGTTGATCAGTTCCCTCCAAGGCTGTGCAATCTTTCCTTGCATGCATGTGCAAATTTTCGCAAAAATAAAAAAAGAAAAAAACATTCCTATATTTTAGGGATCTATTTTTAGCAGTTGGGGGTTACATGCCAAAGTTGTTTTAGAAGCCTCCTGCCAAGTGTCATTTTTTCCTAGAATTGTGGCATGCTCGTTATAAGCCTCAATCTTGTCAAAACTATTGATCTGAATTTAAACAAGAACGCAATAAAATACAGAGATAACCATAAACACAAAGATGAAATGGAAATAATACTTCATTTCATTACTGTAAAATACTGAAATATGCTTACAACCAGAAATGGAAATAAACGAGCTAGGGCGATGGTAGCTTATCTCTGAGAAGAGATGTGCGGCTACATGTCTCTGAACTGTTCTAAAACTTTGTTACAATGAGGCTCGAAGGCCTATTTATTGTTGAGAAACAATGGAAAACCTTTCACATCCTGAAACCTAACCCTAGAAGATGAAACGCCAAATTGTGGGCCCCGTTTGGGTAAATTGGTACATCAATTTCCCGGGGTTGTAACTTTGGCATACGATCTCTGTTTGACGCATACAATAGCTCGTTAGAAAGATCTATCTGAGCACTACCACTTTGGACCCATGTTGCCCCAGATTCCCAAAAAAACGTTGTTCAGGGCCTCAAAACAGCTCCGGAAGTTCAGGACCCGAAAAACTGCTAAAAATAATAAGTTTTGCTACAATTAAGGAAACTGAAAAGACTGAAGAGACAATTTTGGGGGTCCAAATGGGCTAGGTGGGTGGCCACCAACATCCACCTGGATCATTCCTCCCCCCTTAGGAAGCAATGGTCCCCATTGCATTGAATTCCTCCATCTATTTAACTTGGTCCCTGGTGAGTTGTTCTGCAATCTCTGATGTGTTCAGAAATGGTGGGAAGCATGGTCGACGACGGTCCACATTGATCACTTAGTGCAAGCGAAGGAATGGAGGAATGCTATGCTTCAAAGCATTGTTACCTGTAGCCTTGGTACTAGTGTAAGGACCATGTCGAAGTGGTCTGAGTTTCTGATGGGTTCTGGTAAGGCATTCTCTTTGCAGATGCAACCAAACTTTGTCGCCCACCTGAAACTTGTGTGGTACCCCTGTGGGTGAGGAGAAGTTGTTCCTGTGTCTTTTCATGACTGTATCCCTTTGCTGCTGCTGGTGCATGGAGGAACCCTTCGCGGGGGTCATGGATGTGACGACAATCTTCCCCTTACTTTGGGAGTGAACCAGACAGATGAATTTCCTGGTCTGGGAGATGAGCTTGCTGCCTTTCTTAGTGGTGATCAAAGATGTGGCGGTAAGTGGGGATACCTCCGGTATCCTGTATAATGAATTATTCAAAGAAATAATGACAGCACGAGGCCTGGACTCATACACAGCATGTCGCCTCCACAAGTATGGCTGGCCTAATAATACATCACAAACATCCAGAGGTGTAACATCACACAATACCTCATCTGTGAAGGGTTTGATGCTGTAGGGAAGGCGGCACTGCTGGCGAACTTTCAGATCTCGTCCTTCGTGAAGCCACCTGATATTGTACGGCTGCGGGTGCAGTGTAGTCGATAGGCCCAACCTCTTCACGACCTCTGCTGAAATGAGGTTCTTTTGGCTGCCACTGTCGACAATGAATTGCAGTGGCGAACCCTTCACCCACATATGTGAGTGGAAAAGACGCTCCCCCTCTTCTGGATCTGCAGGGTCATTCATCTGGATCTTGGCAGTGGCAACAGTGGCACTAGGATCCACATCAATGATCTATTTCCCTTTGCCATTCCCCTTGTCAAGTTCTGGCTCAGGGTCAGAACATGCATCTGATTCAGAAGCCTTCAACTCGGCCACCAGCGACTGCTTGGTCCAACACTCACTTGTGTTATGAGTGGGACTCTTGTGGAACTCACACCACTTTCCTGTGTCCTTCTTCGGCTTCGTGGTGTTGTTCTTTTCTTGCGGCTTCGACGGGTTGCCTTGGGTCACCCCGCCTTGGCTTTGTCCTTTGGGCTTCGGATTTGCAGATCCAAAGTCTCGCTTCTTTTGTTTGAACTTTTGCTCGATTTTGAC
This sequence comes from Pinus tabuliformis, assembly GCA_031772625.1. Taxonomy (NCBI): domain Eukaryota; kingdom Viridiplantae; phylum Streptophyta; class Pinopsida; order Pinales; family Pinaceae; genus Pinus; species Pinus tabuliformis. The sequence continues at coordinate 571,567,875 of CM062805.1, read as the reverse complement.
AGCGTATCGGTATGCTGTGCCGAGTGAGGAGATGTTCAAGAACCCCATCTCTTCCTGGATGTGTCTATGTAGGCAGCCGCAGTATTTGAGTACTAGATGCAGCTCAGAATATTTGATACCCAATTGTGTGCGAAGGGTATGAAAAATGTTTGTGAACTCCGGCACATCTTGGTCTCGTCCCTGCCGCAGTGTGGTCCATTTGATGTATTTGTCCTCATAGCTTCCGACAGGGTAGTACTGCTCCTTGATGGCATCCCGGAAGTCATTCCAAGTGGGTGTGGCTGAAAATAGTGAGCTTGTACTTTCATCCTTCTGCTCACAGTAGGTTTCCCACCAGTCCTTGACGTGGGGGCTGATTTGAGAAGAGCGAAAATGATCTTTTCCCGATTTGAAAATTCATGAACAGAAAAATACCCATCTAGCATATTTAACCATTTATCTACGGCATCTGCGTCTATTTGACCCTCGAAGATGGGGATTTCAAAATTAACTTGTACCTTAAACGGTGTTGCGTTTCCAAAGTAGTTGTTGGAAGCCGATGCGTCGCCTCTGGGTAGCCGTTGAAGGATCTGGGCAAAGCTATCCATCACCGCATTCCTTTGTCGCTCGAGGGCTTCTTCGAGCAAGATTTTGATAGGATCTCCTGCCCCCTTGTCTTTCTTCTCATCCGCCATGGGAAGCCGTCGGGATTTGCGAGGCTGGTCTTGCAAAGGTTCGACCAGTTCAAGCCCTAACTCCTTATATCCCGACCTCATTGGGGACGTGCAAAGAAAAACAGACCGCTCTGATACCACTGATCTAGATTTAAATAGGAACGCAATAAAATATAGAGATAACCATAAACACAAAGTTGCAGCGGAAATAATACTTCATTTCATTACTGTAAAATACTGAAATATGCTTACAACCAGAAATGGAAATAAACCAGCTAGGGTGATGGTAGCTTATCTCTGAGAAGAGATGTGCGGCTACATGCCTCTGAACTGTTCTAAAACTGTGTTACAATGAGGCTCGAAGGCCTATTTATTGTTGAGAAACAATGGAAAACCTTTCACATCCCGAAACCTAACCCTAGAAGATGAAACGCCAAATTGTGGGCCCCGTTTGGGTAAATTGGTACATCAATTTCTCGGGGTCATAACTTTGGCATACGATCTTCGTTTGACGCGTACAATAGCTCGTTAGAAAGATCTATCCGAGCACTACCACTTTGGGAGGCAACATTCGTCCATGGACCCATGTTGCCCCAGATTCCCAAAAAAACGTTGTTTAGGGCCTTAAAACAACTCCGGAAGTTCAGGACCCGAAAAACTGCTAAAAATAGTAAGTTTTTCTACAATTAAGGAAACTGAAAAGACTGAAGAGACAGTTGTGGGGGTCCAAATGGGCTAGGTGGGTGGCCACCAACATCCACCTGGATCAACTATTTATTCAATCCTTCAGAGCTCATTCTTCACTTTCGATCTTGAAGCTCTGGCATTCCCAACGCATCTAGGAACCTTCATCACACTCATCACAACTTTTTCCGAGTAAATCTACTTTTCATGTATTTTGTTGTTTTTCTGTCACTTTTTACATTTCGGTTTATGTGAGTGTTTTTTGCTTGGTTTTATTGAAATCTTGTTGTCGTTTTAATGCATGTTAGCTCATAGAAGATTTTTTTCAAGTTTTGCATTGCATTTCCTTGTTGTAGCATGCACGAAACAGTTTCAGCACTAATAGTAATCATTGCGGTGACTCACTTCACACACTTCATTGTTTTCCCTTTTTACTAAATCCTGCACTGACTATAATCACATGCATGTTCATTCACTCATTCCTGCACCCCGCATTTCACATACTTTCAATCCTTACTATTTTCAACCACCTGTCGACAGGTCTACGTTGCCTTGGCCCAGACCTTGCCTTGCCTGGCTTGCACTAAACATTTATGGGATGGAAAGCCTTTCCTTTCTCCCAATAATTGTGTAGAGTCTGCCTCACACAGGCCTCCTAGGATGTGCTCTGTGCAATTCTGAGAGACAGTGCCTCAGTTGGCCCCTGGGATTATGTAGTGCAAATTCCTGGGTAGCAGTCATACTGCTGAAACTATGCATTGTGTAGTTCCAACCCTCATTGGGCCAAGTTGGACTATGATTTTCATAGTTTTAGCAGTCAATTAGCCCACTAGCAGCCTGGATAATGCTCTGTGTAGTTCTGACAGTCAGTCTCCCAACCTCTCCCAAAGAAAACTACGCAATTTTCCCAAGCAGTCAATCAGGTGTGTTGTGTGCCAATCCTCAAGTTTCTTTCAGTTTTTAACTGATAGTTTTCTTTTCATGAGTGTTTCTATATCTCCAAGTATCACGGGTGTTCCTCAGTCGCATAGAGTGCCCTCATTGTATGTCCATGCATATCCTGTGCATTTTCAAGAAAAAGTGATTGTTTCTGATGTGCGCAAACATCCATCTACATTGTTCGATGCTACAAAGGCATATGCCGAAGCCATAAGCTCAAGTGTGAGATTCTTGATAGCTGAGAATGAGCGCATGGCTAAGGAGTTGCAAGCGGCCAAGTAGGGAGAAGAGAAATTTATAGCATCCTATAGAGCAGAGTTGAAGAAGGCAATACTTGATGAATTATTGTCTCTCAAGATAGTCATATGGAAGCTCTACTTCAAGTTCATCACCGTGCATAAGTTAGTTGTCCATCTTAATGGTTGGAAGTAGTGTTGTGCTAGGAGAGCACGCATCTTGACAGACATACACATTGTTGTCAATCACATGTTGATATGGACAATGAGGTAAAAGGGAGCCCCATTGTACTTGCCCAATATGATGAAGCCAAAGGAAATGGAGTTGAAGGCACGCATCCGAAGTCAAATTCGGAACTATGAGGAACTCCCACAGCTCATCACCAGCTTACAGGCTTCACATGCACAAGTGTTCAGGAGCATGGATGTCATTGTGTGCATGCATGTGATCCCATCCATTGACACACTCATTAAGGTGAAAGAAAGGAACCAATTCTGACTAGAGCTAGACATGTAATTAAAGCAGTTGATGCACATAGCCACCAGTGCAGATTTGCAGATAAGCGCAGACACTATGCACCAGTATGTTGCTAGTCTGACTACACTCAAGACCATGATGCACATGCTACATGATGAGTTGGATAGAGGTGCCAGTTCAGTGTACCCGAATGCAACGAAGGCAAGAGTTCACTTTCAGAAGAATCTTACCACAGAGTACATGAACACCATAGTAGACTACCAAGCTTGGCATCAGTTCACTACCAACGATCACCAAGAGAATGTTGACGAGTTAGTCTTCCCACGGCTATCCAAGTCTCAATGACATCTTGTATGGCTTACTCAAGCCCATTTTTGTCTCACATGGCTACATGTGTAGGATGTATTGTAAACATGTTGTAAAGTGAAAGGCCAAGTGTCAATAGTAGAATGTAAATATTCATGTGTAAGTTGAAGAGTCATGAGGGTAGCTCAAGAGTCACAAAGGGGAATGTCAAGGGTCACCCCACCCTTTGCTATATATAGAAACTCATAACTCATTGTAGTGGCTTTTGGGAGCCAAGATTTTGATAGGTATAGCTTAGAAAATGCTTGGATTGTATTGTAATGAGCCTTGGCTTCTCCACAGTGTAGAGCGAGTACATCTCTTTCGACGAGCAGTTGACAGTGACTATAACGTTCCACTATTGGGGCTAATGGTTGTCATGGTTGTACGTATGAATGTATTTTTCACTCTTTTAATATAACAGAGCCAACACGTTTCATGTATGTATTGTAACTGTAGTTCGACTATTCTAGTTACTCTAACAATGTATGTAATTGTAACTTATGCATGTATGTATGGACTATTCCATATATGTTTGTATGAATCTTATTGAAGCGTTTTGTTGGTATAACTCATGACTTTGAATTGTCGATTATTCTTCTTTCCATCTTATGATGTCTTTCAGCTCGTGTGTTCTGTTTCAAGATGTGTACTGTTACAGACTTATAAGGGGTGCACTCCTCTCCCCTTCCATGTGTTAGAGCCTTTCCATGCATCTCCCTTGACTTGCTACAAGGTCACACCCTTGCTTCAAACAAATATATCTTACTTAGTTGTACCGCAATCACAGTCAAGGTTATATCGTACTACCCATTGGTGGGACTCATACTCCAAATGGTCTGAGGTTTAGTTGGGACTTCTTACTGGGGAGATCCCATGACATGTTGGGGGGTCCAACACCGTCAATATTTCCGACGCTAAAAGGAGAGCCAGATGACAATCTGAGTCATCACAATCTATTTCGAATCTTCGCACATCTATCATGGAGTTTGTTACAGTTCACCCTCTCGAGTTTGAAGTCAAGAGGGAGTGTTGGGATAACTTGTCAGAAATCATGTATGATGGTGAAGGCAAAGTAGCCTAGCCTAACCACTTAGATGAATTCTGTGCACTCATGGAGAGCTTGGAAGGTACCACTTAAACTCAAGCCTGTATACTGCTTGGACACACACTTCATGACCACCTACTGCTATGGTGTGTCATGCTGCCCCATGACTTCATGCACTCATTCAAACAGTTTAGTGATCAAGTAGAATTTGTTTTTCACCATTTTTATCTTGAAGCACTCGATAAGAAAAATTTTCAACAACGGAAGGCTCCACATGAATCTCTACCAGAATTTTGGGAGCGCTTCCATCTTCTCTCTTTCGAAGCTCTAAAAAGTAAGATGAAATTCTAATATCTTTTTGAAAGATATGAGTATGTCGATATCAAATCGATCTATCCAAAAGTAAAAAAAAAAAAGGTCAAACCCCACTCAACATACTTCGATGATGGAGCTGCGCAATCACAAGCAGAGACATTTGTTGTCAAAAGTGATTGTCCCCCTTCCTCTCATCAAACAACTCCACCCCCACACAGTATTGTGGGAGAGAGTGCACACAAGTATTTTCAACTGTCACATCCTCCCACCCTCACTACTCTCAATTTCTACGCAAATTCTGTTGGGAAGCCCATGGGTTGCCATATGCACTTTTTACCTCAACCTTCGTCCCCACGTTCTATTGATCCTCTGGATTGCACTGTCTTGTGTTATTTCATTCTGGACTCCACACTTGTTGTGCATGAGGATCAAACTAACAATGGAGTTGATGTTGCACAACCAACCTGTGCTGTCATTTATGATGAGTATGATTGGGAATCTAAGCATGAATCCATGGTGAAGGACGACCTCTTTCTATCCACACCTCCTCCACTTTTTCCTAACATCTTTAGTGATTCTTCTATCTCTGATTTTCCTTGTGTAAATCCATCCACAGATGCATCAACTTCTGATCATTCATAGAACACACACAATGTTAGTCCATAATTTGATAGCGGAGAGGACAGATCTTTCATTGAGAATCCACTTGATTTTTCATCTATTTTTTTTGAAAACATAGAGGGTAAACATTCTTTCTTCTCATCTACCCCTCTATATGATTCATCAAACCATGAGGATGTCGATGAACTCATTGATTTTTATAATCATAGTTGTCATGGTCTCTTTACTCCTATACTTGATCACGATGTTGATTCAATCATTCTTGATCTTTCAAAGCCACCTATTTATGACAATCTATCTATCAATGACGTTTAAACCCCGTAGGCTGTTGAGGCACTTCAGCCGGAGATGATTGTTATGTTAGGCCCTCACTCTCCTGAGGTTGGTTTCACTTCCAATCAGGGAATTGTTGAAACACCCAAGGCTCCTCCTCACTCATCTGTATGCATTGAAGATCAATCTGATACATAGATTTTGCTTCCTCCACCTAAGTCACATGATCATATCGCTCATGCATTGGAGGAATATACACAGCAAGCACACTTTCAAGGTGTAAGTTGCCTCTTTTTCTCATGTTTGTTTGTCTGCCACAATCAAGAGAATGTGCATGCTTATCATCTACACACAGTGTGTCACAATGCCATGTTAAGTCCACAAAATGATTTTCTTGTGCTTTCACTCTTTTCTTTTTTGTAGACGCATTTAAACTCGGAGTGTGTTGGTCTTCATTGTTATATCTTTCATGTTTGATGGGACCATCATTTTCGTGAACCATGCCTTCACCAAAATGGGTCAACTAATGTGCAAGTGGTTGCATTGGAAATATAACTTCATGTGATCAAACCCATGCATCATTAGCTTAGGAGTAGGAGTAGTGTTTTCTTTGTGTCTTGTTTGCTTGCATGCATGTTTTTATTTTTACTTTGTTCTTTTATTTCTTGCTTGCTTTGCTTACTTTCTTTTCTTTTGCACTTCCTTCTACTCTTTTCTTTGTTATTTTGTTTGATTGTTTACTTTCGTAGGTTAGTTTCTCATGAAACCGTGTGTATGTTAGGGTCCAACCCTAACCCCCTTATTTATGTAATAGGGTCAAGTCATAGTTATAGTTAATTAAAGAGTCAATAAAGCCCATATTACTAATTGTGAGTGGTTGACCCACATTTAAAGAAGGGACCATAGTTAGTTGCAAATGGGCCATGGTATTAGATAGATGGTATTAATAAGAACCATGGTATTGACCCATGGCATTGCATGTATAAATCCTATATAAAGGATAGAGACTCCCCTCGAGGAGCATCACATCTTTTTTTATAATTGAGCCCAACTCTATTGGAGGTTGCCCCCTCGAAGAGGCAAGTGAACATTTCTTTCCTTTTCTGAATAATAAAATACTTGTTATTTCTTATTGTTCTGTGTTCTAGGTATATTTCTTTGCATATTTGGTATTATGGTATCTTCTTGTAGGTCAAGAGCATAACAAGTGGTATCAGAGCACTTTCTAGGGCCGGTGGGATGTCCATTTTTAGTAGAATTGTTTTTGGTTAGAGACGTGTTCTGACGTCTTTAAACCACGGGGTCTGTCATTGAGTGCATAAACCTGTAGATTTGCAGAGGCATGCACACAGGAAATACAAGAGGTGGTCACACTTGTTTGACTCCCTTATAACCCCTACGGGTACCCCTTTGAGTAGTAGTGCATTAGATAGAACCACACACAGACTGTCTTCCAAGTACCCTCTGGGTATGTCGGAAGCCCCCTAGGGTTTCTTGAAACCTTGCCATAGATAAACCACCGACCGTCTTGCTGCTACAGTACACCGAGAACAACACTCAGGGAGATTACTCGTGCATACAATAGGGTAGTTGGGTTGTACAGCTAAGGGTATGGTTGATCCTCCTTGGTTAGCGCCCTAAAAGATTGGGCCGAGTACTACTATCAGACCCTTATGTATATTGCGATCTATAGCACCTGACACTCCTTGAGACCATAGTTCCCTTGTCTCCCTCTAGATCACGCATCATCTTTGCCAGATCAGATCTAGCAGGTGGGGTTCTATTGCAGCAGCAACAATCAGTTCCACCATTCAAATCTCTTAGATCCACCATCCAGATCTATCAGATCTGCCATCCAGATCTAGCAGTTTGGGCTCTGTAGCAGTCGAAACAATCAAATCCACCATTCAGATCAAGCAGTAGGGGTTCGATCACTGCCACATTCCTACTCTACTCTACATTTGAGGGTTCGCCAACAAATCTGACTATTTGTGTAGGCTCCTATACCTGGGTGTGATTCTCGCAGGGCACTGGGCAAAATTTACTTATCTAGGATTTAACTACTGCAGTATTCCTAAGCGACGAGTAAAACTCCTTTCAGAGTAAAAAGAAAAAAAATCTGAGATCCTTCTGAGATGCTTATAGGAGACTTAGCCATAAGAATCAAGTCAAAGATTTGAGCAAGGTGGTACCATTCACTTGTTAGCGTCAAAAATTTCGAGTGGTCCCAAATTTTATTTATTTTTTTCATAGTAATGATCAGTGCACCAAATCGGTGCATGGTACAAACCAGAGCTCAAGCTATGGCCAATGAGAAGATTGACACCCTTGAAAAAAATTTGGACGCATTATTGACGTCGATCTAGACCTTAGCTGACACAATCACAAAGGGTAAGTCGGGGGAACAATCGAAGGCATATGCTTTTAATGAAAACATTAAGGGCGAGTCTAGCCATTCTCTTCACCTCTTTGGAAATGACCAACAGTCCCAGTTTCGACCACCCAAGCTAGACATGTATAAATTTGATGGCTCTCATCTGGCCACATGGCTAGAACAAATGGAGCAATATTTCACATTGAATCACATCAGAGATGAAGTGACTCGGCTAAGTGTGGGTAGCATGTACTTGGACAACAAAAGATGGCAATGGTGGAAGTGGCATCAATGTTGCTATGGAAGGCCCATGACTTGGCAGTTATTCTCAAAAGCCCTTATGGATCGCTTCAACCATGAATCTAATTTTTTGGGTCATCTTACTAAGTTCCGACAGACAGGAACAGTGCAAGAATATATTACAGCCTTTGAAGCCTTAGTCTTCCACATAGGAGGTCTACGAGATGAGTTATACTTGGAATGTTTTGTCAGCGATCTCAAAGAAGCCATACAAGCCCACATCCGACTGCAACACCCAATCTCATGGCTGGATGCTTGAAGGATAGCTCATGAAGTAGAACATGTGTTAGCGGCTCAGTCGACTTGTCCAAATTTCATAGCCAAGGGTCACCCCACCCAGGCTCCAAGCACTACCCAAACACTTAAGGTTCAAAAGGTGTCACCAATAGAAATGGTGGAAAGAAGAAAGCAAGGACTGTGTTACTACTGTGATGAGAAATACTCCCCGGGGCATAAATGCAAGGACCCCAAATTCTTTCAAATTGATGCTACTGATCTCAATTAATCGGAGGAAGCCCCACCATTTGAGGAACCAAAGGAGGAAGATGAGGATCACTAGTCGGACAATGTGCTCCCAACTACACCTACAAACCAGTTATCTCGCTTCATGCTTTGGCAAGGATTTCTTCTCCCCAAACTCTCAAAATTAGAGGCTTTATTAAGCATCGCCCTGTAGTAGTCTTGATTGATAGTGGCAGTATGCATAACTTTATCAATCAAAGAGTCACTGAAGTAGTGCATTGTTTTTCAGAGCAGTCTCTAATTTCTAGGTCCAAATTGCTGATGGGGGGACAATGAAATGTGAAGGCCGCTGTGAAAATGTCAAACATCGAATGGGGGATTATCAATTAAAGGCCCACATGTTTGCCATACACATGGGAGGGTGTGACATTCTCTTGGGTGCTGAATGGCTCCGCACACTCGACCCAATAACAATGGATTTCTAGGAGTTATATAAGAGCTTTAAGAAGAACAACGACACACATACCCTCCACGGACTCCAGGCAGGTGCTCCCTCTATCATTAGCTCGCATAGGATGGAAAAATTGTTAAAAAAAGGGCCACCATGGAGTTATAGGCCAATTTAATGCCATCTAGGCCTTCGAACCCACTTCTCTTCATATTCATCCTAAGATGCAACAGATCTTAAACAACCATCTGCCAGTCTATGACAAGCCTCATGAGCTTCCACCCTAGAGAGGGGAACATGATCATAGCATTACTTTGGTCCCAAGGGCCCAACAACCAAATGTGTGCCCATATAGATATTTGTTCCCCCAAAAGAATGAAATTGAAAAAAACATCAAGGAACTCTTGGAAGCAGGCATCATTCATCCTATCATTAGTCCTTATTCATCGCCTATGTTCATGGTGCTCAAGAAAGATGGGGAATGGCGTATGTGTCGAGACCTCAGGTCCCTCAACAAGTTAACTGTCAAAGATAAATTTCCCATCTCAGTTGTTGATGATTTGTTGGATGAACTGAATGGGGCTCAATTATTTACTAAGCTCAAACTTCGCTTGGGCTATCACCAAATTCGCATGAAAGAAGTAGACATTCCAAAGACTTCTTTTCGAACTCATGAAGGCCATTATGTGTTCCCGGTCATGCCATTTGGTCCTTGTAATGCCCCATCCACTTTTCAGAGCCTCATGAACCACCTGCTCAAACCATATCTCAAAAAATTTGTCCTTGTTTTCTTTGATGACATCCTCATCTACAGCCACACCTGGGCCACACATCTTCAGCATGTAGATCTGCGCTTGCAACTGCTCCGGAAGCATAAATTATTTGCCAAGATGTCCAAGTGCTCTTTTGGCATGGAAGAAGTTGAGTATTTTGGCCACATTGTGGGGCATGAAGGTGTCAGGGTAGACCCAAAAAAGATCCAAGCAATGCAGGATTGACCTCAACCAAAGACCTTGAAGAGCTTAAGAGGATTTTTGGGTCTCACAGGTTACTATCACAAATTTGTCTGCAATTATGGTCGCATTGCTAGACCCATCACTCACCTTCTCAAGAAAAATTCATTTCTCTGGAATGATGAAGTGCAACAAACATTTATAGCTCTCAAACATGCCATGTGTTCCACTCCCGTATTAACACTACCTGAATTCACCAAATCTTTTATGAAAGGATGTGATGCTTCAAGTACGGGTATTGGGGCAGTCTTAATGCAGGAAGGTCGACCCTTGGCCTTCACTAGCCAACAACTAAGTGGGACAAATCTGGGACAATCGACCTATGAGAAGGAGATGATGACCATCTTACATGCAGTCAATACCTGGCGACCATACTTATTGGGATGGCATTTCCAAATCCGCACAGACCATCAAAGCCTTAAATATTTTTTGGAGCAATGCATTTCCTCACCACAACAAAATAAATGGCTCGCCAAAATTTTTGGATATGATTATGAGATAATTTACAAGAAAGCACGCGAAAATGTTGTAACAGATGCATTATCATGCCAATTTGAGGAGGAAAGCACCCTGCTCGCAATGTCCCTTCCCATTCTAGAATGGATTGAAGAGGCTCGCAAGGAATGGTTTTCACATCCTTTGCTCTCCCAACTCATTAATAAATTGTAGGCAGATCCAAATTCCATAGCGGGCTACTCTTGGCAGGATGAGATTCTTCGCTACAAGTACAGAGTCGTGATATCACCAACATCCACCGTCAAAAGTCACATTTTGGCAGAGTTGCACTCATCTCCCATTGCAAGCCATTCAGGCTTTCAGAATACTTATGCTCGCACTCAACGTTCATTATTTTGGATAGGCATGAAAAGGGACATTATTACTTTTGTAGCTAAGTGCGATGTATGTTAGTGCCACAAAGGAGAAATAATCAAATCCCCAAGCACATTACAACCATTTCCCATCCCGGCCTCAATCTGGACGGAGGTTTCTATGGACTTCATTACGAGTCTTCCGAAGTCAGGCAACAAGTAAGTCATCATGGTGGTTGTGGACAGACTTTCTAAGTGTGTTCATTTTTGCACCCTACCCCACCCTTTTACACCAACTTTGGTAGCTCAATCTTTCATGGACCAAATCTTCAAATTGCATGGCATACCCACTTCCATTGTGTCTAATCATGACCTGATCTTCACCAGTAACTTTTGGAAGGAACTCTTCAGGCTACAAGGTACCCAACTACAACTCAGTACTTCCTATCATCCCCAAACTGAAGCAGTCAACAAATGTATAGAGACCTACCTTAGGTGTTTCACTTCAGAAAAGCAACATCTATGGGTACATTGGTTACCTCTAGCTGAATGGTGGTATAACACTGACTATCATGCCACCACCAAAATGACTCCATATGAAGCAGTTTATGGTCAACTCCCTCCTTCCCCTACTTCTTATATCAAGGGATGCTCGAAGGTACAAGCAGTGGATCAACTCCTACAGAACCGCACAACCATGCTGGCCCACCTCAGAGAGAATCTCCATCAAGCTCAAAACCGCATGAAGCAACAGGCAGATCAACATCATTCAGAACACCAATTTCAAGAAGGGGATTAGGTATTTTTGAGGCTGCAACCATATAAGAAAACATCACTCAAAGACAAGGGTTGTCAGAAATTATCTCCAAAATTCTATGGACCGTATCAAGTACTTCAGCACATCGGATAAGTCGCCTACCAGCTATCTTTGCTGCCCACTGCAAAGATCCATCGAATGTTCCATGTCTCGTGCCTCAAGAAAGTGATTGGGAACCATTGCCGAATTCAAACCAGTCTACCAGAATTGGATGAAGAAGGTTCAATCTAGCTCCAACCTGAACAGGTTCTTGACACGCGAGAATGGCACCTGCGTGGCCACACGATCAAGGAAGTCCTTGTCAAGTGGAAAGACACCTCTCTGAATGATGTGACCTGCGAACCAGCCACTGTCCTTTAGCAGTTTCTGCAGCTTCAACCTTGAGGACAAGGCTATTCTTACAGGGGAAGGCATGTCAGGGTCCAACCCTAACCCCCTTATTTATGTAATAGGGTCGATTCATAGTTATAGTTAAGTAAAGAGTCAATAAATCCCCTATTAATAATTGTAAGTGGTTGACCCATATTTAAAGAAGGGACCACAGTTATTTGCAAATGTGCCATGCTATTAGATAGATGGTATTAATAAGAACCATGGTATTGACCCATGGTATTGCATGTATGAATCCTATATAAAGGATAGAGACTCCCCTCGAGGAGCATTGCGTCTTATTTTGTAATTGAGCCCAGCTCTATTGGAGGTTGCCCCCTCGAAGAGGCAAGTAAACATTACTTTCCTTTTCTGAATAATAAAATACTTTTTGTTATTTCTTATTGTTCTATGTTCTAGGTATATTTCTTTGCATATTTGGTATTCTAGTATCTTCTCGCAGGTCAAGAGCATAATAGTGTAACTCTTAAGACAAGCAGGGTAAAGTATAATAGGACTTCTACAACTATCAACACTTGTTTATTTGTTGTCCTCTCCCTTTATGAAGAACTTTTTGTCTTCGGTCAATGATACAACCAATGGAAAATACATTTTGCTCAAAGTGAATCTTGGTGAAACACACAACACTTGTGCTCTAATTAGTACCACCTACTCTAGTCGGTTGTTTTTTGGTTAACCCTTGTCAGATCATTCAAGTAGAGTAAGGTGAGGGGGGAAACCTTAACAAGTATGTCAGAGGTATATATAACATAGTTCTCTGAAGGAAAAACCTCTTCTTCTCTCAATAATTCGGGATCTCTATTTCGCCTCTGAAATAAATAAGTGCCTATGCACAGTCCTTTGAAAAATGAAAAATTGAAAAAAAATGAATAAGAAGAAAGAAGAGAAAGGCTTCCTACACAGAGAGGTGATGAAAGTAACTTTTCTAAGGTACTAACCAAGCTTGCTGGTAGCAGAGTGATGATTGTGTTCCTGCATGACTCCGCTGAGGTACTGCCCAGGCCTGTTGGCAGCGGAGCAACACTAGAGATGAAACTTAAACTCTAACAACTATATTACTTATGCACCAATATACCCCTCATCACCAATCGAAAAATACTAAGTTGACATGGCTTGGAATATGTGCTGACATATCAAGACAATGCCAGGTCCTACATCTTTCACTCAAGCTAGTGTGGAAACCACAATGATCCAAGAATCAAACAATACTTCCAGAGGAGTTAGACTTGCTTTTCATGAAACAATGTCCATTCAGAGAGCTGTAGTTCTACTAGTGTGTCGCCAATATTGTAGAGGCTGCAACCATCCTCCAAAAATTTTCACCAGCTTCGTTTTGGAGCCTCCCTATCAACCATCCTTAGCAGCATGTCTTGCACTGCCCAGGTATTTATGCTTTCACTTGAGTTTCTTTGGCTTATCAGCTTGTGTTCGCTAACTTGTTTGTCTTTCACCTGCAAGTTGACCTCCCGTGACTTGGTCTCCAACCGGTTCTTATGCTAGCTTGGAAAACTATGAAGCATTGGATGGAAACCATCCTTGCCCTCTGGAATTGTGCAATGCATTCTCACAGCCAACACTACTCTCTAGAATTGTGCAGAGCAGGCAAGTTGCCTTCCCAAAGAAATTTGCATAGAGCAACCCATCATCAAGCTTGATCTCAAAATTTAAGCAGTTTTGGCTAGTTTCCTTGGCTTTAGTCTAGAAATTTCATAGAGCTTGAGGGGTAGCCAGAGCCATTCGACCCAAAAATTGCACAGAAGTCATTCAATGGCTTGCTGGCTACTGCATGTGCTCACAAGTTGACCGGTTCCCTTAAGGACTATACAATCTTGCCTTGCATGCATGGGCAGTTTTTCCTAAAAAGGTGAAAAAGAAAAAAGAAAAAAGCATCCCTAGATTTTAGGGATCTATTTTTAGCAGCTGGGGGTTACATGCAAAAGTCGTTTTAGAAACCTCCTGCCAAGTTTCACTATTCCTAGAATTATGGCATGCATATTATAAGCCTCAATCTTGTCAAAACTATTTATCGATGTTTCAAAGCTCATTCTTCACTTTTGATCTTTGAGCTTTGGCATTCGCAACGCATCTAGGAACCTTTGGCACACTCATCACAACTTTTTCCAGGTAAGTTTGTTTTCATGTCCTTTACTGCTTTTCTATCGCTTTCTACATTTTAGTTTGTGTGAGTGTTGTTTGCTTGGTTTTATTGAACACTTGTTGTCATTTTAATGCATGTTAGCTTCTAAGAGAATTGTTTTAAGTTTTGCATTGCATTTCCTTATTTTTGCATGCATGACACTATTTCTGCACTAATGGTCATCATTAGGGTGACTCGCTGCACACACTTCATTGTTTTCCATTTTTACTGAATATTACAGTGACTATAGTCACATGGATGTTTATTCACTCATGTATGCACCCAGTTTTTCATATACTTTCATTCCTTATTGTTTCCAGTTGCCCGTCGGCAGGTCTAAGCTGCCTTGGCCCAGACCTTGCCTTGCCCAGCTCGCACTGCGCATTTCTGGGATGGAAGGCCTTGCCTTGCTCCTAGGAATTGCATAGATCATACCTCACAATGGCCTCCCAAGATGTGCTCTACGCAATTCTGAGAGATAGTGACTCAATTGGTCCCCGAGATTATGCAGTGAAAATTATCAGGTAGCAGTCATGCTGAATGAAACTGCGCATCACGTAGTTACAATCCTCATCAGGCCAAGCTGGAGAGTGGTCTGCATAGTTTTAGCAGTCAGGCAGCTCACTGGTACCTTGGATTTTTCTCTGCATAGTTCTGACAGTCAGTGTCCCAGCCTCTCCCAATGAAAACTGCGTAATTTTCCCAAGCAGTCAATCAGGTGTGTTACATGTCAATCCTCATGTTGCTTTTGGTTTTAAACTGACATTTTTCTATCCATGAGTGTTTCTCTGTCTCCAGGCATCATAGGTGTTTATTAGTCTCTCAACAGTATAGGTACACTGGATTCCGAGAGAGCAGGGTCAAAGGACACCAATGAGAGCACAACTTGAGATGTGGTCAAGAAAGTGTCTATGAGTTTGCCCATCTATGAAGATACTAAGTTGTTCATAGACAAGGAAATGAAGATTACATGGTAGGAAATCAATGAAATCTTTGCACGCACCTTTGAGGAGAATCTAGAGGACCGCATATTCTATGTCAACATACACAAGTCTAGCTTGTACCAGGTTGCATGCAAATATCTCGTATTTCTCAGCGTGGACATGATCCACTGGATTGTCTTGCATACTGATCCAGAGACAATGGTATTGATCAGTTTCAGTGGAACATAACTTGCTACCTTCAGGGCAGAGAACTTCTAGGAGATGTATCACTTACCATAGTCGTTGAACAAAATGGATGCACTCTTCACCAATCCCAGCAGCAGTGCAAACTCAAGAGACATCTTGAAGAGCTGGGTAAGAGATCCATCTAAGTTTAGTATGACACCCAACTAGGTATACAAGGCAAAGACATTGACGAAGGCTTATCATTTCTTGGTCATCTTCACATGTTTCTTATATGGCCAAGAGAGTACAGAAACCTTCACGCAGAGTTGGGTGATTGGGTTGAATCAACTGGTGAAAGAAGGAAGACTTTTCAATTGGTCTGACATGTTGTCTCTCTAGCTGAAGGGGCAAGTAAAAAATTCTTGTCATTTTCCCAAGGTTCAACAAGCAAATCATGTCCATCTACATGCTTGATGCAATTTGTGCCCGTCAGTAGTTCCCTATCTTGGGTTGGGCATGGACGCCTTCAGAAACCTCTATGCACATCTATTGCAGGTTGTTCTCTAAGTACAGCTTTTGTGGATTTATACTACAACTATCAAACCACTTCTTCACCCTGTTGTATAAGGTGATCTTTCAGAAGGATCTGTCTTGCATGTCATAGGAAACAATGGAGGCATTGGTTAACATAGCAAATTGGTATGCCTCACCCCTTGGAACCTTCATCCGAATGTACAGCGCAGAGAAGGCTTCATATGTGTTACCCAAGTTTTCCATGGAAAAGTTGTTCATGCAAGAGGTTGCATACCACATCCCGACAGGGTTGTCAGTGAGACTACACAGGAAGAAGAAGGAAACTTGGCCTGCTATTCCTTTGTGGATCAGGTTGTATGAGATCTAGAGTCTCAAGCACACTAAGGCCGAGACGGAGGAATTCAAGAGGTTCACCTTTGGCACTAGAAGTTTCAATCCATATGACTTGCATTGCTTAGTGAAGGGCCACTATGCAAGAGTGTATCATCCTTGGGTCGATGATGCATTTCATTAGCCTAAGGAAGACCCATGGAGATATTGCTACAACTCCTCAAGGGTCAATGAACCAGTCAGAGTGCTTGTAGAATGGTTCGCGGTGCACAACGAAGCAACGCTTGACAGATCAACAACATCAACAATAGGGTAGTAGACATGCACATGAAAAAGGCAAGAGAAAGGTTGTCGACAGTGAAAAGGAAGAGCAAAGCTGCAATTTCAAAGCAAATCCACTTGTAGTGAGAGTAGATTTGGAGATTGAAGTGAAGAAGTGACAACGCAATATAAGGATTGTGAAAAGATAGAGGGAGAAGCAAAAACTGAAGGAGGTAGAGAAGAGGTTGCAGGAGGTGAAGAAACAACTAAGGGAAGAACAAGAGCTATGCAAAAGGGAGAAGGAAGCACAATAGGAACAGGAACAACAAGAAGCATAGTGTGCACACATTGATGAAACCACACAAATACAGGTTATTGAATCAGAAGAGCTAGTAGATAGAAAACAGGGTGAGTAGTCGTAGGAGTGGGACTTTTCTCAGGAGATTGAATAGATGTTGGAGCATATGGACACAGATGTGATTCAACTGGAGCACGATCAAGATACAGATCTCATGCCCAAAGACCCAGAGGTCACTCCACTGACTTCACCATATCCGGGAGCAGAGCAAGTCCCAAGTGATCAAGGAAACATTGAAATCCTTGAGAACAATTTGGAATAAGATGTGCACAACATATCCTTTGACGAGTCACAACACAAAGTTGTGCAGTCACGCAGAGTTCCCACTCCAGATATCCATGCATCCCCGATGCATTTTCAAGAACGAGTGATCACGTATGGTGTGTATAGACATAAAGTTGCATTGGCCGATGCTACAAAGCCATATGCCAAAGCCACCAGCTCAAGTGTGAGATTATTGATAGATGAGAATGAGTGCATGGCTAAGGAGTTGCAAGCGGCCAAGTAGGGAGAAGAGAATGTTACAACATCTGCCAGAGCAGAGTTGAATAAAGCAATACTTGATGAAGTATCATCTCTTGAGAGAGTCATGTGGAAGCTCATTAGAGAGCTTCTGAGGTCTAAAATGGGCCTCCTAAGAAAAATGTACAACCAAAATAAACTTCATAAGAACCAATAAGACTCAAGATGATGATCTCAACAATGGGGGATGATTCACCATTTTTGAGATAAAAAAATAAAAAGATTAAAAAATAATAAAATAATAAAACTATTTTTTCAATTTGTATTTTCAACCTATCTCCCTAATATTTTACTTGAATTTTGAGTGGAAGTACTCGTTGGATGCAAAATTTAATTCCTCATCCAAGGAGTACCCATGTTTCATACTTTTGATGGACCCTGCCACACAAAAAAATGACAAATACATGAAAAACATGATTGCAATCACGTTTTTCATGTATTTATAATTTTTTGTGTAGAATGATCCATCAAAATTATGAAACATGGGTACTCCTTGGATGAGGAATCAAATTATGCATCTAACGAATGTTCCCACTCGAAATTTTAGTAAACCCATGGGGAGGTAAGTTGAAAAAGTAGTTTTTTTCTTCCCTCTAAAATTTGATGATATAATCTAATATTATTTTGTTATTTCCACTACTTTTTTATGATTTCCTTAGGAGTCCCATTTTAGACCTCAAAATTCCCCTAATGCTACTTCAGGTTCGTAACCATGCATAAGTCAGTTGTCCATCTTAATGGTTGGCAGCAATGCTGTGTTAGGAGAGTGTGCATTTTGACATACATACACATTGATTTTGATCACATGCAAATATGTACAATGAGGTACAAGGGAGCCCCATTGTACTTGCCCAAGATGATGAAGCCAATGGTAGTGGAGTTGAAGGCACGCATCCGAAATTAGATTCGGAACTGAGGAACTCCCACTGCTCATCACCAACTTACAAGATTCACATGCACGAGTGTTCAAGAGCATGGATGTCATTGTGTGCATGCATGCGATCCCATCCATTGGCACACTCACAAAGGCGAAAGCAAAAAACCTATTCCAACTAGAGCGACACATGTACTTCGATCAGTTGATGAGCATAGCCACTAGTGAAAATTTGCAGATGAGTGCAGACACTATGCACCAATATGTCACTAGCCTGGCTGCATTCAAGACAATGATGCGCATGCTACATGACGAGTTGGACAGAGGTGCCAGATCAGTGTACCCATATGCAATGGAGGCAAGAGTTCACTTTCAAAAGGATGTCACCATGAAGTACATAGACACCATAGTAGACTACCATTCTTGGCATCAATTCACTACCAACGATCACTAAGAGGATGTGATGTAGCCTAAGCCGCACATACCCACAGTATGCAAATAAAATTGCATGTCACACTATGTCCCAGGAATTCCAAAATTCCATGCTTAGGGAAACCTTCCATAACCCAAGGTTTAAATCTCTTTAATTAAATGCTTAAAAACTTTCCTTTCTGTCATTCCACAAACCTTTGCACGTATATCGATGCTTTCTCTAGTGCATTAAATCTCCACTGTTGATTTGTCTCATCCAATCCAATGGTTATCGCATCATCTACTCACCAACTAGCCTGGACAATCTCCACCGTCGATGTGACCCATCCAATCGAATGGTTATCACGCAATCTTGCACAGATACTTGCACAACCGATATCAGGTCGAGAGCGCACGATAAAAGTGGTTCTCCTTTTCCATCGTGTGCTACATGTCAACCCCTCAAGTTAATCGCGTGAAATTGTAGAATATCGTTTACCGCTTTGAGACCGCACAAGATACTGCTTACTGCCTAGAAGACCCATCCATTATTCTACATGTTTTCCACCCCTCTATCGACAAGTGCCTTGATGTGATCCATCCATTTCTTAACTTAATCTCCTACAATAATATCTCTACCGCTCATTGTCCATTAATCTTGTTCGTTGATCCGACTGATCCAACGGTTCCTATAACTGTTGCTTCATTACTTTTTCCTTTCACTGATTTTGATCTTCAATTGCTCTTCTGCTTGACTCCTTCCTGAACTTTGTTCTATGTATTGTTTAAATGCTACCACTCTTGAGCTTTGATTTGGTTATTCAATTAGACTCCAACACTATCTGATCATCGCAATACTCCTCTGATCATTGTCCTCTCTCTCGGATTATTTTTGAATTCCCTACACACTTATGTTATGAAAAATTACTCTAATCCACACACAACTTATAATTCAATTACTCAATACACACCACAAAAACTTAGAAATTACACTTTTGTATTAATAAATAAATATTTACACAATGAATTCCTTATCGGCATGATCTTCTATATCGGCGGCCTTTCCTTTCGTGCCCGTAGGCTTATAATCAAACCCTATCTAATCTCTGAACTCTAATTCTCACTCTAACTAACTGACTCTCTCTATGCCTTTTAGGCTTACATTTATACAAAAGGTTCTGTTAACCAATTCTGGTTCAGATCCTTAATCTGCTGAACTAAATCCTGAATATCCTCTAAGTCCACTTTTGACTCCACTAATCCCTAAGAATCCTCTCTAGTTCCACAAACCATGAAACCAATTTCTAATCTAAGATTTACAATTGATTTCCAAATCTCTCAATCCTCACTAATCACTCATCATCACTCATGTTCTCCTACATTCGAGAGCATTTACAAATATCCTCACAATATCTAATTAATTCCTATTCCAATCACTCAAAACATTAATAATTACATTAATTTGATACATAGGAATCCAACTTCCTTGAAAACACAAGACCCCCTAAGTTAACTAGAATATAATGAAATTGTTGAGCTGGATGCTCCTACATCAAACTCCCAAGGTTAAAATAATCATGATCTCCTGATCATGTGCTTCTGACCTTTGTCCTCCTAGATCCCATACCTTGTTCTGTAATTTTTCTTTGGTTGCTGCTGTTGTTTGTTGTTGTTCTCCAGGTTTCCACACTTTATGTTTCTTTGCCCCACTAGCTATGATTTTGCTATCTGTTGTTGTCTTTCTCTTGCTTCTGCTTGGCCTTCTTACTGTTGCTTTCTTCTGAGGCACCTTCATCATCAATCTTATTATTCTTTCAATCTCTATGTCCAATTTATCTTTTGACTGATAATTACTTTGCCATTTGTTGTTGTACTTTGTCCACTCATCTTCAAACTGTTGTTTACTGTCTTCTCTTTGAAGTTGTTGGATTCTTACTACTGCCCTTTCATCCTTACCCTCTTGTGACTTTCCAAACAACCTTTGTTCAATATCTATAAATTTACTTTCAAAAAATAAATTGTCCTCCAATTTCCTTTGTACTTGATTCCCCTCAAATACATCACTATGTTGTTCATCAATTCTAGCATATTTTCCTTCCTCTTCCTTGACAACCCTCAATAATTGTCCTTCACTTCCTTGACTAATCCTGGCAGTCAATTTAACTTCTCCAATCATGGTATCTTCATGCTTTTCTTTTTCCTCATCAGCATGCCCGACCTGGCAACTTCTAGTCTTATTCAGTTCTAAAATTGACTCTTCAACTTAAAACATGTATGTCTCATTTTCATTAAATCCTGTAATCATAAAACAATTATTAGAATTAGAAATATAAGGCCTCATTACCTTTTCCTTCTCTAGAAACATCTCAGTATGTTGCTCTGACTTTTCCTTCAATTCCTTTGTCAACACATCAGTATGTTGATTTAAACTCTCCTTCATATCATCTATTTCAATGATATCTCTCTACTCTGGTTCACAATAATGAACTCCTCCTTTTGTAATGTCAATTTTATGAACTTTTATTACCATCCCCTTTTCCTTATGATTGTCTTTCATGACAATTTCTTTGTCTTCCTTTTTCAACAATTTATCCTGAGTATACATCCTCTACTTTTCCAACTTTCTTCTTTGAAAGTCTAATTTTCCATATAACTCAATAATTTCAATTGGAGTAGAATTTGGAAATTTCACACAATTTTCCATACCTTCCTTTGTTATTGACAAATCATCAGATGTCCTTTCTCCCTTTGTTAAATATTTTGCATAGTATTCTTCTTTCTTCAATTCTGTGATTGTCTTTTCTTTGTCTTGAGACAAATCTGCCTCCCCTTCTTCTTCAATACACTTTGCCTTGTTGTCTCTTTGTAAACCTTCTTCAAGAGTTATCTTTGCCCCATCATATGCATTAATATTCTCCCGCATTTGTTCTTCATTAATAAAATTCACTATATTACCTATCTGAGACAATATTCCTTCATTCTTCATCAGAATAAGATCATGATATTCCATCTCTATGATAGCTTTAAATGAATTTCTTCTCTCATTAAGTAACTCATCCATCGACTCTTCCTGTTATAACCAATCAAATTCTTCCTCTTCTGAGAAATTTTCTTCGACACCTTTTACTTCAAGATCTTCATCAATCCTGAAGACATCTTCACAAAGTCACTTTTCTCCTGCAATACCTACAATCATACACAAATTATCAATTTTAAAAACATGAGACCTTGTGGTATCACTTGATTCCTCAGTCATCATATCTCCTTGCTGTCCTGAATTCTCACAATAATTCATAAGATCTTCCATAGATCTTGGCAGGCTCCAGTATTGCAGCAATGATGCTGCAACTCCTGGGGCTCCCTTCTTTACTCTTATCAACCCGATAGTTCGTAACAAACTTGGAAGCGACGGTGTTGTATGCACAAGTACGAGCTCTTGCCGCAGCTGTCACTTGGTCAGCTGGCACAAGTCCGCTAGGAGCTTAAGCCAACTTCTATGAGCTTTGAGAAGAAGCTTTCTAACTGATGGATGGAAGCTAACTCAAAGGAGGCTAATCTATTTGCAGAAAGAAATTGAAAGCGGAAAGGAAATGCAAACCCTAACAAACCCTAGTTTTACCGACTAACCCTACTGGTGCAAGAAAAATGATGAAAGCTACAGAAAGGAATTCCATTGACTTTAGAGAAGGTGAAATGCATGTGTCTAAGCTACGTCTATAGTAAAATTTGGAAAAAAAAATTCTTTTTGTATTTTTGAGTAAAGGGTCAGAATTGTCATGCATGTGCTTTAACTAGTTTTTGACTGTGCAGAGGTGGATTGGCGAGAGGAAATTCTTGCAAGAGGTTTGGAAGGTTAGAAGAGGGCCTAAGGGGTCCCTACCACCCTTCCAGAGAGTTTCACCAAGTTTGGCTATCAAGAAACCGCTTCCGTGAGATTCTACAGGAAGTCTGCAGGGGTTCTACAGGATGTTCTGTATTTTCTACAGGATGTTCAGAAATGTGATTTTGGAGGGTGGATGGAGAGAGAAAGGTGGATGAGTGAGTATGGAGGTAGGATAAGGGTGTGAGGAGGTCTACGACTTGGTGGATGGAGCTGGGGAGAGATGAGGATGGCTAGATTTGTTCAAGGAGGAGTGGAGCAATGTTGCACAAAAATATGGAAACTAGGTCAAAGTGAGGAAACGTAGCAAATGTGAGGCAAGAATTAGAGTTAGGGGATGGAGCAAATGGGATTGATGGAGTACAGGTAGATGGAGAGGTGTTACTAGTTCTCTACAAGTTACTTCTCAAACTGAACAAACAATGAGTTGGAGAACCAATGACCTAGTTACTTTATTCTAATCTAGCCTAAGTAACAACAAAGGAAATGAACAGAAGTTTATTTGCAATGAAATCACGTGAAATAGTTATGCAAACTGAGCAATCATGAATCTGAACACTTAACCATAACTGGTATCAACTTGCAAATGAGAATCTAACACTAATGATTGCATGGTGAGGAAAAGACTATGTTTTTGTTGGCAGCAAGGTCACCTTTGTCCCAACTCATGATTCCATTGAGGGAGAGGTGAGATCAGAGGTGCTTGATGGCATTTTTCTGAAGATCTTCCCTGTTAATAGCCTATCAAATCAATCTGAACATAAAAAGCCTTTCTAATCATCAACAATGACCTAGATAACCAGCAAGATTTTAATCTACTTAACAGAAATTATTTTGCAAAGACATAAAAAGAAAATAATAGTACATAAAGGAAGCCTTGGCACTTGGATTGGGCCCAACCCCAAGAGCTATAGTCTCCTAAGAAAAACTCAAAACTGATGCCAAGTAAAGCTGCTCTTCATTACTCAAAAATAATCATGTCACAAGAAAGTTATACAACAGTAGCTACAAAAATGAGCTGAGACAATGATAGCACTATAGTGCAAAACCCAACAGTTCCAAAAGTAAACTATGAAGGCTAAAGCATTCCTATTTATGCACTACGAGGGTCCTAGTAGCCCTCCTTAACTCAAGGGGCTCGGCTGTTCAAACTGCCAGTAAACAGTCACTCTTCACAAAGCTTCTCGGCTACCTTTAGGATTCGTTTTGGTGGAGATTTGAGGGTGGAGATTTCAAGGAAGGGCCATTTAATGCAAGATACACCCTTCCTACGAATCCTCACCCTTTTTCCTTCATGATTCACTGTCACCTGGCTCATAATTTCTTGGCCTTGTTCCAAAATTTGTCCAAAAAACCTGAAATAACCACGTATTAGCCTCCTTGGTAAAGTGACCACCCTCATTGGTTCAAATAACATAAACATACTCAAAAAACATGCATAATCTATGAAAAATGGTGGATTGATGAAGAACAATAGGCAAAATGAGCCCAATAAGTTACCCATTTTTGGGGTTCATCATCACCCCCCTGCTAAATGGGTTGCTCATCCTCTGAGCAACTAATCTAGCTCATCATCCTTTATTACTTTGATTGCCTCCCTCATGTCCCAAGCCTCCGTGGTGATATCTTCTTCCCGGTCGTGAAATCCTGCTTTCCTTTCCACTTCCTCCCACTGTCTGTTTTCCTCCTCTTCCTTAACTCCTTCTAGAAATCCCAAAATCAAGGAGGACTGAATTTCAAGCCGATCCAATTGGCTTGCAAATTTTGCATCGACTGTTTGTAGAGAGGTACCCTTGCTAAGGCCTCCCTCATCCTGGTGGGAGAGTGGTATTCTTTTATCTTCAAGATGTGAGGCAGTGTGTTACATCGCCTTATGCAAGCATGAAGGCAGCTATCCCCCAACAGTCTCTCCATGTCCTCAAAGTGGGAAATAGCTTGAGCCTGTTGCTCAATGTATTCTGGTAAATCCTGAGGGCTGTTGGCCAAGTGCTAGTGGGCGCTTATCACTGCTGAGGGGTCCTCCGGCTCTGCTCTGATCATTAGTGGCTCATTGAGTTCCCTGCTCATAATATTGCGTACCTTTGCTGCTCTTTTTTCCTCATGATTCATCCAAGATTCCATGGCCATAAGTTGGACATCTCCTGCCACAGTGTCGGGATCCCATGAATTCATGTTTGGAAGGGCTAAGTTGTGAAAATAAAACTCTGATAATTTAGCCTTGTCCTTTGATGAGCTACTGTCACATAAAGCCACAAATTGATGATAATTTTGAAATGGAGTGATGCCCCTTTGGGCCAAGGTGTTAATCTGAAACTGCAACCACTATTCCTTAAGGTATAGGGCGTATGATTTGGCAGGCTGCCTACACTGCAGAGCTTCCATCGCCCAGCTGGACATGCAGGCTAGTTGGGCCTCCTTTTCTTGTACCTATTGTTTCAGAGACTGTATCTCTTGGCCTGCTTGCAAGTCCTTCTCCTGTAGCTATCTAGTTAGTGTCTCAATTTCAGCCTACAACCCATCTCTTCTCTGTTGTTCATCAGGGGTTTCTTTGTCTGTTGTGGGCTCACCCTGTTGCTGTTGTTCTCCCAAGATGTGAGGCCTGTCTTCCTTATGCTGTCCCTATAGTTGTAGCTGCTGTTTAAGCAGCTCATTTTCTTCCTGTAGCTTGGCCCATTGGCTGCTTTCCACATGCCGTACCATAGCCAATTCCTTTCTCGCCTCTTTGAGTTGTTCCTCCAGGGGACCTATATCTGCCACACCCTTGGACTTAGCGATCTTCATCCAAGTGTGGGTCCTCACTCTCTCTTCTTCTAGTGCAAGGAAAAGTGGCACTGCGATTTTTTGGGGAATGATCTTTCCAGCCTCTAACAAGTTATAGTAGGAGCCTAAGCTGGGCTGGGGGCTAGATTCCACAATGTTCTCCACCTTTTCTTCCTCCTGTGGTGATTTAGCTGCCTCTCCTTCTATTTCTTCGGTCTCCTTTAGCCTAGCTAGTGTTTCCTGTAGAACAGTCTCCGCATCCTATAGAGAGGTCTTTGTGTCCAACATTTTCATCCTTTCTCTCCAGGTGGATGTTTTCGGGCTTCCCCGTTCATAGGTGATGGACGCCTTTGAAGGTGACCTTTCCTTTTGTTTAGCTGGGGTGTCCACAATCGTAATTGGCTCTTTAGACTGTGGCTGGGGTTTGCCAGTTTTTATCCGAATGCTCCTTCTTGCCTTAAAATACATGGAAGGCTCCCTTTTTCACTTCCCTTTCTACTTTGGAGATGTGCTTAGGGTAGCTAGCACTGCTGCCACCTCCCTGGCCAAAATCTCAGGCGATTTCTCCTTTTGCTACTCCGTTTCCATGCTTCCTGTAGAAAGTCCTGTGTCGACTGTTTTCATGCTTCCTGTAGAAAATGTTTCAACTGTTTTGGTCTTCTTGGCTGGATGTGTCTTTCCTTTTAATTTCTATGTGGTTGCCTTGGTTGTGCCCTCCTTTGTTTGGAATTTTTCAGTCCTCTCTGCTCTACTCTGCAATCGTTTCTCCCTTGGTGTTTGTGCCTTTGTTCCTCCCACAGTTTTGGGCTCAGCAACTTGGCCTTTCCCTCGTTTCTCTTCTTGTTCTTTCTGTGGTGGTCTATCCTGTGTTTCTTTACCACTGGCTTTCTCTTCTACCTCAGTGTGTTCCCTTTCTTCACTGCTGGATGAAGTGAGTTCCTCGGCCAGAATTCGAATATCATCATCTCTGGACATGTTGCGGAAAATCTCCCAGGAGAGAGGGACAGTGTAGGTATGGAGGGCATCTTCCACTAGAAGCTTGATGAGCCCATGATGGGCTAGCTAATCCGGTGTCCCTTCCTTCAATTTTGTGCCACATTCAATTAATGATTGCAAGAGAAAATAGGGGATGCTTAACTTCTGTTCTGGAGGTAAATCCATCCCATGTCTGAGTTCACTCAGCAACCAGAAATGGTAGCCGTAGACAATACTGAACCGCCCCTCACAGGTAATGTATTTCATGATCTGGAAGCTGACTTCGCTCCAAAAAGGATGTAGGTTGGCTCTCCGGACCCCATTCTTGTCTTCTGCAAATTGTTCCTACAGTAGGAAGAATTCTTTCTTGGCTTTTTGGCCCAATTCCCTCTCCTCTTTGCTCCAGGGTATCCCCAATGGCAGATCAGTAACTCGACTAATGAGTTGTGGGGTAAGCTTTAGGGTCAACCCTATGAAATTCATAGTGGCCAGAGTCTTTGATTTAGGCTGCAGGGACATTAAGAACTCCTTTGTTATCTCATCGTCATGACCCTGAATTCTATCACAAAAGGTCATCCAATTGGCACGGGTGAAGAGGTTCACCACCTCGGGATGTTCACGCAATTTTCTGGAATCTGAGGGTTCCTTCCTGATAAACCCCCCTGGCATGGTGAGAGTGCTCTGTTTTGTGCTCTGAGTAGGGAGTAATTGCTGTTTTATGGTTTCCTCCTTCGAACTTGAAGACTGTATCTCTCAGGTGTTTATATTTTAACCTTGCACCAATTCCCTGGTTTTAAAAACTCGACTGTCCGTATATAAAAGGAAGACTTGGGTTTCCCTAGACAGAGTGCAGAGCTCAATTTTCATCCCCAGCATACATATAACCATGTAAAATTCACATTTTTCCTACACAGGTGAGCCCTGACAGTGCTTTATCTTTTCTACAGGAGGAATTTTCTTAACAGGAACTGTGGAGGAGAATTTGGACGCAAAACCAATGAAGAAATTTCGTGCAACCACAAGTAAACTGTTATTTTTGACTCACAGGTAGACTTGTCTCTAACCCTCCAATTCAAGATAGCTCAATTCACCATGTTTTCGAAATATACCATGCATGGAAGAGTGTTTTGGAGCCTACCTCTCTCGAAACTCCAAATTTGACGAAGAAAAGTCCAGACTTCTCCGCTCTGGAAGGCTACGCTGTATTTCCTGTAGAGCTTCTTCCTGTAGAACACTTTGCCGGCTTCTGGAGGATGTCACAGTGCTTCTGAACGAGCCTGGGACGCGAGAGAATTTTGAAACAAGCCGAAAAGCTCAGGCTAAGAGACTTTGGAGGCATAGGATGCGTACTTTGCTGAGAACGGTTGCAAGTGCAAATAAACAGCGGTTAACGCGAGTCTTCGGCCGAGCATTTTTTAATTACGGCACAATTTGTGGCGAGTGGGTGAGGTGGTCGAGCCGATCCGTTAGCCAACGTCACGGCCATCATTCCTCTGCATTTCCCTGACCGCCATTACCTCTCTTCTACCATTAATTGTCGCCACCACTACCAGTCCCACCGATTTTCCCTGACTGGACACTCCACACGTGTCGGCTGCTCGTCTCGTTGGCAAATTCGAAAGTAACGAGCTTGTTCGAATCCCACAAAGCTATGCGACTGAATGTGGGTGGCCAATTGACTGGCCACCGAATTCGTTCAATCCGAACCATTTTCACAGACATGTAGTTTTCGAAATATAGTCTATGGAATTTGATGAATAAGGTTAGACACTTACCTACGTGGCCGTGGATGTGTTCTGCAGGCTTCGGGACTTGGAACGACTCCTTCACTTGCTGTTGCCTCGTGCATAGGTGCTAGAACCCATTCTTTCATTGGTTGATGATGTATGCACGGCTTTGGAACTCGATCCTCGGTAGGCAACGCTGCATGCACAGGTGGTGTTTGGTTTCAGCCGTCGAGGATGTGTCCACGTCCAGGAGGAGCCTTTTTACATGTTTCCTTTTGCTGGTTTCGGCTACCCCTACCTCTAGAGTATGTCTTCCAGAGGGATCAGCCGCTACAGGACTCCTATAGGATGTCCTGTAGCTGCTTCTCCTCCTGGGATGCAGGCTAAACGAGCAGGGCTAAATTCACTGATGAAGAGTTTAGATGGAGTTTGAACAGGTAGAGTGTGTGGGCCTCTGCTGCTTGATTTTTCACTTGAAAATTTTCTGTCCATCTGAAGGAAACAAGATTTCTTGTATGACTGTGCAGGAACACATAACCAGGTGGTTGCAATGGCAGTGGAAAGAGATGAAACAGGTGATGGATGGAATAGAGGGGTGGCTGCAGGCCCAACCAACAGACTCCAAGCTTCAAATCCCCTTCCAAAATCGAATTTGTCCCGCATGAAGGCTCTACAGGATGTTTCCTATAGAATTACAGAACTTCTTGCAGAAAGCCCAAAACTTCCTGTAGAAAGCCCAGAACTTCCTATAGGAGGTGGAATCTCGACCCGAATGTGATCAAATCTTGGGAAAAGTGAGTGGCCATGGAGGGAGTGTCTGTAAGGATGTCCTGAAGCCTGGTACGGACCCCTGTCCTCGTTTTGCATGACCTTCTTTATCTGCAATGTATTCCCTGCAACCTGCGATAATTTTACATGGATTAGACATGTTTCTTTCTTCTCTTTTTTCTTTCTTTTTTCTCTTTTTCTCTTTTTTCTTGAGAGACAACTGGGGCACCTCCCTGAGGTTTTCACCCTCACTGTCTGCCCTGCGTGCCTCAGAGAGGTTTTCACCCAAGGATCTTTTTATTTTTTCCATTTCTTTATTTTTGAGAGATAGTTGGGGCGCCTCCATGAGGTTTTCACCCTCACTGTCTACCCTGGGCGCCTCAGAGAGGTTTTCACCCAAGGATCTTTCTATTCCCTTTTTTTCTTTTGATGATCAAGGTGTGGGCAGAATAGAGGCAGAGCCCTGCTCTACTACCAGCACTGATTTTTCCAAAGTTTCAATGAACTCCTGCCTCGAAAGGGGTTTCTTGTAGATTTTCAATCGATGCCCATTGACAAGCATGGGGATGGCTTCTTCATCAATGGTCCTAATAAGGACTGAACCATTGTCATTACATTTTTCCACTGTATATGGTCCTAACCATCTTGTCCTCAGCTTCCCTTTGAAATCCTTGTATCTTGAGTCATACAGCAATGCCCAATCTCCCGGCTGGAATTTCTTTTCACTAAGGTGCCGGTCATGCCATATCTTCCTCTGGAGTTGAACTACTTCTGACTGGAGGAGGGCCTGCATTTTGTGTTCATCTAATCCATTCAGATGCAGCAATCTTCCACGTTGAGCATGGGTGAGATCTAAGTCCAGCTGAGCTGCTACCCTCAATGGGTTGTACTCGAACTCTATGGAAAACAAAGCTTTCTTCCTGTAGACCAGCTCATAAGGTGTGAAACCTGTTGTAGTCTTCCAAGTGGTGTTGTAGGCCCAGGTGGCCTCAACCAGGCGATCTGCCCAATCCTTTCTGCTGCTACTCACCACATTAGTCAAAATCCCTTCCAATGCTCAATTAGTGACTTCCACCTGCCCATTTGCTTGTGGATGATATGGGGTAGAAGTCCTATGCTTGATCTTGTGATGAGCGAGCAAGTCTTTAATCAGGTTAGAGGTGAACTAGCTTCCTTGATCGGTGACTAACTCTCTGGGGTAACCAAACTTGTAGAAGATATTTTCCCTTAAAAACTTAGCCACCTTTTCTTTTGTCGCTACTTTTATTGTCTTTGTTTCTTCCCACTTTGTCAGGTAATCGATGCACACAATGATGTAAGACCTTTGCTTTGAAGGAGGGTTGATAGGACCCACAAAATCCATGCCCCACTTCTCAAATGGCTCAAAGGTCACTTGAGGTTGGAGAGGCATTTCATCCCTTGGAGTCAGTTTCCCCATCCTCTAACATCAGTCACACTGGCTAATGTATCTTCTGACATCTTGGTGAAGAGTAGGCCAATAGTAGCCTGCCTGTAGAATCTTGAAGGCATTCCTTTTTGCTGCAAAGTGGCCTCCACAGGGCCCATCGTGACAGGTTAGGAGGATGTCAAAAACTTCCTCCTCCCTAACACAACGCCTCAAGATCTAATCTGGGCCAAGTTTGAACAGGTTGCCTCCGATCTAAGTGAATGGGGCGCTCTTCCTCACAATTCTGCTATTCTCCTTTGAGGATAGATGCGGAGGGAACTGTGCTGAGACCAAGTAATTTGCTATATCAGCAAACCATGGAGAGAGTACTGAGATGGCAAACAGGTGTTCATCTAGCATCTTGTCATCCACTATCCCTTCTTCACCTGCAGGAAAATCCAATCTAGACAAGAAGTCAGCAACAACATTTTCCTTACCAGGCTTGTCGACAATAGTAAAATCAAATTGCTGCAACAAAAGTAACCATCTAATGATACGAGCATTTACATCAAGATTATTCATTAAGTATATAATCACAGCATGATCAGTGTGTACGAATGTTTGATAACCAGTGATGTAGTGTCTGAACTTGTTTAGGGAATGGACTACAGCCAGGAATTCTTTCTCGGTTACAATATAGTTCATCTCTGCCTTGCACAGGTTTTTGCTTACGAAGTATATGGCATATGGTAGTTTCTCCTCAACCTATCCTAAGGCCACCCCTATGGCTTTTTTCGAGGCATCAGTGTGGATGTGTAAAGGTAGGGCCCAGTTTGGACCTCTTAAGATCGATGCGAACACCAGATTATCTTTCAACTCATCCAGAGCCCCTTGACAGTCGTCAGTCCATTTGAACTCAACATCTTTCCCTAAGAGGCCAAACAATGGCGAGGCTAGCTTACTGAAATATTTAATGAATCTTCTATAATATCCTGCTAAGCCTAGGAAACTCTGAACATCTCTCACCTTTTGAGGAGGTGGGACCTTCTGGATGATAGCAATCTTGTTAGGATCCACCTGTAATCCTTGCTGAGAAATTGTATGACCTAGCACAGTCCCTTCGGTCATCAGGAATTCGCATTTTTTGGGACTGAGGGACAGGTTCATCTCAATACACTTGGTTAAGACTTTTCCCAGGTTAGTCAATGCTTCTTGGAAGTTGGACCCATAAGGAGTAAAGTCATCCATATAGATTTCTATCGAATCGTGGACCAACTCAGAAAATATGCTCTATACTGCTCTCTAGAAAGTAGCAGGAGCATTGCATAGCCCAAAGGGAAGGACCTGGTAGGCAAAGGTACCCCATGGACAAGTGAAGGTGGTTTTATCTTGGTCCTCCTAGCTGATTTGGATCTAATTATACCCGTTGAACCCATCTAGGAAAGAGAATAACTTCTTCCCTGCCAATCCATCCAACACTTGATCTATGAAAGGCAAAGGGAAATGGTCTTTCTTGGTGGCTTTGTTAAGTTCTCAGTAATCTACACAGATTCTCCATTTCCCGTTCTTCTTGGGCACAAGCAATAGAGGTGAGGTCCACTCAGTGTCGGAGATGGGGTAGATGAATCCTACATCCAACAATTTTTGCAATTCTTCTTTGACAATGTCTTTAAGGGCTGGATTCATTCTCCTTTGAGGCTGCCTGACTGGTTTACAATCTTCTTTAATGTAAATGTGATGGGTACAGACCGAAGGGTGGACTCCTTTCATCTCCTTATAGCTCCAAGCGAAAGCATCCAGATGATTGTTCAGTAAGCTACACAACTCCTTCTCCTTGGAGGGAGATAGGGAAGAGCTGATCTTTAAGGTTCTTTCGGGGCCAAATTCCACATTCTTAACTCTAGGAGAGGTCAGATCAGTCACACAGAGGTCCACTAAAGCACTGGCTTGGGTATCTTCCACCAACTCCTCTAAGGACAGTGCACTGGGAGGTGGATTTTGAATCAAATTCTCAATCAAGTCATCCTCAGTTCGAGGGCCTCCCCTGGTGGTTTCTATAATGCACAATGGTGCAGATTAGACCTCATCCTCATCTCCCTCTTCCAACCAGAGTGGTAAGTCATGTTCTAACAGAGGTTGGGCAGGAGGGTATAAGACTAGTTGTTTGGACATAGGCCCACTCTTGATGGTCATGCTTCTAGCTCGACAACTGGTGTAAGCATCCGCAGTGGCTAACCATGGCCTTCCCAAAATGAGGGGGTATCCAGTGAGCTTTGCCTTTGGCTGAAGGACCAAGAAGTCCGCAGGGTACTCCCAAGAGTCAACAAAGACCAAGACATCTTCCCCAATCCCTTCGGGAGTCACGATGGAGCGATCTGATAATTGTAGGACTGTCGAGGTCTTCCTCAAGGAACTCTGAACGTTGAGTTTAAGTATGGTGTCCCTGGTCATCACATTAATAGCAGCCCTTAGATCAATCGAGGTATGGGGGATTATGGTGCCATTGATGTGGACATCAACTATAGGACTCCAAGGGTCCAAATACTTTGGACAAATTACTTGCCCCAACATTAGATCGGACAGTTGTCCTATGACATTGATAGTCGAGGCATCTCTCTTTCGCCTGCTTGGGTGCCTGAAACACTTCTCCTTAATCAATTTGTTGTATATTGGTACATCTTTTATGGCCTGGAGAAGTGGTATTTTCACACACAAGTGTTTAAGTTCTCCCAGAAGTTCAGTCTCCTCTAGGTTTGGTTGTGTGGTTACTGTTAGTCGCTCAGGAAAGGGTGGAATGGATTTGGGTTCACTTTCCTGTTTCTCTTCCTCGTCCTCCAGGGGAGGAGGTTGGCGATCTGGAAGGACCTTCCCAGATCGCAGGTTGATCTCCTGGATCTCCACAGCATAGGTAGGGCATGTTGTCTCCCCAGTGTATACCTGTTGGGCCTGTCTGTTGTTGGGGTTCGGGTTCGGTTGAGCAGGCATCTGGGGTTGTCTTGGAGGAGCAGGAGGTAATGGTTGTGGCTGAGCCGGTAGTGGAGGCAGAATGGCAGGACGAGAGTTGTATTAGGGCCTCCACCCCGGTTGAGGTGCATTCCACTGAGGTTGTGGCTGGACATGTGAGTGAAACGAATGAGCAGTGGGTTGAGTATGGTATTGAGATGAATAAGACCACGGAGGAGGTGCGGACTAGGAAGGATGAGCAAGGGGGCCCCAAGAAGGTATATGAGCAAATTGGTTGGGGCTATAATAAGCTTGGGATGTCCCTTGCATCCCCTGTTGGTAAGGTCTGGGCCCATGCGGCCTCCTTTGGTTGAGGAAGTAGAGAGGTTCAGTGGTTGCCTCAATCCCTTGGTACATGGATTTAAATCTGGGTAAGGTTGGGCATTGGTTTGTGGGGTGGTCTTCCTCACAAACAAAACATACCTCGGCCAAAGCCCTCTCAGCTTCCTCTTTCTTTTGTTGGATTCCGAAAGTATCAAGTTGCATGGCAATGGTCTATCTCACCTCACTTTTGAGGTCTTCCATCTGATTAGCAAACTCATGCTTGGAGAAGGCAGCACTAGCTGAAAGTGGATTCCCCCTACCTCTTTTTCAGGCTGCCCTAGAATGGTTTCTAAACACAGTCTTTATGTCTTCATAAGGTAGTTGGTAGATGTCCCCTCCAGCTAGAAAATGGAGGGTATCTAAAAGGTCTTCAGGGACTCCTCGGAGTAGAACCAGCTTTAGAGATTCAGGGTCAAGGGTGCACCTGGCCCGTTTATATCTAAGTTGGAACCTTTCCTCATAGTCTTCTAAAGACTCATCATTTCCCATGGTCATCCGAAAGATTTCTCCCTTTGTTTCCTTTGACCTACAGTAGTCCTAGTATTTGTTGTTAAAGGCTTGCTGCATCTGGTTGTGATACTATTTCCAGGTAACCCCATGAACCAACGTAATGCTGCATCCTTGACGGTAGAGGGAAAGAGTTTCAACTTTTGCTCGTCTTCTGCATAGTCATAAGTTCGAAAAAGGACAACAAACTCAAACAGGAAGGTATCAGGGTCTTTAGTGGTCAATCCATGGAAGTGAGGTAAGGCTGAGGGACTTATGTTTTTCATTTTCATGTCCCCGTTGGTCTCTCGGATGGGGAAGGTACCCTCTATTCTCTCATCATCTTCTCTACCGTTTCTGTTTTCAACCATGGTCTCAAAAGGAATGTTTTCTTGCTCTTCTTCTGTTATAAGATCTTCGTATATCTTAGGAGGTTCACCTATAGGTTCTTCTGGGTCACTGCCACCAAATAAGAGAGAAGGGTGACTCAGTGATGTGGTGGGGGTGTTGGGTAGGAATTTTCTGGTATTATCTCTATTCCTACGAGGCATGAAAAGATTTTTGGTTGCTTTTGCTTTTTTCTATTTATACCTGCAAAACTGAAATAGATGGAATTGCAACCAACTAAAATCTATCTTGTGGAAATGAAAATGCGAAATTGAAATGAAAGCAGGAAAGAACTAATCTATTTTGCTGAAATAAAATTGCAGGAATGAAATGCTATTCTACGCTTGCAGAATTGAAAGGCTAATCTATGAAAGCAGGAAATGTCTAATCTACTTTTGCAGAAATGAAATTGCAGAATGGAACTGAAATAAACTACTTAGCAGAAGGTTGGAGTAGAAAAATAGATGAAAAGCAGCAATAACAAATACTCTGACGCTTCCCCGGCAACGGTGCCAAAAAGATGGTGGGCTCCAGTATTGCAGCAATGATGCTGCAACTCCTGGGACTCCCTTCTTTACTCTTATCAACCCGGTAGTTCGTAGCAAACTTGGAAGCGACAGTGCTATATGCACAAGTAGTAGTTCTTGCCACAGCTATCACTTGGTCAGCTAACACAAGTCCGCTAGGAGCTTAAGCCAACTTCTATGAGCTCTGAGAAGAAGATTTCTAACTGATGGATGGAAGCTAACTCAAAGGAGGCTAATCTATTTGCAGAAAGAAACTGAAAGCGGAAAGGAAATACAAACCATAGCAAACCCTAGTTTTACCGACTAACCCTATTGGTGCAAGAAAAATGATGGAAGCTACAGAAAGGAATGCCATTGACTTCTGAGAAGGTTAAATGAATGTGTCTAAGCTACTTCTACAGTAAAATTTGGAAAAAAACTTCTTTCTATATTTTTGAGTAAAGTGTCAGAATTGTCACACATGTGCTTTAACTGGTTTTTTACTGTAGAGGTGGATTGGCGAGAGGAAATGCTCGCAAGAGGTTGGGAAGGTTAGAAGAGGGCCTAAGCGGTCCCTAGCATCCTTCCAGAGAGTTTCACTAAGTTTGGCTATCAAGAAGCCGCTTCCGTGAGCTTCTACAGGAAGTCTGCAGGGGTTCTATAGGATGTTCTGTATTTTCTACAGGATGTTCAGAAATGGGATTTTGGAGGGTGGATGGAGAGAGAAAGGTGGAGGAGCGAGTATGGAGGTAGGATAAGGGTGTGAGGAGGTCCAGGACTTGGTGGATGGAGCTGGGGAGAGATGAGGATGGTTGGAATTGTTCAAGGAGGAGTGGAGCAATGTTGCACAAAAATATGAAAACTAGGTCAAAGTGAGGGAACATAGCAAATGTGAGGCAAGAACCAGAGTTAGGGGATGGAGTAGATGGGATTGATGGAGTACGAGTAGATGGAGAGGTGTTGCTAGTGCTCTACAAGTTACTTCTCAAACTAAACAAACAATGACTTGGAAAACCAATGACCTAGCTACTTTATTCTAATCTGGCCTAAGTAACAACAAAGGAAATGAACAGAAGTTTATTTGCAATGAAATCACATGAAATAGTTATGTAAACTGAGCAATCATAAACCTGAATGCTTAACCACAACTGGTATCAACTTCTGCAAATGAGAATCTAACACTAATGATTGCATGGTGAGGCAAAGACAGTGTTTTTGTTGGCAGCAAGGTCACCTTTGTCCCAGCTCATGATCCCACTGAGGGAGAGGTGAGATCAGAGGTGCTTGATGGCATTTTTCTGAAGATATTTCCTGTTAATAACCTATCAACTCAATCTGAACATAAAAATCCTTTCTAATCATGAACAATGACCTAGGTAACCAGCAATATTTTAATCTACTTAACAAAAATTATTTTGCAAAGACATAAAAAGAAAATAACAATACATAAAGGAAGCCTTGGCACTTGGGTTGGGCCCAACCCCAAGAGATATAGGCTCCTAAGAAAATCTCAGAATTGATGCTAATTAAAGCTGCTCTTCATTACTCAAAAATAATCATGTCACAAGAAAGTTATACAACAGTAGCTACAAAAATTAGCTGAGACAATGATAGCACTATAGTGCAAAACCAACAGTTCCAAAAGTAAACTACGAAGGCTGAAGCCTTCCTATTTATGCACTATGAGGGTCCTAGCAGCCCTCCTTAACTCAAGGGGCTCGGCTGTTCAAACTGCCAGTAAATAGTCACTCTTCACAAAGCTGCTCGACTGCCTTTAGGATTCGTTTTGGTGGCCTACTGAGCTCTGAGTTCAGGGTGGAGATTTCGAGGAAGGGCCATTTAATGCAAGAGACACCCTTCCTACGAATCCTCACCCTTGTTCCTTCATGCTTCGCTGTCACCTGGCTCATAATTGCTTGGCCTTGTTCCAAAATTTGTCCAGAAAACCTGAAATAACCACGTATTAGCCTCCCTGGTAAAGTGACCACCCTCATTCATTCAAATAACATAAACATACTCAAAAAACATGCATAATCTATGAAAAATTGTGGATTGATGAAGAACAGTAGGCAAAATGATCCCAATAAGTTACCCATTTTTGGGGCTCATCAGATCTCTAGTCTTCATCTTCACCCAGAACTTCACCCTATTCTGCTTCACAAATGGAAACTTACATTCTCAACTCAGCTTCTTTGAGTTCTTCCACTAGCCAATTCACTTGTCATTTGCCTTGGCATCCTCCTTCTTCACTTTTCTTCAGTTGTGGTCTTCCTCAGAACCTCTGTTATCTCTATTATGACTATTAGTAGTCATCTCCTTCTCTATCTTCATGAGTTCCTCACTCACTTACTATGGGCTGCATTAAAGCCTCTGCAACAGCAAGTCCTCCCTGCTACCACTTACCTCACCAAGCTCTCCTTTATACTTGGTCTTTTGGCAAGCACTTGGTTCTCTATTCTCTCGAATCTCTTTGAGCACTTCTCTCTGCTCTTTCTAGGATTCAACTCATCTGCACCTTTTAAGAACACAATTGTCCTCTTGTATTTCAATCACAATGAAACACTAGGTTCTGGCCACCTTTTCTTTCACTCAAAAATTCTTACCAGCTTTCTTCATCCCTTAGCAATTCTACCCACACCCTCTATGGAATTGCCTTTATGATATTTCTGTGAGCTGCAACAAAACCTCTGCAGTAACAAGTCCCCCTTGCTACATGATACCTCAGTAATATTCTCTCCTCTGAGCTCAGTCTTTTGGCATCTCTTTGGTTCTCTCCTCTAGAACCAATTGAGCACTCCTTGCTCTAGGTTGCTGCAATATTCTCACCTTCTTATGCCGCTTCAAGACCTCTGCATGATCTTGTTCTACCATTCACCTGCACTTTGATTGGATTATTCTTTGTTTCCTTTACATCTGCAAATTCTGCTTGATTTTATCTCTATGTGCCTATTGTTTATCAGATTTAAAATTTGATCTCGTCTTGCCTACATACACACCTTCAAAACACAACTTTGTTCTAAGTTTTCTCAAAGAATTCTTACACGCATAATTTCCTTGTTCATCTCTAATACCAAATTTGATGCAGCCTAAGCCACGCATACCCACAGTATGCAAATAAAATTGCATGACACACTACATTCCAGGAATTCCAAAATTCCATACTTAGGGAAACCTTCCATAACCCAAGGTTTAACTCTCTTTAATTAAATGATTAAAACATTACCTTTCTGCCATTCCACAAACCTTTGCACGTATATCGATGCTTTCTCTAGTGCATTAAATCTCCATCATTGATTTGCCTTGTCCAATCCTATGGCTATCGCGTTGTCTGCTTGCCAACTAGCCTGGACAATCTCCACTGTCGATGTGACCCATCCAATCGAACAGTTATCATGCAATCTCACACAGATACTTGCATGACCAATATTAGGTCGAGAGCGTGCGAGAAAAGTGGTTTTCCTTTTCCATCATGAGCTACGTGTCAACCCCTCAGGTTAATCACATGAAATTGTAGAATGTCGTTTACCGCTTTGAGACCACGCGAGATACTACTTACCGCCTACGAAGACCCCTCCATTATTCTCCGCATTTTCCACCCTTCTATCCACACGTGCCTTGATGTGATCCATACATTTCTTAACTCAACCTCCTATGATAAGATCTTTGTCGCTCATCTTCCATTAATCCTATTCATGGATCGGACTGATCCAATGGGTCTTGTGCATTGTTGCTTCATTACTTCTTCCTTTCACTGATTTCGATCTTTAATTTCCCTTCCACTTGACTCCTTCCTGAACTTTGTTCTGCGTATTATTTAAACGCTACCACTCCTAAGCTTTGATTTGGTTATTCAATTAGACTCCAACACTGTCTGATCATCGCAGTACTCCTCTGAGCACTGTTCTCTCTCTCGGATTCCTTTTGAATTCCCTTTACACTTATGTTATGCAGAATTACTCTAATCCACACAGTTTATAATTCAATTACTCAATACACACCACACAAACTTAGAAATTGCACTTCTGTATTAATAAATAAATATTTACACAATGAATTCCTTCTCGTCCTAATCTTCTATGTCAGTGGCCTTTCCTTTCCTGCCCGTATGCTTATAGTCAA
Organism: Pinus tabuliformis; assembly: GCA_031772625.1. Classification (NCBI taxonomy): domain Eukaryota; kingdom Viridiplantae; phylum Streptophyta; class Pinopsida; order Pinales; family Pinaceae; genus Pinus; species Pinus tabuliformis. The sequence continues at coordinate 571,528,812 of CM062805.1, read as the reverse complement.
ACCCTATCTAATCTCTTAACTCTAATTCTCACTCTAACTAACTGACTCTCTCTATGCCTTTTAGGCTTGCATTTATACAAAAGGTTCTATTAATCAATTCCGGTTTAGATCCTTAATCTGTTAAACTAAATCATGAATATCCTCTAAGTCCACTTTTGACTCCACTAATCCCTAAGAATCCTCTCTAGTTCCAAAAACCATGAAACCAATTTCTATTGTAAGATTTACAATTGATTTTCAAATCTCTCAATCCTCATTAATCACTCATCATCACTCATGTTCTCCTACATTCGAGAGCATTTACAAATATCCTCACAATATCTAATTAATTCCTATTCTAGTCACTCAAAACATTAATAATTACATTAATTTGATACATAGGAATCCAACTTCCTTGAAAACACAAGACCCCCTAAGTTAACTAGAATATAATGAAATAGTTGAGTTGGATGCTCCTACATCAGGATGTCGATGAGTTAAGCTTCCCACAGTTGTCTGAGTCTCAGTGACGTCTTGTATGGCTTACTCAAGCCCATTTTTGTCTCACATGGGTACATGTGTATGATGTATTGTAAACATGTTGTAAAGTGAAAGACCAAATGTCAATAATATAATGTAAACAGTCATGTGTAAGTTGAAGAGTCATGAGAGTAGCTCAATGGTCACAAAGGGGAATGTCAAGGGTCACCCCACCCTTTTCTATATATAGAACCTCATATCTCGTTGTAATGGATTTTGGGAAGAAATATTCTAATAAATATAACTTAGAAAAAGCTTGGAGTGTATTGTAACGAGCCTTGGCTTCTCCACAATGTAGAGTAAGTACATCTCTTTGGAGGAGAAGGCAACACTGACTGTAACATTCCACTATTGGGGCTAGTGGTTGTCATGGTTGTATGTATGATTAGATCTTTCACTCTTTTAATATAACAAAGCCAGCACGTTTCATGCATGTATTGTTATTGTAGTTTGACTATTCTGGTTACTCTAATAATGTATGTAGTTGTAACTTTCGCATATATATATGGACAATTCCGTATATGTTTGTATCAATCTTATCAAAGCGTGTTGTTGGTTTAACTCATCACTTTGGATTGTCAACTATTCTGCTTTCCATATTGTGATGTCTTTCAACTCGTGTGTTCCCTTTCAAGTTGCGTACTATTATAGGGTTCTAAGGGGCGCACTCCTCTCCCCTTCCGTGTGTTAAAGCCTTTCCATGCATCTCCCTTGACTTGCTGCAAGGTCACACCCTTTCTTCCAATAAACACATCTTACTTACCTCTACACATAATCACAGTGAAGGCGATAATGTACTACCCACTGCTGGGACTCCTAATCCAAACGGTCTGAGGTCTAGTTGGGACTTCTTACTGGTGAAATCCCCTGACATGTTGGTAGGTACAGCACTGCACCGTCAACACGTAGTAAGTATATATAGGAAAATAAAAACAAAACAAAAAAAATTAGCTCTGGGGCATGTAATAACATCATCTGTCAATCACAGATGAATAGCACTGAGGCCTCTTGCATCCATGTCCTCCTAGTCGTCATTATCCATGCCCACGAGTTTCTTTTCCCTACCCAGCAATGTCGTTTCCACTGCTTACGGCACGAACATATCCTGCATCTTAACCTTCCATAGCTCAAATCTATTACTGTCATTGAACTTTTCGATTTGAAACTTCTCATTTTGCATCTTCGCCATTAACACAAAATTTTCTTGAAAGTTCTAATACCACTTGTTGAGTTGAGCTACGAAAGCATAACATGCAAATAAATTGAAATTGCATAAAATAATGGAAAATAAACAAGATAGCAGAACATTCAAACACATAAATTGACACAGTATTTTACGTGGTAAAACCCTCCTTGTGAGGGAAACATCCACATGGCAATGATAATTGGTATTATTATTATTCAAGGGAGATTTACAATAGCCAGGCGTACATTATCCAACCATTCAACGCACTCTCCATTTGTTTTATGTTTTTCATATTGCCTCTATAGGCTTACATGGATAAACAAAAGCTTCTCATATTTTTTTCTAAATGCATCCACAACTTTTAAAGCAGTTACATAAGAAACTTTTTTACATAATAATAATAATAATAAAAACCAAACCAAAGGAACCAATCTTAGCTATTATTCTAAAAATATAGAGAAATAATTAGTAACTTCTAACATTAATTTAATTTTTGAAATATGATTGTTTGATGAAAATAAAAAATATAATATATATTCACATGGTTCAAAAATAAAAAATCAACACTATGACAAATTCTTTTAAATAGAACCATAAATTCACTAAACCTATAACCAGAGAAAGCAAACAAACCAACCACAACCAACTAACCATCCATACCATATTCACAGCAAAGCAAACCAAGTACAACCAACCAACCATCCATACTATATTCAAGATACTGCATGATTCTTATCTGAACAATCCATACCGTATTTAAAATAGTCAAGATACACCCTAAGAAACGAATTCAAAAACAATTGTTATTGTAATTTCTAACTCCATGGGGCCTTACCAGTCCAAATATATTATGTCAAACAGGTGATTGTTCAATCAAGATGGTTGGGATATGCATCAACCTCTGACCGCTTGAAACGAAATCTGCCCATATAAAGCTCTAAACAGTCTGACAATGAAGACGAAAAAGCCCAAATCAAAATAAGTTGTCATGGAGCCATCCATAATGCCCCGCAAGGTTAACATGAGCCAGAATGCAAATTTAAATAACCTCTCGGCTCCGAGAGCAAACATATAGAAGGCAGTAAAAGCTTCCACGATCTTTCTGCTTTGCATTACACGAAGTTGAGGCAGAACCAACAGGACATCCAGATGGGGAACAAGGGCCACGATGACCCTATTCAGACGACTAAATGGCAAACGAGAATGAGTAAAGGGATGCGTTACTCGGGCAATGAGCACACTGGGAAGGAGAAGATAATATATGGATAAGTTGTCAACGTCGTCCATGTATGTAGATCTGAGCTTGAAACGGATGATATAGATAACCCATATGGTCGTTATCAGTCCAAATAAATCCACTGTTGCTTTTACGATGGTATACAAGTTGATGATATACACATTTCCAGACCGGTTCATGTAGATCCTAACCGCGAAGCAAATCGCGATGAGTTCTTGAGACTTGAGTGATAGACCTGCGCAGGTTTGTTTTCTTCTTTGTTAGCTTGTAAACCAGCACTGAAATTCCACACACGCGAATAAAATTTGCAGTGATTAACAGGCCCCCGCCCAGTAATCCCCAAAGGTTAGAGAAATCAGTGTCACCAGGAGACATATTATAGCCAGGGTTTGGCATGTCTATTTCTTCATAGATTGGCTCTTAAACCATCTTTGCAGAGCAATGAACAGATTTTCTGATCATTTTTCCGAACCCATGTCTGCCAGATTTCTTGTGTCAGTCAAATATGAACCCCTCCTCCACCTCCCTGTTGACTAGCGATTGAGATTTTTGAGATCTTTTTGATGCTTTCGTCCGAGAAAACAAAAATTTTATGGTTAATTTCATCCTTTTCGCCTCATCTTTCAGGTCTTATATCTATTTTGAAATATCATTCTATTTAGATTTATTTACGAACGTGCAATTATTGTGGGATTCACTACTTTCAAAATTAATGGCCAATCATATTGTATTTGTATAAATTTAAACCAATATATGTTATATTTAGGGGTATATGTATTTTTTAGAACAATTTAATTAGGGATAGTGGTGAAAATGAATTTAGGGGTATATGTATTTTTTAGAACAATTTAATTAGGGATAGTGGTGAAAATGAATTGTTATGGGCAAAGAGATTTGAAATTCAAATCCTCTTAATTTACTTATACCTGCAAAAAAATATATATCCAAACACAGATAAAAAATAAAATAAAATAAATTATAATTTATAATATTTAAATAATAATAAAGTAATAAAATGCATATGGTTATGCTTTAACATAATTTAGTCTTTATTTATATTATATAATATATTAAATTTATATATATATAAAGAGAGAAGTTAATCATAAAAATTTGATTATGAAATCAATTTAGAAATATTTCTAAAATATCTTTTTTAATTTTATTGATAATTGTTCGTTATTGTACAACTTCTGAATGGTTAAATGTAAATGAAATAATAATTATATTATTATTATTTCCATAATTGTCCTTATCTTTTTTAGATTTTAATGATGATGATGATGGTGGTGGTTAACATCCGCTGAGACCAAACAATGATCTATCGGACCTAAATAAACAAATTATTTATTTTGATTTAAGATTTTATTCCTATGTTCAAAAAGCTTGGAGAGAAGCCTCACGAGCTCACTATAATTTTGACATTGTAAAAGGCTAGGAAGGTCAGTATTGTAACAAAGATTGTGAAATTGAGATCTAATGTGGTTGTACGCATGGCACTCTAATAGGAAGTGGTTTTCATCTTCGATACTCCTATTCTCACAAATATGGCAGATCCTTTCCATCCATGGCGTTTTAGGAACTGCCCAACGACCTGTTTCACTATGGAGCTCATGAGAATTCGTTCTAATCTTTGCTATATTAATTTTCTTCTTTGAGCTAGTTAAAATAGAGAGATACTTTTGATCTTCAAGGGTGGAGTTGATGACCTTCTTATAATAACTTAATTTTCTTTTGGACGCTAAATCTTTCTCACACCACAATTTTTCTTTGAACTTAGAAGTAACAATATCTTTAATGTTACTTATGTTTTGCAATGCATCATTCTCGTTGATCTCCCAATAGTTTAACCAGGCCCTTGTGTCTTTATGCCATCCTCGATTGAGCCTTAGGTGGTTTTGGCTGGAATTTAAAGCTAGCTTAGGAAGTCTATGATCGTCTATGTTGTTGAGCTTGTGCTTGTACAACAGAAACCTAAGCATAGCTAGGCTCTCAATAGGGGAAAGACCTGCTTCTATAAGGAGAATAGGATAGGGTGTATTACTTTTAATTTTCAGGTTATAAGTTATAAAACGCTTCTAGATTTGCTCAATCTTTCTCCATGATTCTCTGGAGATGCTGCAACCCCAAACCTCACAGCCATATAAGATAACAGGAGTGACTAAAGTTTCAAAGAGGAACTTCTTTTTATCCCACATTACGAGGTTTGTTGTTTTACAATTATTTTCAAGACCAAAATAAGCTTTCCACCCCCATTAATCATTTTCTCAATGCTATGGTCCCAATTAAGCTTGTGATGGATATCAATTCCTAGGTACTTGTAAGAATACACTTCCTCCAAGTTATTATTGTCATACATAAAATTAGCGTAAGTGTCCTTCTTGGATTTGATAATCATAACTTTTGTCTTGTCAGTGTTAACAGTCATACCCATGGTAGAGCAGAAATCCTTAAGAAGCTTGAGTTTCTTATCAAGATAAGAAGGGCACCTTGCCAAAAGAACAAGGTGCCCTAATAAAATCATTTAATAGTTATATTTTAATAAAATCATTTAATAATTAAATTAAAATGTTTTTTTTGAAGTGGTTAATGTTTGTTTAAATCAATTAAAATTAATATTAATGGTTAAAACAAATGGTTATTTCTTTCAATCTATATATAACATTTCTCTAAATATATGTAATTAGGACATATATTAAAATTTTAATATTTTAATGTGTTTTTAATGTCAAATTATTTATAAAATTATATATATAATTTTATTAGTTAAAAAATTTTAATAAGGATTTTATATATTTATATATAGAGATAGAATTCTAATTCTATGAGTAATTTTTTTTTAAGGATTTGCAATTTATCATTTTTTACAGTGAGAAAGACCTATGGATATATGTTTTAAAGTAAATCTTAAATAAGCATATTTTATGCTAATTATATTTTTTTAAGTTAAAAAAGTTTAATATGAATTTTGAATTCTTATTTTATTAATATGTGTTTTAGAGAGATTTGTAATTTAATTATTTTTCAAATTGACATGTGAAATTTTAAATATTAATGACAAAAATAATATTAATATATGTCTATGTGTAAAATTTTAAAAAAATAATTTATATATGTTTTTTACTTCCAAATATGATTTGAGACATATATTAACATATTAATAATGTAAATCATAAATAAAGTATTTCAATGTAACTCTCTCTCTCTATATATAAAATATTTTATTAGTTACAATTTTTAATATGAATTATATATAACATTTTATTAGTTAAAAAAATTAATATGAATTAGATAGAGAGATAGGTAGAATATTTTATTTATAGATTTTTTTAGGGGTGATTTATTTATTTTTTAATATATATATATATATATATATATATATAGATATATATTTATTTATTTATTTATTTATTTATTTTTTAATATATATATAGTCTTGTATATAGAGAATCTTATGGATATATGTTTTCTACTTCCAAATATAATTAGGGCATGTTTTAACATTTTAATGTGTAGAGTGTGAATCATAAATAAAATATTTCAATGTCAAATATATATATATATATAGTTGCTAAAAATAAATATAGATTCATCTTAACTTTGAATATACTAAGAGCCAAAAGGAATCAAATATTTCAATATGGGAACCTTTCCTAAAGTTTTGCATTCAAAAGAAGTTTGCATCTTGAGAGATTTGATCCCTATCCATGCTTGAAAAATCTCGAGTTATGATCGATCTATATAGGTATTATTAACATTGATGTTTCACATGTTATTGTTGATAACCTTTGTTGGCTCTACTATTTACATCTTAGTCCTAACATCTCTACATTATAAATGACATATATGCCTAGCAAATATAATGTAAATATTCTATGCGAAGAGATGTTCTAATGTAATATTATATAAATATTTTGACAAAGTGAAATTATATAAAATAAAAATTAAATATAATTACTAAAAAAAAAAAAATTGTTGGATGTTCTAAGACCCCAAATTTTGACAACCGATGGTTTTTCCATTGGCATTCTTATGTAATATAACTTATTTAAATGTGTGAAGAAGAAATATATATATATATATATATATATATATATATAAGACAAACATATATCCATCTTAACTCCAAATCTATCAAGCGTGAAGAGGAATCAAATATCTTGAGATGCAAACATTTCCTCAAATTTTGCACTAAAAAAAGAGGCTTACACCTTGAGAGATTCAATCCCTCTTAGCGCTTGATAGATCAGGGAGTTAGGATGAATCGAAGCTCGTTAAATTTCCAACAGTACAAAACTAAACCTCTATCATAGCTAATGCTATATATATCGAATTAATATAATATGACCATACAATTAATAGTAAGAAATTAAGTTATATCAATAAATATGGTTTCCTTTATCTGACCTAAATCCTGCATAATGTTCCTTCAATTCGAATAGAGTTTTAACCATGGTTTCTTTGCATGTGAAGATAGTTTTATTGATTTCTTGAAATTGAACCTAAAATAGTATAGCTAACCTTTTTCACTAGAGGCTAGTTTTGAGAAATTATGATTCTCATCATTTATGTTCCTAGATTTTCTCGCCAATTTTTTTAGCCCATGTTCGCCTTCTTCACCTCCTCAGTGCAAAATTTCCTGCATCAGTCAAATATGAACCCTTGTTCATGCATCCCAGGGATTTTATAAATGAAATATTTGGCGTTTAGAGAATATGTCATGGCCACGACATTGTATGCTTTCAAGGAGTTGAAAATAATGGAGAAAGTTCGTTTCACGGTTGTGTGCGTGTCCTATATTAGAGTTAGTTCCTATTTTCTAAGAGATAGTTTTTATCTCCCTAAATTGAATGTAAACTTGTATATTTTTGATTTGATGATTAATGAAATAGAGCAGTACTACTTGGGCAGTCTCCAGGTGTAGCTTGATCACTTGTGAGCTGCTAGTATCAGAGTTGGTGAGCCTTTGTAGTTGAGTTGAGAGACTTGGTGGCTAGACTGAGAGCCTTGGTGGCTGAGTTGAGAGCCTTGATGGCTAGACTGAGAGCCTTGTTAGCTGAGTTGAGAGCCTTGGTGGCTAGACTGAGAGCCTTGGTGGCTAAGTTGGGTCTGAGGTGAGCCTTGGTGGCTAGGCTGAGAGCCCTTGTGGCTAAGTTTGGAGAGTGTGTAAGTCTTGGTGGTTAAGAGCCTTGGTCGTTGGTCCAATTGTTTTTGTGATAGAACACTGATTTTTTATGGATAGCATGATTAGTGTGAACCCAATAAGGAGAAGTCATGTTGATCGATGTTTATTTTTAGTGCTATACCCGCATTGATGTAGAAAACTTATGATATTTTTTGTCAGTGCGACCTGTAGTAAGGTGAAAGGGTGTTGTTGTTTTCTTCCTATTAGAGGTGACCTGAGACTAGAAGTGCCTATGTTGGTGGTCTTGTCCAACATTTTTTTGAAGGCCATTTGTCTAGAGTTGGATTCGTAGCACCCTAATACGGCGTTGTTGGAGGATCTGGAGTTTGATCTGTAGATCAACTTTTGGAGGATTTGGAGTTAGATCCGCAAGTCGATTGCTAGAGGATATATATTTAGACCAGTAGATCAATTTCTAGAGGATTTGCAGGTGGATCCGTAGATCGACTAGTTTTGTCACAATGAATAACCACATTGAAGAGGCGTACCTTAATGAGAGAAATAAGCTTGATGGGTCAAATTACGCCAAATAGAAGTTCAAGTTGCATACATTGCTCAAGGGTTCCAATGCTTGGACAATTGCAAATGGAGATGAAGTAAATCCAACTACAGTTGGTGGTGCTACAACTACATTAGTTCAAGATTGGGAAAAGAGGGAAAATAAAGCGAAGGTGATGTTGAATATGTCGGTAAAAGACGGCATAATACCTCACATCCGAGAATTAAAAACGCTAATGACAATTAGGTGACACTCAAGGAATTGTATGAAACCAAAAATACAAATTGTTTGTTGTTTCTGAAGAGTAAGATTCTCTCCATTAGAATGGAGGAGAATGAATATGTTGTTGCATTCATCTCACGGACTAAAGAACTAAGAAACAAGTTGCGCGATATAGGGGAGAAAGTGTCCAATACAGATCTTGTCACAATTACCTTAAATGGTATGAAAGAGGATTATCAGATGTTCATTACAAGGCTTGCAGTGTGGGAGAAAGCTCCCACCTTTAAATAGTTGACATGGATTTTGATGTAGGAAGAAGAGAGGTATATGAATTTGAAGCCTCAGAATGCAGATCCAGCATCAGTGGTGAAGAAAAAGTTATTGAAAGGGAAACCAGGAGGAGGACAGAAAAGTGGTGGTCCATCTCAGAAAAATCCATTTCAAGTTATCTCATCTGCTAGAAATGATTCATAAATTAAGTGTTTTTACTGTAGTAGAACTCGTCATATTGCTAGAGATTGTTATAAAAAGAAGATTGATGAGACCAGACATAGACACAAGAGACATACAGGGCATTTTTCAGGTAAAGATCATAATCATGATCTTAAATTATTTGTGTTTGATGTTTCTCTTTATGCTAAGACCGATGAGGCTGAAACTTGGTTTGTGGATTCTGGAGCATCCATTCACATGACAGGTAATAAACATTGGTATGAAAATTTTAAGGAGATCAGCAATGGTGCTAACATATACCATGGAGATGAAAGAGCATATCAAATTAAATGGTATGGATATATTCCTATGATATTGCCTAATGGTAATATCAGGCACATCTAGACTGTCATGTATGTACCTGGTATTAAAAAGAATTTGATCTCTATCTCCATGATTGCATATCAAAATTAAAAGGTATAAATTTTTAAAACTTACTTTGTTATAAATAATTTGCTAGATCATCAGAAGTCGTTCGCATCAGGAGTATGAGTTGGAGGCCTATTTAAGTTGAATGTTACAAGCATGCCACATCAAGCTTTAACTTCAACGACTAAAACAACAAATAATCTTTGGCATCAAAGGTTTGGAGACATCAAAATTCATGACTTATTGTTGTTACAGAAACAAGGTATGGTTGATAGACTTCCTATTTTAAGAAATGAACATATTTATTGTGAAGGTTGTGCACTTGGAAAAATGCACAGGGATAAATTTCCCTCTAACTTAAGTAGGAGAAAAAAAGATATACTCATACTTGTGCATACTGATATAATTGGACCCATGCAGACAAGGTCCTTAGCTGGAGCTTATTAATTTTTTCTATTTATTGATGATTGCACAAGATATTCCTGGGTATACTTTTTTAGAAGAAAAAGTTATTATTTCGAATATTTTAAAGAATTTATAAATATGGTTGAAAAGAAGACATGGAAATTCATCAAAATTCTCCGCTCAGATCAAGGGGGAGAATATAGGCTTGGAAACTTCATCAAATATTGTAGAGATCATGGAATACTAAAACAATTTACAGTACCCCACACTCCATAATAGAATGGGGTTGCAGAAAGAAAGAAAATAACTTTTGTGGAGTGTGCACACAGCATGATGAAAGGTAAGAACCTATCCAATGGTTTTTGGGTAGAAGTTATTAGTACTGCAGTTTACTTAAAGAATAGAAGTCCAACTAGGTGTCTTGATCTCAAGACTCCATTTGAGGCTTTATATGGTTTTAAACCTATAGTCCATCACTTAAGAGTATTTGGTTATAAAGCTTTTTCACACATTTCGAAGGAGGATTGGAATAAATTGGATGCTAACGTTATAAAGTTCATATTTGTAGGGTATTTTTCCGATTTCAAAGCATATAAGATGTTTAATCCATATACTCACAAGGTATTTGCGAGTAGAGATGTTATCTTCCATGAACATGATAATGAAGGGAATAAGGACAGAATTTATGAGGAGTGGCACATTCCTTTACTGATTGATGACAGTAATGATGAAGCCAAATACAGTCATTTACAATAGTAGCAATAGAAAAAAGAGGAATTTGGTGAAGTGGATACATTCAGCAGTCAAAGTCCACTTAGATGAGAGCAAGAAATCATAGAGGATAGAATTGAGGCAACTCTGCTACCAAGGAGATCAGGTAGGCAATATCACTTACCTGCAAGGTACAAAGATTATGCTCTTATGACTAGTATTTTAAATGTTGTTGAGCCCATGAATTATAATGAAGCAAATCAGTATGATGAATGGAGGTTAGCTATGAAAGAAGAGTATGAGTCTATAATTAAAAATAAAACCTGGGAATTAGTTGAACTTCCAAAAGGAAAAGAGCCCATAGGTTGTAAATGGCTATATAAACCTAAGTTCAAAGCAAATGGTAGTGTAGACAAGTATAAAGCTAGATTGGTGTCCAAAGGGTACTCACAGAGAGAAGGGATTGATTATGAGGAGTCTTTTGCTCCTATAGCTAAGTTAAATACTATTAGGATGTTAATAGTGTTGAAGAATCTAAGGCAATGTAGATAGTGAGATTCTTCTTAGCATGATAGTTATTTGTGACTTATTTAACTTTACTTCTTAGCACAATCTTCACTTTTTATTATTATTAGACTGTGTCTTCTTAGTTCATCAAATAGCTACCAAAAACAAAGAGATAAGAACACACGATGTTGGATTTCTGCCAAGGCCAAAACCTCTCCCTCTTGGAGAGGAAACCCCACACAAAATTCTTCTTATAGAGATTTGAATTAACCAATACCAAGACCATGACCCTTGACCTATGATGCCACTCCAAGACCAAGACACAAATCCTCTTCTTCATCATTGTATAGATAACATTGAGGCCATCACTATTTGCACCACCATGATCTTCATTACTGTTGTAACACCATTTTTGCACTTTTATCGAGGTCTTCACCATACCAACAAGATATCCATATATATGAATGAGATATGTACCTAAATCCACCAAGATCATGATTGTTTCATAGCTACACCTTCACTGAGATTATAACTTTGTGACTATGTTTTCATTGATATCATATCTATGCTTAAGACCATGAAAAAATCACCTTTTATCACCGAGACTATGACCATGTGTTTCTTCCAACGAGATCTTCCCTACCACAATTATGTCGAGACTGTATCACTGTGCCACTATAATTATCTAAGATGTCTTCACCCTTGTCCGAGGTTCCTGTAATCCTCCACTTGTTTAAGATTCCTGCAATCATGCACTTGTTTGAGATTCATTGTGCCATCCAAGATCTGTGCCATCTGAAATTTCAGAGTAATCTGAAGTTCTGTACTTCCTGTGGTGACTTTAGTTTCTTATATATAGTTTTATGTCCATGTAATCAAGCCGACATGACAGTGTGAAATGTTGTGTCTTTTTATTGAGATGACATGAGAGTAATATATATATTTAATTTAGTTTGAGGCTGACATGACTGTGTTTCACATTGTTTTGTTGGAAGACTTCTTGTTGTCCTTGTCTTGGAGGATTGTGCTTGTATTGGAGGGCTACTTGACATTTCTATAGACTCATATTTTTCTCATGCTCAAGAAGAGCTTCTTAATACATGACATTGACTCTTTGACTTATCCTAGGGCTCTCAATGGGAGCCACTACTAAATAAATAAACTTCTTACTCATCAAACCCATGCAGCAAGGTATAATAATAAATTCATTTTTCTTGTTTAAAAAAAGCAATGTCATGAAGACCGAACCTAGTTACACTTTCTTCAACACTCCCTCTTAACTAGGGAGGTATTCATGATGGTACTTAGTCATTCTCAATCCGAAGAATTTCTCATAAGAAGAATCAGATTGGTAACTCATTTGTATAACATCATTGTAACCAACATTGTTTTCATAGCAAGGCCTTGATTGACAGCTCTATCTCTCATCAAATCATAGCACAGTGTGTTGAAACTTCTAAGTCTATCCATTAGAAATTTAATCTATATTCTTCTCATTTATTTCTTCTACTTGTTAATTCTGAACAAGTTATTTAAAGCATATAAATAATGAAATAAACACAATACAGTCTCAACATCTACATATCAACAACTGAAAGAAAACAAACACACAAGTGACACCATTATTTTTGGACAACTCGTCCCCAAAAAACCCAATGTGGGAAAATCAGTGTAGCAATTCTGAGGGTTTATTATTATGCAGTATATCCTTGAGAACAACTGGGTGCCAAACTGGCTCACCCGACAGAGAAAAACAACCGGTAGTAATACCTCTCTACTCGAAAACAGGTATTCAGGAAACATGTCTCACGAAACCCTCTCTAGCAACACTGAAGCACTGCATCAGCCCTCCTGGCCTCTACATCAGCCTCAAAACCCTCTGTGTCAGCCCTCTAAGGCACTGCACAGCCTCTAGGACCCTCTACGTCACTTTTGTTTCTCTCTGTGTGGATGACGCAAGCCCTCTGGCCTTTGTGTTGTCTTTGTTGGACTCTGTGTGGCCTTCTTTGGATTCTGCGTGGCCTACTTTGGATTCTGCGTCTGCCACTCTGCCTCTGCGCTAGTATCTCGGCACTATCTATGCCTCTGCATCCAGTACTCACTTACCCTCGCTGCTGATCACTGATTCGACTTTACTTAGCAAACCCCACTCTAGTAAATCGAATGACTGATCACTCTGGTGTATCTTCCAACTGACCCTGAAACCTCCTCTTATACTTTTCATGTTGGTCCTTCAACGGCCAAGATTAAATCTCTAATCAATAGCTAAGATTAGATTTGGATTGATCCATGACTTTTGGAACCTTCTAAACCAGGTTTATATTAATACTCATTAATATTTTATTTTTCCTAAGTTTAGACTTAGGAACTCCATTAAAAATATCAATTATTTTAATATCTCCTAAACCGGGTACAATTTGTCCAAACCATTTCTGGGTCTTGGATATCTCATGTGCTTTAGCCTCTCCACCAATTTTCATGGCTAGATCACATCCGGTGCTGCCCCAAATCGATACTCCCTCTTAGCGAGGATTGTTCTCTAGTAATACTCATCACTGAGCATCACTCTGATTATATGGCACCGATACCTGTGTTGATGCTAGGCCACCCCACCCAACATCCTTTACACTATTGCATCCTGTACTGCTACCCATGGCTCCACCACTGCCACTGCTACATCTGTACGGAAGCTCCCTCTGCATCCATGTTGTTGTTGGTCCTTTCTCCCAACACTGCATCTGCACTGCAACCCCCTCTCATCATGTTGCATCGTGCTACTGCCTAATGCTACTACACTACAACTCAGTTACTGAGAAGTAAGTAACTGGTCTACCCAACTACTGACATCCCTGTCAGGCTAGAAACACTCCTAATGCTGAAGCTCCCTCTCCCGCTATCAAGTGCTCCCTCTACTGACCTCTGTGTTGCTACAACAACTCCTTGCATCTCGCACCACTGCAAACCTCTTTGTGCCATCCTGCATCATTGCAACACTCTTCGTGCCTCTCGCACTGTTGCAGCTTGCTAGCCTCGTGCTGCCCGAGGACTCCTGCACTGTAGCACTCTTTTTTGCTTCATACGCATCTATTTCTACCAACATCCGTCAATCTTGGTACTCTCTCTTCGAGGCTCCCGTAGCAAGGTATAATCCAAGAGGTTGGGTACCTTAAGTATCCTACCCCTCATCACCTATAGTCCTCCTTACTACAACTCAATGTCTCCCCACCTCTTCTCTAGAGGTGCAACTCATGGCACAATCGTCATCCTCTTCGACCTCCTTCTCCGCCTTCGCTAGCACTGCCTTAGGGTCAGACGACTCTCCCTTACTCTTCTTATTTGGACACTAGTTCGTATAATGACCCAATTCCCCATAGTTGAAGCACTTGACCTTGGAGAGGTCCTTTTTCTTCCTCTTCTCCTGCTTTCCCGCAGATGCTAGAGCTGCATCCTTTTCCTCTACCTTCTTGATCCGGACTCCTCTGCTGCTACTTCCCATCTTGCTTAAACTTTTGACCTCCTCTTGGCGAAGAGACGCCCACAATTCTTCCTAATTTGGAAGATTCACCCTACCCAATATGCTCTGGACAAATGTCTCCCACTCCCCAGAGACTGCAATAATTATGGTTCTCACCAACATATCCTCATCCAGTGTGGCCCCTATGGAAGTCATTTGGTCTTGGATCTCCCTCAACCGACCATGTAAGTGATCTAGTTGCTCCCCCTTTTGCATCTGGTATGACCGCAGCTGATTCTCAAGTAACATCTTCCTCTGCACGAAAGTATGTTGGTACAATTTCTTCAAGGTGTCCCACATTTCCTTTGTCGTCTCCTTCTCGGCAATACGTTGGACCACATGATCCTTGACCCCATCAAGGATGATTCATTTCGCCTTGGCCATTTCCTCCTCATACTTTTCAATATCAGCCAAGTCAACTGGGATCACCATTGTTCTCAAGGCGAAGGCCTTGATGCGATGTCTATCTAGAATGGATAGGATCTTGGTCTTCTAGATCAAAAAGTTGGATGCCCTGTCTAGTCTATCCTGATCCCTTAGCCCATTCATCGACATCTCTCTTATCTACTTGTCGACTCCTCCAAGTCTCTCTACTTATCGCCTGGAAGTTCTCTCTTTGACTCCTACTGAGTTTCTCTACTTCCCACCTGGAAGTTCTCTGCTCGACTCCCTCTGAGTCTCGATTTCCCTTCTCGAAATCCTCCTGCCAATCGTCAAGTTGCACCTCTCTGATCTTTTGTGCACTTGCAACACTGATCTAGATTCCTTGGCTAGAAATATGCCTTGGCAACAACTCCCTCTACCTTAGTTTTACCCTGTTAGGTATTATTCTGCCCACAGTACCCCACCAGATTTGCTCCCGCAAACAACCCACAACTTCCTATGCCCCAGCAACTGAAGGACTGAGCTTATAGGTTCTACATAATCCCGACACTGGAAAAATTTCTCCCTCGGCCAACTGTGTCAACCCTCATGGTCTCTGTGTGGCTCTGCATGAGCCTTTTCTACCCTCCTCAGCCTCTGCGTTGGCCTCCCTCTAGCCCAGACTGATGACGCAATCCCTCTGCATCAACCCTTGTTATGCTGCTTTCTGCAAGGATCAGCTTCTGTCACTCAAGGCAGTTGATTTTGTTGCAAATGTTCTACTTCAACTTATGCCTTCATCTCTCCTATGATCTGCAACCATGCTTTGATACCATGTTGAAAATTCTAAGTTTATCAGATAGAAATTTAATCTGTATTCTTTTGGTTTATTTCTTATACTTGTTAATTTTGAACAATTTATTTAAAGCATATAAATAACGAAATAAACATAATACAGTCTCAACATCTATAGATCAACAGCTAAAAGAAAACAAACACACAAGTGACATCATTGTTTTTGGACAACTCGTAGCCGGAAAAACCCAATGTGGGAAAATGGTGTAGCAATTCTGATGGTTTATTATTATGTAGTATATCCTTGAGTACAACTAGGTGCCAAACTAGCTCACCCGACAGAGAAAAACAATTGACAGTAATATCTCTCTATTTGGAAACAGGTATTCAGAAAAATTGTCCCACTAAACCCTCTCCAACAACACTGAAGCACTGTGTCATCCCTCCTGCCCTCTGTGTCAACCTCATAACCCTCTACGTCAGCCCTCTAAGGCACTGTGTAGCCTCTGGGACCCTCTGCATCACTCATGTTGCTCTCTGCTTGGATGACACTAGTCCTCTAGCCTTTGTGTTGTCTCTAATGGATGTTGTGTGGTTTGCTCTGGCTTGTGCGTCTGCCTCTCTACCTCTGCATTGGTCTCTTGGCACTATCTCTGCCTCTTTGTCTAATACTCGCTGCCCCTCACTGCTGATCACTGATTCGACTTTACTTAACAAACCCCACTCTAGTAAATTGAATGACTGATCACTCTGGTGTATCTTCCAACTGACCCTCAATCCTCCTCTTATACTTTTCCTGTTGGTCCTTCAACGGCCGAGATTAAATCTCTAATCAACAGCTAATATTATATTTGGCTTGATCCATGGCTTTTGGAACCTTCTAACCCATTTTTATATTAATAACGATTAATATTTTATTTTTCCTAAGTTTAGACTTAGGAACTCCATTAAAAATAATAATTATTTTAATATCTCCGAAACCAGGTACAGTCTATCCAAACCATTTCTGGGTCTTGGAGATCTCATGTGCTTTAGCCTCTCCACCGATTTTCATGGCTAGATCACATCTGATGCTACCCAAAATCAACACAATGTTGTTGAGACCAATGACTATAGACACCTTCATCATTGTCTCTCAAGGTACATACCCACCCGGGTGTTCACTGAGTATGACCTTCTAGGCCTATTCTTATCTTGGGTTCTCATCCCTCAAAGAATACTGATCCTCTTGCCTACTCTTGTCTTGGATGCCCTACACATCCTCAAAGAGCATCAAATGTTAGATGATTACCCAATCTTCCATTCTTTCTTCCAAAGTGAAGACAAGCATGTTGTGTCTATATGTCCCTCTAAATTGGGGAAGATATGGCCAAGCTGCCTATAATCAGAAACTTGCCCAAGATCCCTTTTAATTAGGAACTTTTAAGAGCTCCCCTTAGCTAGGGACTCTTCTATACATCAACAACTTCCTCTTCATGGGTCCTTTAGTTGCTTGATCAACTTTTCTCCTTGATGTCATGAAATTTAGTTGAGATTCTTCCTTGTAGGGCAATGGTAATCTATCACTTTCCTCCTTAGTTCGTCATGTCATTCCTTTTCTTCATGGAAAGTGGCCTTGTTCATATATGGAACCTTTGCCATATGGCTACTTCTTCCTCATCATGCTTCTTCCATTTACATGAATGCTAGTTGTACTTGTATGTCCACTTCTTGTTCCAATATCCCTACATGAACTTATCGAAATATTCTTCAAGAAATCAAAGCATAACATTAAATCAAATCATAGGTTACTAGATGGCTCTTCATCATGACATATTTTTGTATGTATCAACATCCTTCATACATGTCGACACATCTCCAAAAGGTATCTATTGTCAAGCACCTACATCTTTTTCCATCAAAGTCTTCATATCTTTCTGGGAGATTTCCAAGTCAAATATTCATGGTCTTTTGGATGTTGATTGCCTTCATCATGGTTGCATATCTCACAATCTCTTCCTTCCTCACACATTCCATTTCCAGGAGATTTCAATCTCAGTTTCTTAGTCAACTACCTCATATTTCATATGAAAACATATTATGTTGATTTCATCTGGTGTGACTTATGCCTTACTGCATCCTTTTAGAGGAGAAGATCATTTTTCTCTTGATCATGCTTCTCAAGATAGAATTAATGATACATGTTACCTGCAACCATATTACATGACATTAAAATATTAAATACAAGCATGCATACCTCATTTTACCTTTAGGTCATCTAGGCTTCTTCCAGCAGCTTATTTGATTGAAAAGATCTTCAATCCCTTGACCTGCTTCATTTCATCACACCATCATCCCATGAATTCCCTATGTTGGAGTTCTTGATGAAACACTTGCTTCCTATTTAGATTAGTGAATCCTCTTATGAGGATTCCATCATAGAATTTTGAGGATCTTGTATATCCCCAACCGGCAGATGTTTCCCTTTTGACTTGACATATGATGAGATTTATCCTAGATGACTACTTCCTTTCTTTAATGTCCACTAAGGTTCTCAAGAGCTATATCCTTCATGTTTGTCTGCCCTGAATTTTTTCCTTCATGATTCCCATGGTGATGGCATGAGCTCTTGTTTCTAATGCTTCGATGATGTCACAATGCATCTTATTATCATTGTCATATCTTATAATAGAATCTTATGATAGGACCCTTTTGTGAGGCATACTATCCAAATCATAGTACAGATTTGTTACTCCTTCTTTCCTTGGCCCTTTTCTTCAACTTCCTCCATCTATCCAGGGATATGAGCTTCCACGATCTTTCCATAATTTTAGCTATACTATTCTGTCTTGTTTGATGACCAAACTTCCCTTTCCTTTTTGCACATGTTTTAGTCATTTAACCTTAAACACTTTTTCATCAACCTGTCTTTCTCCATTTAGCATAGAGACCATCATTTTTCGAATGAGGTAACTTCCTTATCTCATGGATATTTGTTACCTTGATTGTCTGTTAGTTCATTATAGATCAATGATGCTTATCTTCCTTCCTAGATCTTGTAGATGAGACCTTATGAAGATATCCTACATCCTTTGATACCCTTACTTTCATGTAGATCTCATGTGATATTCTTCATTTCATCTTCAGAGAATGAGTTTTTCATGTACATCGCTTTGATGTCTCCAATATTTCTATATGAGGGGATATTTCATAAGTATCCCTTTCCATGAATTCAAAGGAGACCTTTTGATATGTTTAATGACTTTAGCTACTTAGAAGACTATTTCTATCCTCCTTATTCATGAAAGGAATCTTGATGACCCATCCAACCTATAAATGTCCTTGCAATCGTGAAGTCATTTAACCAAACTTCATTATAGATTCAAAAGATACTTACTTGTTATGTGAAGATGAAATCTTCACCTTGATTACTTTGATGATGGTTGAAGAAGATATATTAGAGCTTCTTCTTTGATGACCTTCTTAAAAATGAGAGAGCCTTTCCTTAATAGAAAAGGTTGCTTCTTTTGATAAGGATGATTTTTTGTTTCCTTGGATGATCAAATTACATCATGGGAGATGGAATTTGACTGAAGCAACTCGAATTTGACCTCCTGGAAAAAGCGCAGCGAATTCTCTCAGAAGCACAGCATATGAGACATAAGCGCAACATGTGGATTGTGGAGGCCTTTTGAGGGACTTTACTTGATCCAATTGTTGATATGAAAGATGTTGGAGATATCTTAGGATGCCTTCTAGGTTCCTAAACCTTCAAGCCTACAAAAACACTTCTCTAAGGTTTCCAAAAATTGATTTTCCCAAGAATTATGCATAAGCGCAGCGAGGGGTTAAAAAAGGAGGCAGAAACATGTTTTTTGACCTTTTTTTACTTTTTCTTTAGTTTCAAAGGCTAACATGGCAAACCAATTCCACCTCTGCAATTTACTTTCGAATATTTATCCAACATATAATACATTCAACATTTACTGCCAGAACTGCAGCGAACTAACGTTGTGCTTCTTCCCAGGGGCGCTAAATGACGAATGTCTTATATGCTTGGATAGATATTGGCAAGTACATTGTAGAGGTGGACTTGGTTTGCCATGTCAGCCTTTTAAACTGAATAAAAAGTCAAAAAATAGGTCAAAAAACATGTTTTGCCTCCGTTTTCAGCCCCTCGTTGTGCTTCTGGAGAAGTCTTGGGAAAATCAAGTTTTGGAAACCTTATAGAAGTTTTTTTGTAGGCTTGAATGTTCAGGAACCTAGAAGACATCCTAATATATCTCTAGCATATTTTAGATTAGCAATTGGATTAGGGAAAGTCCCTCAAAAAGCCTCCACAAGCCACACGTTATGCTTTTGAGAGAATTCTCTTTTGCCAAGAGGTCAAATTTTCGAGTTATTTCAATCAAAGTCCATCTCTCGTGATGTAATTTGTCTTATTTTGAGTTGAAATGATGTAAATGATTGTAATTAAGCTTGTAAATGTCAAATTAGTGTAGATTCATGCCCATTAATGCTTGTAAAGTTAAAGTGAATCAGTTTGGGCCAAATTAGGAGTTGGTTTCTAACCTCCCTAGTCTTAGGTATGGTTGGATATATTCTTTTAAACAGTTCCTGTGATGGTGGATTCAACCCATGAGAGGGGGAAATGTAGTTTTTGGTCTATATGTAGCCTGATCTAAGTGATAGAGAGGGTCAGAAGTTTGATAATCATAGCTTGGAGCTAGTGTACACCTTTTTGCAGTATACAATAGGCAATTACAGCTATTATCTTGGGATTCTTGTGGTATGCTTTATTGGCAGTGTTCTTCTCTGTTTATCATCAAATTGAATATATATTTTTCCTTAATACCATATCTATGATTTCTTATGATCATCTCATAGGCGTTTAAGCAGTATTCATAAGTTATATGCTATGTTTTGATGAGATTTTCATACTAGTGTTCTATTTCTTTTGATGAGTGAATTCATGGCTACATGCTCATTTTGATCCTCTATCTTTTCATCCCTATACCACAATGACATCCTACTTCTGTCACTGAGCATACCTACCTTTCCCCATTATATCTCTGCAAATGATCATTTGAAACCCTACCCTAGTTCCTAGATCTATGAGCTTCATCCAGCAAACCCTAAAATCAAACCCTAGTGAGCTTAGTATCTAGACTAACATTGGATTTTCTCTCCAGTCACTTCATTGGCTGTGAGATTCTTAAGAGATCCCTCTTTGATTTGGTAGGGCTAGCTACTAGATCCAAATTTGGTTTGAGGTTACCTCCTTGGTTTCCTTTTTCAGCCTTGGGACACTAAGGAGTGCTAACATCCTCCTCCTTCATGAAAGGAATCTTGATGACCCATCCAACCTATATATGTCCTTGCAATCATGAAGTAATTTAACCAAACTTCATTATAGATTGAAAATATACTTACTTTTCATGTGAAGATGAAATCCTCACCTTGATTGCTTTGATGATGGTTGAAGAAAATATATTAGAGCTTCTTCTTGGATGACCTTCTTACAAATGAGAGCCTTTCCTTAATAGAAAAGGTTTCTTCTTTTGGTAAGGATGATTTGTTGTTTCCTCAGATGATCTACTTCTAGGGAAAGGATATGATCCTTTGAATATGTCCATGCCTTATTGCCTTCAACTCACCTTCTTTTGTGGTTTAGATGAAGACTGCTTCTAGGACTTCGACCTTCTTCGAGATGATGTAGTCTTCGATTTTGAGGTCCTTTGAGCTTCATTTCTTTGTGGACATCTTGATGAGGGTCTTGGTGGAATTTTGCTGATGATTTTAGAGACAAAAGGTTTTGTTGTTATAGGTTATCTCCTTGGTTTCATAGACAAAAACCCTTGTTGTTTGTATATTGATCCTTCAATTTTGACACAACCCTTTAACTTGATTTGATGCCCTTCTTGAAGTTGATCCTTGAATGTCTCTTTTGTTGCCCTTCCTTTGACTTTAGCACCTTACCTTTGACACCATGTTGAAGAATCTATGGCAATGTAGATAATGAGATTCTCCTTAGCGTGATAACTATTTGTGACTTATTTAATTTTACTTCTTAGCACAATCTTCACTTATTATTATTATTAGAGTGTATCTTCTTAGTTCATCAAATAGCTACCAAAAACAAAGAGACAAGAACACACAATGTTGGCTTTCTGCCAAGGCCAAAACCTCTCCCTCTTAGAGAGGAAAACCCGCACAAAATTATTCTTATATAGATTTCAATTAATGAATACCAAGACCATGACCCTTGACCTATGATGCCACCCCAAGACCAAGACACCAATCTTCTTCTTCATCATTGTTGAGATAACACTGGGGCCATCACTACTTGCACCACCATGATCTTCATTATTGTTGTAACACCATTGCTGCACTTTTATCGAGGTCTTCTCCATACCAACAAGATCTCCATATATATGAATGAGATATGTACCTAAATCCACCGAGATCATGATTGTTTCCTAGCTACACCTTCACTGAGATTATAACTTTGTGACTGTGACTTCATTGATACCATATTTATGCTTAAGATCATGATTGCACCTTTGAGACAGAGTGTGTTACTATGAGGCCTTCTTATCATGATTATGTTGATATTGTGTGTGCTACAGTGGGATCCTGAAATCACCTTTCATCACCGAGACTATGACTATGTGTTTCTTCCAATGAGATCTTCCCTACCACAATTATGCCGAAACTGTATCACTGTGCCATTGTAATTATCTGAGATGTCTACACCCTTTTTTGAGATTCTTGTAATCCTGCACTTGTCTGAGATTCCTGCAATCCCACACTTGTCTGAAATTCATTATGTCATCCGAAATTTCAGAGTAATCTGAAGTTCTATAATTCCTATGGTGACTTCAGCTACGTATATATAGTTGTATGTCCATGTATTCAAGCTGACATGACAATGTGAAATGTTGTGTCTTTTTATTGAGCCGACATGATAGTTATATATATATTTAATTCAGTTTGAGGCTGACATGACTGTGTTTCACATTGTTTTGCTAGCAGACTTCTTCTTGTGCTTGCCTTGGAGGGCTACTTGACATTTCTATAGACTCGTATATTTTTCTCATGCTCAAGAAGAGCTTCTTAATACATGACATTGACTCTTTGACTTATCCTAAGGCTCTCAATGGGACCCACTACTAAATAAATAAACTTATTTCTCATGAAACCCATGCAACAAGGTATAATAATAAATTCATTTTTCTTGTTTACAAAAATCAATGTCATGAAGATCGAACCTAGTTACACTTTATTCAACAAATAGATCTAACTACAAAGTACCATTGAAGTTTACATGAGCTAGATGTAAAATTTGCTTTTCTAAATGGAGAATTGAAGGAATAGGTATATTTAAAATGACCTCAAGGGTTCATTAAAAAGGGGAAGGAACACTTGGTCTGTAAATTAAAGAAGGCATTGTATGGATTGAAACAAACTCCGAGATCTTGGTATGAGAAAATATACTCTTTCTTCTTACAAAACGGTTATAAGAGAAGTAAAAATGATCCAAATTTATATACCACATTTGATTCAAAGGGGCAGATTGTGTTGATTTCCTTATATATTGATTATTTAATTGTTACTAAAAGTTCTGATGAATTGGTTGAAGAAATTAAAGTGCAGATGTCACGGGTATTTGAAATGAAAGACCTTGGAGAACTTCATTATTGTTTGGGTCTTGAAGTGTGGAGGGATTTTGGCCATAATTTTGTTACTCAAGGAAAGTATGTCAGAGAATTATTGAAGAAATTCAGAATTGATTAGTGTAAACCTGCTTTAGTACCTATACAACAGAATGTTAAATTTCAAAGTGATGATGGTTCTAAAGAGGTGGATGCTACATTGTATAGACAACTAGTTGGAATTTTGATTTATTTGACTACAATCAGACTTGACTTAGCATATTCAGTCAGTGTGTTGAGTCAGTTCATGACAAAACCTCTTGAAAATCATTGGGTGGCAGCAAAAGGTGTCCTAAGGTATCTTCAAGGAACCATAAATTTTGGCATTAAATATACTGATTCTTTTAATGTTAAACTGACAGGTTATTTAAATTTAGATTAGGATTGAGATCTGGACGCTATAAGATCTATAACTAGGTGTGCTTTCAATATTGGGTTTGGGGTCATTTCTTGGAGCAGTAAAATGCAGAGTATTGTATCTTTATCATCAGCAGAAGCAAAGTATCAAGATGTATGTGTAGCCACTTGTGAAGAAATTTGGTTTAGAAGACTTCTTCATGATGTAGGAGAAGAAAAAAAGGATGCTACAGTGATTAAATGTGACAACCAAAGTTCAATCAAGGTGGAAAATAATCTTGTTTTTCATAAAAACAAAAAACATATTGATACTCAATTTCATTTTGTTAGAGAAAAGGTTCATCCCAGAGATATTTTTATTGAATATTATAACACTTGTGAAAATGCAGTTGATATATTCACCAAGCCTCTTAGGATGATTAAATTTGAATTGTTTAGGGAGACATTAGGTGTGCAAGTGAATCATTTCTCCATTAAGAGGAAGAGTTGAAAATAATGGAGAAAGTTTGTTTCACAGTTGTGTGTGTCCTAGATTAGAGTTAGTTCCTATTTTCTAGGATATAGTTTTGATCTCCCTAAATTGAATGTAAACTTATAT
This sequence comes from Pinus tabuliformis, assembly GCA_031772625.1. NCBI lineage: Eukaryota > Viridiplantae > Streptophyta > Pinopsida > Pinales > Pinaceae > Pinus > Pinus tabuliformis. The sequence continues at coordinate 571,504,159 of CM062805.1, read as the reverse complement.
TTTTCTAATTTGATGATAAATGAAATAAAGCAGTAGTGCTTGGGCAACCTCTAGGTGTAGTTTGCTCACCTATGAGCCGTTAGTTTCATTGTGTAAGTTTCATTCCAATTTGTCTTTCCATTTTTTAACAACCATGATTGAAAAACTTTGACGAACAATCACCGAACTGCATTAGTGGGGCGATTGAGATTTTTTATGCTTTCCTCCAAGAAAACATAAATCTTAGGGTTAATTTCGTCAATTTCACCTCATCTTTAAGGTCTTATATCTATTTTGAAATATCAATCTATTTATATTTTGGGATTCACTTCTTTCAAAATCAATTGCTAATCATATTCTATTTCTATAAATTTAATGCAATATATGTTATATTTAGTAAGTGTGAAAGGTAAAAGTATATATAAATTTTTTGGGCAAAAACGAAGTATTATGGGTGAGGAGGTTTGAGGTTCAAATCCCCTTAATTCATTTATACCTACATAAAAGATATACATAACCACAAAATTATGATAATAAAAAAGAGATAAAAAAAATTATAGTTTGTAACATCTTTTTAGTAGTAAAGTAATTAATAGAATGCATATTATTATATTTTAACATAATTTAAACAATATAAAGATTTTTTTATTTATATAATATATTTAATTTAATATATGCTATAAAAAAATCCATGGGGTCTTAGATATAGAGTGATCGATATAATGAAAATGTAGTCTTGCCAAACTTACTCTTAGATATATATATATATATATTATTTCCTAAAACATTTTTAAATTTTTTTTATTGATAATTGTTCCTTATTATAAAACTTTTGAATAGTTAAATGTAAATGTTATTATTTATTTTAAATTTTAATAAAATCATTAATAATTTTAGAATTATAATTCTAAAATAGATTTTTTAAATATTTGTAACTCATTCATTTATATATATATATATATATATATATATATATATATATATATATATTAAAATTTATTTATAACAAAATTAAATTTTTTAAATATTTGTAACTTACTCATTTTTTAATATGAATTTTATATATATATATATATAGATATTATATTTTTTAAATATTTGTAACTTATTCATTTTTTACTATGAATTTTATATATATATATATATATATATATATATATACTTATGAATATATGTTTTAGTGTAAATCTTAAATAAAAATATGTTTATGTTAATTATAATTTTTTATTAGTTAAAAAATTTAATATGATTTTTTTATATATAAAGAGAGATAATTCTTCTTTTATTAATGTGTTTTTAGAGAGATTTGTAATTTATTCACTTTTCAAATTAACATGTAACATTTTAAATATTAATGACAAAAACTATATTAATATATGTTTGTGTAAAATTGAAAAAAAAAATTATATATGTTTTCTACTTCCAAATATGATTGAGACATATATTAACATATTAATATGTAGAATTTGAATTATAATTAAAATATTTGAGTGTCAATTCTCTATATAAAACATTTTATTAGTTAAAAAAATTAATATGAATTAATTATTTAGAGAGAGAGTATTCTAGAATCTTTTTAAGGGTGATTCCTTTATTTTTTAATACACACACACACACATATATACAGTTTTGTATATAGAGAATCTTATGGATATATGTCTTCTGCTTCCAAATATAATCAGGGCATATATTAACATTTTAATTTGTAGAGTTTGAATCATAAATAAAATATTTCACATATGGGAACATTTGCTAAAATTTTGCATTCAAAAAAAGTTTGCATCTTGAGAGATTTGATCCCTATCAATTTGTTAAATCTAGAGTTAAGATCAATCTATGCCGGTATTATTAATATTGATGTTTCACATGTTATTGTTGATAACATTTTTTGGCTCTATTATTTACATTTTAGTCTTAACATATCTACATTGTAAATGACATACATGCCCAACAAATATATTATAAATATTTTATGTGAAGAGATGTTGTAATGTCATATTATGTAAATATTTTGACTCTGTGAAATTATATAAAATAAAAATTAAATTAAATTAATAATTGTAATTACTAACTATTAAAAAAAAAAATTATTTAAAATATTGTTGGATGTTTTAGTGCTTTTCTGATTGTTTTTCCATTCGTATTCTTATGTCATATAACTTATTTAAATGTGTGAAGAGATTTTGACCACTAATAGTTTTTCCATTGGTATTCTTATGTAATATAACTTATTTAAATGTGTGAAGAAGAAATTATAATTATATATATATATATATATATATATATATATATATATATATATATATATATATATATATATGACAAACCTAGATCCATCTTAACTCCTCAAGATCTATCAAGGGCCAAGAGGAATCAAATATCTTGAGATGCAACATTTCCTCAAGTTTTGCACTAAAATAAGAGTCTTGCACCTTGAGATATTTAATCAATCGTCAAATATCTTGAGATGCAATCTTTTCTCAAGTTTTGCACTAAAATAAGAGGCTTGTAGCTTGAGAGATTTAATCAATCTCTCTCCACACTTAATAGATCGGGAGTTAAAATGGATATAAGATGGTTAAATTTCTAAAGGTAGAAAACTAAACCTTTATCATCGCTAATGATATATATATCGAATTAATATAATATGATCATACAATTAATAATAAGAAACTAAGTTATATCAATAACTATGGTTTCCTTTATCTGACCTAAATCCTTCATAATGTTCCTTCAATTACAATAGAATGTTAACCATGGTTTATTTACTTGCGAGGCTAGTTTTATTGATTTCTTAGAATGAAACCTCAAATAGTATAGCTAAGTTTGTTTACTAGAGGCTACTTTGAGAAATTGTGATTCGCATCATCTATGTTGCTAGTAAAATGTTTCCTTGAGTTTGATTTTTTTCCCTACATCAAAATGAACTAAATTTGTTTCTTTTTTAAAGTAAACCCAACATTTTATGGAAAGAATACCACAGTATTTCTTTTGAAACAAAGAAACGCATTGCATATGATTCTAGATTTTCATCAGGAATAACAATACAAGTCCCCTTGTTTCGGGGTGAAAAGTTGGACATGATGAAGATGTAGTCCTACCAAGCTTGCAAAAAAAAAAACTACAACAATACAAGTCCAAGGGGCCTCACTACGGGATCAATACTAGACCACATGCATTCATATTGGTGGATATATATGGAGGAAAAAATGGCATAATATATTAACCATATAATAGGGGGTAAAGGGTTTTCATATTTGCATGTATAAAATAATAGAGATCAAAGGTTATGAAAAAATATAAAGGGGTGTAAAAAATATTAATGAATAAATGGATACCTACAATATCAAGTGAAAGTAGGGGTTTTTTAAATTGGGAAGGTTTGTTGGGTTTGTACTGCTAGGGGGTTAAATAATGTGATTTTTATGGTACTTTCCAATATATAGTCAAATTAAGGGTATTGATTAATATGCCACGAATGCACATGATATGACAACGATTCATTGAGTGAATCGTTCGTGTACAAGTATTGTTGTTGCAACAAGCAAAGGTAATAAGCACACTAAATAGTTATTGCACCGAGAGGCACTCTAGAGCCTAATATGTTAGAAATGTTGTATTGTCTTGTTATGTTATCTAAATATTTTGACTCGGTCAAATTATATAAAAATTAAAAATTAAATTAAATTAAATTAATTAATGATATATTTATTAATCAAAGAATTTTTACTCGATCAAATTGCATAAAAATAAAATTATTGATTATTAATTATTATTAATTAAATCATGCTAGATTCATCTTAACTCTAGCTCTATCAATCGCTCAGAGGATCAAATCTCCTAAGTTGTAAACCTTTACTCAATTTTTGCACTCAAAAAAGAGGTTTACACCTTGAGAGATTTGATTCCTGATAGTGCTTGGATCTAGGTTGGTTATATAAAATTTTCAAATTCATTTTCTTCAGGTAGTGATAGTAGGATGCATTTCCCCTATGAAGAAGAAGTTACATGAATATCCCAATGATTTTATACTCAAAATATCTTGATTATGGTTTTTTTATTTGCCAAAAATCAAGAGTTAAAGATAGAATTGTAGGGGATGTAGAGGAGGTTGATGGGGTTGTATAAAGTCCTTCTAGAAAACTGATCCTTGAATGTCTCTTTTTTGAAGAGCAGCAAAAAGAGACATTCAAGGATCAGTTTTCTAGAATATGTTATTTCCCTTGTAGAAATTGTAAGGGGTTGAGGCCAAGGAGAATTCTAATAAAATTGGCTAAAAATCATTGTAGATACTATGGACACACTAAAGGCAGACATGAATATCATCCATTAGTAAGTTATTCATTATATGTTTTTGTATTGTAGATTCTTTTGTAAGTGTTTATGTATATTGTATTTTAGATTGTATGTCATTGTATTGTATATTGTATTTTCTTTCTATTGTAAATGTATTTTAGAATATTATTTTGGAAAGTGTTTGACCTATGTTCTCATCTTCATGTGGACTAGAAATATTATAAGATTATTTTTGTTAGGGTCAATTAAGGGGTTAGGTCAAGTTAGGGGTTAATTACTTTATGGGCTTAGGGCTAAGGGGTTATTTTTTAAGGGTTTAGGGACTTGGGCTTAGTGGATTAGGGGTTTAAGGGTAGATTAATGAAATGTTTGATAAATCATCAATAATTATTTTTTCCGAATTTATCTTACTTATTACCACTCATGCCATGTAGAACATTCTATCTTGAATTTCCTTTGAAGTAGGAGCGATGTTTTTATTCTATAACATTCACTTACCACTAAGTACAAAGGAGTGATTTTTTGACATTTTGGTCAAATCAAATGAGTAGACAAAAAGAAATAATACCACATTTTGTCTATAAGGAGAGATATTTGACATCGTGCCTTAACAAGAAAGGGGTTCCTATAAAAATGTCTTTATTGGGATGTTCCCTACCACTCGCCTAAAGAGAAAAACACACTTCCTTTATGCAAGCTTAAACAAGCATAGCACCATCCATGAAGACAATGTATGTGCAATGTTCAACTCATGTCAGCAATTAGTGCACACCTTCATTGACAATCACCCTCACTTTGGTTATGTTTGTACTTCTATTTTGGTGATTTTTCTCAACTGTCATCTTTTGCACACTTTAATTCGCTTTCACAAGTGTCCATTTCACATTTGAGACTGTCGCTTTAGCTTTCTTTCACTTTAATAAGTGGCATTTTAATGTTATCTTCCTTCTGGCATGTGTCACTTTCAAGGTATTTCGCATCTGCAAGTGTCGTTTTCATGTCTTCTTACAGTCATAGGTGTTTCTTCTAAGTATGTTCACCCCTATATGTGTTGTACCTTTTCACATCACTAGAGTTAGTTCCTGTGCACTTCTCTGCATTAAACACTCTTACATATAATTATAATATGTGCAAGACACATTCCTCTAGCTCACATGTGTTCATTGTTCCTAAATGTTTTCAACATAATCTTAAACATTTTTCTAAATTCATGCACAAGCTTCATGATCGCATTGATTTGTTGTATTTTTTTCTTGCTCTCACCCAAGCTCATGGTTCCTCACCCATCCTCTTAAAAATTATGGTTTGTAAGTGAGCTTAAGAAAGAAAATGACATTATAATGATGCATGCAAAATAAGATTAATATGTTTTTTATTATGGTTGTGACTATATATCTCAAAAAGTGTCTCACTTCCTACATGTCAAGAAAAGTAACATATTTATTAGAATTTTTCAACAGATTCTTAAATATCCAAAAAAATTGTACAAGCATCATCATGTTATAAAATAATTAATGGAGCAATGAAACACACACAATATTTTGGAAACAAGAGACATAGAAATATACGTGGTTCACCAAATTTTGGCTACATCCACGAAGAAACAACCAAACATTTTTATATTATCCAGCAAAATGAAGAGATACAACCTATAATGGATCCAATGTAATTTCCTCTTCACTCTCACACATTCTCCTCTCTCTTTCTTGCTCAGAATAATAATACACAGTCGCAATACAATTCCCTCATATAAAATGAGGGTTGTTTTCTAGGGAAAAAACCCTAAATTAACATAACTTCTACTGTCAAATCATCCGCCTAATGAAAGACCCAGGTTGACTATGAAATTACAATATTTTACAAGGAAAATTTTCATCTATTTTTAGCTTCGAGGCACCCCCACTAGCCCCCACCCCGCATGGAGGGGTGTACATTGTTCATGGGGTGTACACCCGGCTGAAACAAGACCTTTGAATAACCAAGATAATCAGGCTTCACACCCAACACATCATTGATTTGTTTTCTTTTATTCTTGTTCTCACCTAAGTTGCCTTTTTCTTTGTCTTTCTTGTCTTCTTTTTTTCCATATATATTATATTTGTAAACAATTGTTATATCGACGTTTAAATATTTGCTATATATTAATATTATTTTACTAATTGTAATTGTATAGTATAAGCCCCCTAGGGCATTTATCAATGAGGAAGAGTTGGTTGTAGTACAAGCGCATGTTCAAGAACATGGAGCAATTAATATTGAGGATCAAAATAATGATCCTATGAAAGAAGATAATGATGCTCATAACATTGTTGAAGAAGATGGGACAAATAGATTAATCCAGGAGACATTTAAAAATGTTGGAATATATGATGATGACAACGAGTATGATGATCATGATTTTTATATACTTGTAATTAACAGGGAAATTAAACCTCTTTATGAAGGCTCAAAAACATCTCTTCTCTTTGTGGTATTGTTGTTGGTCAACTTAAAGATGGTGAATGGTTTTTCAAACACGTGTGACACAACTCCTAAGGTATGCAATATACTTTGTAACATTTAGTACTATATAGATGTTAAAGAAATTAATTTTTCCTTTGTTTTTAATGTTAGTACGTTGATCATCATTTAATTAATTTGTAACATTTGGATGAAATATGTACAATCAATATTGTTTAGTACATCAACCAATACTACTTTTCTTTATGTTGTAGATTATTAGGTGAATTTATGTTACCACCTTCAAATGTTTTACTTCGAACGTACCAAGATTTACATGCCATTATGAAATATATTGGAATGGAGTATCAAGTTATTCATGCATGCCCTAATGATGATATTCTCTATTATAAAGAACATGCGTTGAAAGAAAAATTCCCAAAATGTGATGAGAGTAGATATCAGACCGATAAAGTAACAAAAAAGGTGTCTCGCAAGATTCTTTGTTATATTCCCATAGTTCCATTCCTGCAACAATTGTTCAGCTGCAAAATCATAGTAGAACTTATGGATTACCATGCAAGGAATAGAAGTGAATATGGTTTTATTTGAACTCCTGCAGATGGATCTACATTTAGGAATATAGAGGAAAAGTGGCCAAAGTTTAAAAGAGAACCTCATAATCTTAGGCTTTGATTAGCAGCTGACGGTGTCAATCCATTTGCAGAGCCTAGATCTACTTACTCGGTGTGGCCCGTTTTTGTTATCAACAGTAAAATTCCTCCATGGAAGTTGTTTAAGAAAAGTGTAACTAGGTCCGGTCTTCATGATGACATGTAATTATGACCGATGTAAATGATGTAATAAAGAGAACAAAAATATTTTTTGTTGCATGGGTTTCATGAGCAAGAGGTTTATTTATTAGTGTCTCCCATTGAGAGCCTTAGGATTTATTAATATGTCAAAGAGTCAATGTCATGTATGAAAAATCTCTTCTTGAGCATCAGAAAAATATATTTGAGTCATAAACAATGTCAAGAATCCCTCCAAAGGACAAGCACAATCCTCTTCATTATGTTAGCCTGCAAATCAAATTTAAAGAAGACATGCCAACTCATATAAAAGACACATCAATTCACTTGGTCAAGTCGACTTATTATGGAGACAAAACTACTATAAATAGGTGTGTAAGATCAGCATTACAAGCATACATTTTTCGGACATTTATGCAACTTAGGACAAGTACAGAAACTTGAATTCTCTGAGTTATTTAGAAGGGTATAAGGGTCTGAAATCCGCATTACAGGAGGGTAGAGAAATATCTGATGCCTCTGTAATTTCATGAATAATTGCAGTCCTCGATGATGACAGTCTTGACATATCTAGGAGGAAGATATCGGTGCAAGGAGAACACAGTGACAGTCTCGGTGAAGATCTTAGTGCAGGAAGAAAACTCAATAATATTCTTGGTGATAAAGATGATTTCAGGAATCCACAGTAGCACACACAGTCTTAGCATCATCATGATGAAAGGATCTAATAGCAACACACTCTTTCTCGACATGTATTATGGAAGTTGTGATGATCTCGCTCTCTACATATCTCAGTATATAGACCTTGATGTCATGGTGAATGTCTCAATGAAGTAGTAGCACTGATCTTAGTAAAAGTGCAACAATATTCTTAGTGAAGGTGCAGCAAGGTGTCAAGATCTCAGTGGTGCCATAATGATGACCTCAGTGAAGCAGCAGTGATGAGGATGATCTCAGAAGTGACAAAGAAGAGAATTGGTGTCTTGGTCTTAAAGTGGCCTAATAGGTCAAGGGTCTTGGTATTCATCAATTGGAATCTCTATAAGCAGAATTTGTGCAAGTTTTCCTCTCAAAGAGTGAGAGGTTTTGGCCCTGGCATAAAGCCAAACATCTTGTGTTCTTGTCTCTTTGTTTTTGGTAACTATTTGGTGAATATAAGAAGACACACTCTAATAATAAAAAATGAAGATTGTGGTAAGAAGAAAAGTTAAAATACCTCACAAGTAGTTATCATGCTAGAATAATCTCATTAAATTCACTTGCCCTAGATTCTTCAACATGGTTTCAAAGCTAAGGCTTTGAAGTCAAAGGAAGGGAAGCAAAAAGAGACATTCAAGGATCAGTTTCCTAGAAGGACCTCAAATCAAGGGGTTTGTGTTTCAAAACCTAAATCAAGGAGATAGTCTACAATAGCAAGACAATTCAGTCGTACAGAAAGACTAATTTGGATCCTTATCTGAAGTTCTAGGATCAAGTAATCTCAGTCAAAAGATGAAACGTTCAGATCTTAGGTACATGGAAGCAGACTCAGTAATTTCAACCTCGAACAGAATCCTTTCTATAAAAGGAATAGCCTTGACATCTCAAATCCCCAGAACTTGATCACATAAAGAAATTTGTATGGACAACCATAGTAATACTAACTGATGGGTCTTAATACTATAAGATTATCATCATAAATAATGACCTCAATACTCTATGGTTCTACACAATGTTGCAAGGTTCTATAGTCCACTTATGTACAGTGCCATCTCAAGCTTATCAACAGTTTTTTAATCATAAGGATCAGATGTATAAGTCAAGTAACTTGAAGGAAAGAAGGCAAGCTTCCTATCATCAAGAGTCTCATCTAAAAGAAGCATCAATACATCTACTTCAACCACTTTCAATGTAATCAAGGCGAAGATTTTATCTTCACATCTCAAGTAAGTATCTTTCATTTTATAATCAAGTTTGGTTAAATGACTTCGTGTTTGCAAGGAGATCTATAAATTGGTTGGGTCATCAAGATTCATTGCATAAGAAGGGAGGATGGATATAGTCCCCAGAAGAGAAGTCATATGAAATTATTCCTAGGTCCCCTCATCCCTATGTAGCAGGAGAGGTGAAATAAAAGAGAGATATGAGATGCTAGAAGATATACTCTCTGAAATACAGTAAAGAAGGTCATATCACTTATACTTGATTGAAGGTATCAAAGAATGAAGGAATGTCTTCATAATATCTCTTTTGGGAAATGAATATAATCATCATTGTTATAACTGATAGGCAAGGTAACAAATGTCCATGAACAAGAAGGTTACCTCATTCAACAATTTGTGGTCTTTATGCTAGATATAGAAAGACAAGTTGACGGAAAAAATATTGAAGGTTAAAGGACTAAAACATGTGCAGAAAGGAAAGGGAAGTTTGGTCCTCAAACAAGACAGAATAGTAGAGCCAAGATTATGGAAACATTATGGAAGCTCATATCACTGAATAGATGGAGGAAGCTGAAGAAAAGGGCCAAGTAAAGAGGGAGTAATAGATCTCTACTATGATTGAAGTGATATCCCTCACAAAAGGGTCCTACCATAAGATTTTGTTATATATATGACCATTATAATTAGATGCATCGTGGCATCATGGAAACATTAGAAACAAGAGCTCCGAACATCACCATGGGAATCATGAAGACAAAATCCATGGCAGTCGAACATGAAGGATATAACTCTTGGGAACCTGATTGCATATTACAGGAAAGGAAGAAGTCATCTAGGAAAAGGCTCATCATACAAAAGGGAGAACATCTGCCAGATGGGGATATGCAATATCCTCAATATTCTCTGATAGAATCCTCATCGAAGGGTTCACTAATATAGAGAAGAAGTAAGTGTTTCATCAGGAAATCCAACTTATGGAATTCATGGGATGATGGTGTGATGACATGAGAAATGAAGCAGATAAAGGGATTGAAGATCTTTTCAATCAAGGAAGCTATTGGAAGAAGCCTAGATGACCTAAAGGTAAAATGAGGTATATATATTTGTATTTAATATTGTAATGTCATGTCATATGGTTGTAGGTAACATGGATCATTACTTCTATCTTGAGAAGCATGATCAAGGGAAAAGGATCTCCTCCTCTGATAGGATGCAGGAAGGCATAAAAGTCACACTAGATGAAATCAACATAATATGTCCTCATATGAAGTATGAGAAGGTTGACTACAACTAAGAAACTTTGATTGAAAGCTCCTGGGAAAGAAATGTGTGAGGAAGGAAGAGATCGCGAGATATGCAACCATGATGAAGGCGATCAACATCCAAAAGACCAAGAAGACTTGACTAGGAAATCTCCCGAAAACATATGAAGACTCTTATGGAAAAGATGAAGACCCTTGACAATGGATATCTTTGGGAGATATGTCAACATGTATGGAGGATGTTGATACCTACAGTAAGATGTCATGATAAAGAGCCATCTCGAAAGGTACGATTTGATTTAATGTTATGATTTCTTGAATAATATCTGAATGACTTCGTGCAGGGCTACTGGAACAAGAATTGTAAGTACAAGTACAACTAGCATTCATCTATTGGATGGAAACTCCTGAAAGAAACATAATGAGGAAGAAGTAGCCATATGACAAAGGTTCCAAATATGAAGAAGGCCACTTTCCATGAAGAAATGAATGACATGACGAACCAAGAAGAAAAGTGATCGATGGTTATGCCCTATAAGGAAGAAGCTCAATTGAATTTCATGACATCAAGGAAAGAAGTTGATCAAGCAGTTGAAGGACCCATGAAGAAGAATTTGTTGATGAAAAGACAAGTCCCTGATTAAGAGGGAGCTTAGATTGGGTCACCCCTAATTAAAAAGGAGTGACAGTTGTGTTTTTCTATTTCATGTGTCATGCACTAGACCAGGATTAACAGTTGTAAGTCTTAGTGAAGGCCATGAAGAGAAATGTAGACACATGATGAATGTATCCTCCCTATTTGAGAGGAAGTGATAGAAACAACATTCTTGTCTTCACCTAGAAGAAAGAATGGAGGATTGGGTAATCATCTGGCATCCGATGCTCTTTGAGGATGTGTAGGGCATCCAAGATAAGAGTAGTCAAGAGAATCGATATTCTTTGAGGGTTGGGAACCCAAGATAAGAATACTCCTAGAAGGTCATACTCAATGAACACCTAGGTGGGTATGTACCTTGAGAGACAATGATGAAGGTGTCTATAGTCATTAGTCTCGCCAACATTATGCTTTGATCTGATGAGAGATAGAGCTGTCAGTCAAGGCCTTGTTGTCGAAACAATGTTGGTTACTATGATTCTATACAGATGGGTTACCAATCTAATTCTTTTTATGAGAAATTCTTTAGATTGAGAATGACCAAGTACCATTATGAATACATCCCTAGTTAAGAGGGAGTGTTGAAGAAAAGTGTAACTAGGTCCAGTCTTCATAATGACATGTATTTATGACTGATGTAAATGATGTAATAAAGAGAACAAAATTATTTTTTGTTGCATGGGTTTCATGAGAAAGAGGTTTATTTATTAGTGGCTCCCATTGAGAGCCTTTGGATTTATTAATATGTCAAAGAGTCAATGTCATGTATGAAGAAGCTCTTCTTGAGCATGAGAAAAATAGATTTGAGGCATAAACAATGTCAAGAAGCCCTCCAAATGACAAGCATGATCCTCTTCATCATGTCCACTTGCAAATCAAATTTAAAGAAGACATGTCGGCTCATATAAAAGACACATCGGTTCACTTGGTCATGTTAGCTTATTATCGAGACGAAACTACTACAAATAGGAGTGTAAGATCAACATTACAAGCATACATTTTTCGAACATTTCTGCAACTTCAGACAAGTACAGGGACTCGAATTCTCTAAGTTATTCAGATGGGTATAGGGGTCTGAAATCTTTTTTACAAGAGGGCAGGGAAATCTTAGATGCCTCTAAAATTTCATGAGTAATTGAATCCTCGATGAAGATCTCAGTGCAGGAAGAAAACTCAGTAATAGTCTTAGTGATAAAGATGATTTCAGGAATCCATAGTAGCACACATAGTCTCGGCATCATCATGATGAAAGGATCTAGCAGTAACACAATCTGTCTTGAAATGTATTCTGGAACAAGACATGATCTTGCTCTCTAAATATCTCAGTATATAGACCTTTATTTCATGGTGAAGGTCTCAATGAAGGAGTAGCTTTGATCTTAGTAAAAGTGCAGAAATATTCTTGGTGAAGGCACAGCAAGGTGTCAAGATCTCAGTGGTGCAATAAAGATGACTTTGGTGAAGCAATAGTGATGAAGATGATCTCAGAAGTGACAAAGAAGAGGATTGTTGTCTTGGTCTTGGAGTGGCCTAATAGTTCAAGGGTCATGGTCTTGGTATTTGTCAATTGGAATCTCTATAAGAATAATTTTTTATGGGTTTTCCTCTCAAAGAGTGAGAGATTTTGTCCCTAGCAAAAAGCCAAACATCTTATGTTCTTATCTCTTTGTTTTTGGTAACTATTTGGTGAATATAAGAAGACACGCTCAATAAGAACAAACGAAGATTGTGCAAAGAAGAAAAGTTAAAATACCTCATAAGTAGTTATCATGCTAGAAGAATCTCATTAAATTCACTTGCCCTAGATTCTTCAATAGAAGTCATTAAAGAGGGAGCACATAATGTTGATAATGAGTTCTCTAGGTATTAATTTATTTAGAATAAATTTCTTTAACACAATAACATCTCATTTGTCTTGTTTGTTTCATAATTATGTCTTATATTTTTTTGTTTACTCATATATTTTCAATTATTCCTTATAGTTATGTATTATAATTTTTTGTTTACTCATATATGTAGTAATTATGTATTATATGTTTAATCAATTAGGTAAGTACCAGGTCAAAGATATGAATGTATATATAAGTACCAGGTTAAAGATATGAATGTATATATCGAGCCTCTTATAGATGAGTTAGTGGAGTTATAGAATGATGTCACTATGCATGATATCTCTAGACCAGTAGATGCACAAAGGGAATTTGAATTCCATGCAATGCTTGCATGGAAAATTCACAATGTTACAGGGCTAACACATTTTTGTGGTATGTTATAACGTTACCCTACACTTTAATAGTGTTTAATTTTATGAAGTTCATTTCATGTATTTTTTTAAATAGTTCGACCTTCATTGTACATACTTAAAATAACTCATATAAAAATTATTCCATCTCTTTAGGTCTTCAAACAAAGGGTAAATTGATTTGTCTGGTTGTGTCCCTAATATGAAATCTCATCTTTCAAGAAGCTTATGAAAGGAGGTGTTTGATGAGTACAAGGACTTCCTTTCTAAGAACCATTGGTATCAAAGTACTAAAAAACATATTTTCAATGGGAAAGAAGATACTGGATTAAGACAATGGAGAATGACACCTCATGCATGGAAGTTGCAATATAGTAGAGTCCCTCAACATATGGATCGAATTTTATATGTATCAATATACATGATATGTTTGGATTATTTTACAATTTATGGAATTTTCTTCACTGTACTAATTGACAGGTTATATTGTTGTTACAATATCTTTAACTATGATTCACATTGTAGGTCATCAAAGCACTAATAATAAGGCACTTCCATGAGGAATGAAAAGTTATCCCAAGAAATTTAATAGACTCCCCTACTAAGAGCACCTAGAAATTGTTCATTTGTTTAATACAATGCACACCGAGAAGAATGTAACAGAGACCTTATGGAAATTCTTAGATGGAAGGACAAATAAATAAAAAGTTGTCAAGATTTGTAATGACATTAAGGAGGTCGCCCATGCATTTCAAAGTGCGATTCATTCAAATAGAGATGGAGACAGCCAAAATATAAGCACCCTTCCATGGTCAATGACCAAGAAGCAAAGCAAGGATGTTAAAGAGGTTATTGAATTAATTAAATTTCCAACTATATTTTCTTCAAACATAAATAATATCCTAATAAAGAAAGGTGAATTAGGTGGGGTAAAAACTCATGATTGGCATACGTTCATTAAGGTAATTATTTTGGTGTATATACATTTTATACATTGGTGCAAAATCTTGTTAATTAGTGTTTTTTTCTACTAATTTGGGAAAAATTAATGATCTATCATCATTTTTGTTAGAGTATGTTCTATGTTCATCTCTCCCATAAAACTTTGACAGCAATGTCAAACAAGTTATATATGATTTTGGAAAACTACATGAGGTAAGTGGATATTTAGGTGCAAAGTGTAATTTGTTCAATAAGTTGTTGTACCACATATTTTTGACTGCGTTTGTTTTTCTTGTCGTCGTGTACTATATACTTTTTTTGTTAAAACTGGTGATTTTCTTGCTTCATTTGTATATGGTTGTTATCTAAAGAAATCGATAAAGAAGATATAAAGTATTGGAGGAAAAAAATTCCTTATCTAATGTGTGAAATGAAAAAGTATCTACCTCCAACATTTTTCGTTACACAAGAACACTACCTCATACACCAAGTCAAGGAGACTGAAAAGTGTGGACCTATACACACTAGATCAATGTGTATGGTTGAGAGGAATTTGAAATCATTGAAGGCTTTGGTCAGACAAAAAGCACATCCTGAGGGCTCTATGGTAGAGGGATACAAATTTTGCAAGTATAAATATGATTATCAATTGACATTGCAATTTTTATGTGTCTGACGTATTGCAGTTGAAAAACCACAAAAAAATGTGGTGTGATGGCTGTGAATTTCACATCAAAAGGTCGAATAAAAAAATGAAAACTTTTGATAGTGGGATACCTATAGTATTTCAAGTTACCAATGTTGTATCTAGATGTGGCAGACATCCAGAAGTCTGTAATAATCGATACTATGTATATTTGCATGATATACTTGAGTGTGACTTTGAATCCTTCAAAATAGTCATGTTTGATGTCAAATGGTTTAGGCTACAAATCCATGAACGTGACCCTGATAGAACTGTTATTGAGCATGCTAATGAATTTACCATGGTTGATACAAGGAATCTTGAGCCAGGATTAAAGCCATATGTTCTTCCAAGCCAAACTGAATAGGTATTTTACATAGACGTTCTAGGTAAAGCGGGTTGGTCATATGTTGTTAGATATGATCCTAGAGGAAGGCCCGTAAAGTATAATGTAGCGGAAGAAGATGAAATTGAAGAAGAAGATGATGTAGAGGAGCAGGGGGTTCATGCAGTGTCAGACGAAGACATCAAAGAAGTTCAAGGAATATATGTTAATCGAGACAATGTTAATTTGGATGAACTAGATGATATTGACGTTGTGTCAGATGAAGAACTTGAAGAAGTTGAACCAAATGTAGAAGAGCATGTTCTAGATGATGATATAGACAATGATGATGATGTTGATATGGTGAATCCTTTGAACATGAATTCTAAACTAGATGATACAAATGATGAGTTGGATGAGGAAGAAGATTAATGATATCAAAATTTTGAAAAGTACAAGGTATGTATTTATATGTTTTTAGTTGGTTTATTCTCTTTTGTTCACCTTAATTTTTTATTTTCCTAGTTTTTATGTTTGAATGTTATTGTGTTTCTTTCAAATACATTATATTAGATAGATTGCATATCGAGGAATTGAGAGTGATGTGAGGGGGGTAGGCAGGGCCATATGAGCTTCCACCTTCACGTGGTTGGCCTTGTTCAGTAGATAATATATTGTCCTTGAAATGAAGAGAAGCTCATTTATGTTTATAAATTTCCAATTTTGACTTTGGTTCATTAAGAAGACGTGTTGGGCGATTTGGGCGGCGAGTGAACCAAGTGACACGGAGGACAGGAAGACATGCAAATTAGTAATTTCGGCCCTTCGTGACTTCCCATGAATTGAATTCCCACTAGGGGATCTCATAATGATTTTTAGAAAATTGACTAAATTAATGTTTAGGTGTTAAAAGTCAGTTTATAATTGATTGATTATGCAGCATGGTACTAACAAATGATAATATTTTGTTGTCATTGATGAGCTAATGATTTGTGTTCACTTATTTTCACAGTACGGTGAATGGCCATGCCATAGCCACACCCGCATAAAGGAGGGGCGTACGAGCACTAATGGGGCATTGTGTGCTGGGCATGCCAAGGCACCTGCCCAACAAAGTCGCTCGTGCAACGAGTTGGTAGGTCGACCTGACTTAGTAAGGGGAACCCGTAGAAACATATAAGGTTGGCCCATGACTTCCCATGAATAGAGTTCCCACCAAGGGGTCTCATGATAATTTTTAGAAAACTGACTAAATTAATTTTTAGGTGTTAAAATTCAGTTAATAATTGATATATTATGCAACATGGTACTAAAAAATGATAATATTTTGTTGTCATTGATGAGCTAATGATTTGTGTTAACTGATTTTCACAGCAGGGTGAACACCTGCACCCTGGGCACACTCGCACGAAGGCAGAGCACCCGAGTGCCCCTGGGGGCATCGTGTGTTGGGCACACCACGACGCTTGCCCGCAGGGGTGCCCATGCAATGAGTTGGTGGGTCAAACCGACTTGGCAAGGGGCGTCTGCATAAAATAAGTAAGGTCAGCCCATGATTTCCAATGAACATAGTTACCACAAGGGGGTCTCATAATGATTTTTAGAAAATTGACTAAATTCATGTTGAGGTGTTAAAAGCTGGTTTATAATTCATTGATTATGCAACATGGTACTAACAAATCATAATATTTTGTTGTCATGAACTAATGATTTTTGTTCACTGATTGTCACAACAAGACGAATGTTTGCACCCTGGGTGCACCTACAGGAAGGCAGAGCGCCCAGGCATCGATGGGGCATCACGTGCTGGGTACGCCAGGGGTGACTGTGTGACAAGTTAGTGGGTCAGCCTGACTTGGCATGGGACACCTGCAAAAAGGAATTAAGGTCAGCCCATGACTACCCATGAACATAGTTCCCACAAGGGGGTCTCATAATGATTTTTAGAAAATTAACTAAATTAATGATTAGGTATTAAAATTCGATTTATAATTTATTGATCATGCATCATGGTACTAAAAATGATAATATTTTGTTGTCATTGAAGAGCTAATGATTTTCTTTCACTGATTTTCATATCAAGGCGAATTCCCACCCCCTTGGCATGCTCGCACAAAGGCGAGGCACCTAGGTGCCCATGGGGGCATCGCTGGCGAGGCATGCCAGGGTGCCCACCCGATAGGAGTGTTCGTGAGATGAGTTGGTGGGGCATCCTGACTTGGAAAGGAGTTCCGAAACAAAAGAAGTAATTTCAGCCCATGACTTCCCATGAAAAGAGTTCCCACAAGGGGGTCTCATAACAATTTTTATAAAATTGACTAAATTAATGTTTAGGTGCTAAAAGTTAGTTTATAATTGATTGATTAAGCAGCATGGTAATAACAAATGATAATATTTCATTGTCATTGATAAGATAATGAATTTTTTCATTGATTTGCATAGTAGGGCGAACTCTCATGCCCTAGATGTGCTCGCACGAAGGTAGAGCATCGGGGCACCCCTAGGGGTGTTGCGTGCTAGTCATGATGTGACTTGAGCGTAAGGCCAATTTTGAAAAAAAATCAGTTTGTGCTCATATACACTGAAATTTGACATGGTTATGGTAGATACATGCATTGATGACATGGGAGGGTTTTGAGACTCAAATATGACTCACAGAAAGAATTTGAAAATAAATCAAAAAAATTATAACATATATAAATGTCAAGTAGATGAAAATGTCAGGTAGATGAAATTATTTATTATTATCTACCATTTGCGGGCTTATAATGTACTTCATAGTCTAGAGGTTGAGAAAACTCCTTACCCTTCCATTTGAGAAAAATTCTTACCCTTCATCGTCTTCTTTGTTATCATTGTCATCATCACCATCATCTTTATCATCCTCATCAACATCATCATCGTCATCATAATCATTGTCATCATCATCATCTTTTTCATCGACATCGTCTTTAAAATCATCATCATCATCATCATTAAAGCCACCATCGTCATCGTTAACTCTTTGGGCAATGTTAAAACTTTTGAATCCTATCATAATCAACACATCTGGCCATTTTTTACATGTCTTCAAAATTATATTTATACTGAAAAAATATACATGATTGATTACAAAGTTTCCAATCCCTTTTCTATTGAAACATCTAGTCTTAATATTAATCTATTACTTCATCTATTCATTCGAAATGCTCAATATTTTCGAGTTAAGCTTCATGTCCCTGAAGATGGGTGAGGGGTTCATCTGAAATGTTGGGCGAATCTGCGATAGAAAAACACACTTCTCCATAATCATTCATCAACAACAATTTATAGGTTGTGGAAATATACATGCTCAAATGCTCAAATATTTTCGTTATAATAGTTTGAACAATTTAGCAATAAGAAAATATTTTAATTATTTTTCTCGATTAATAACATTGCTATATTTTGTTCTTCGCTTCTATTATAATATCTTCTATTGCATTTTATTTAGAATGTTGAAAGTGTCATATCTTTTATTAGTCCATGAGCGTGAGTACTCTTCTTTTATTCTTTTCTCATACTACGAGTCTTGAGGATTATTCCTTTCGGACTAAAGATCTACAAAAAGATGAAATGAACAAAGTTAATGCTTATTAGAGGTTGATGAAAATAAATTAGTAGTTAGTAATTAGAATAAAAATATAATAATATATTCATTCACATAATTTATCCTTTTATAATTCAATCTCATTTAAATCAATTGTGAGCTTGAAATTTCACAAAAAAAAAATGTATGGCTTTGTTAAAAAGTTATTAGTCAACTTAGAGTTTCATAATAGTGGTAATATATACCACATTGGCTAGATGAAATTAAAATATTCGGCTTATAATGTTTTGTCGATTCAGTGCATATTGTGTCTTATGGTGCATATTATGGCTCCTAGGACACACAATAATATTTTAATCTTGACACTTGCTAACAATATGACATCGATATCCATGATAGCCTGGTCACATAGGATGACACATCAGTTTTAATGGATGACATGGTTAGTGACTCTATAGTTTATTTGGTAATCCAACAAATGTGTTATTGTCATTTAGATATCTAGATATCTAGGTATCTAGATATCTAGGTATCTATATTGTTTGAAACCTCACCTCATAACTTGATCCTGGATCCATAGGTAAGCACAACTTAAACCTCATCCAGGATTCAAGCATCCAGAACATCAAAATACCATGGCATATTAGTTCTTCTAAGATCTATATGCAATTAAGAAATGATGTAATCCAGTATTCGAACATCCAAACATTTTCCAATGAGCCATTATATGCCAATTCCTAGACCCAGATGTGATAGTTCATTGTTGAATGAATCTGGCATCCAAGCATCCAAAATATTGAGTCATCTAGATAACACTTTCTCTTTATTCTATATGTAATACCATCATTACCATGTTAGCGATCCAACTCAATTGCCATGTTAGCACAAAATAACAGAAATCCAATAAAGAATTAAAACAAAAAAGGGCTTATCATTGATAACAAACATCTAGAGGAAGCTAAATTAAAAATTGAGGATTACCTCTAGATCCAGATGTTAGACATTTGACATTTTCCCATTACTAAGAAGGTTTTTTGGTAATGTATTCGAATCTAGATGCCAACATCACATTTCTTATAACGCAAAGAACTTTCTTGTAACTCACTTGTACTATTATAATGTCCTTGTGGTTTTGTTAAGACGTTTCTCAACATCCACTATGACACTCGCTAATAGTTTATCTCATTTGATGGAGTATTATAGGATTTTCAACCAAACAAATATTTTTCAGATCTATGTTTGTCAACTTATGGAAATAACAATGTAAACTTTGAAACGGGAACTGATACTGTTATTCATTTTGTAGAGATAGCAAAAAAGTGACCCGATTTTGAAAATGGGCGATGCAGAACACACATATTTTTTTAGAGCATAGTTTTTGGCACTTTAAATTTTTTTATGTATATTACATTTTAGAATGTTAGTGATTAGCATGCTTATTTTAAAAAGTGGTGATTCTGCATCAGGGCCTTTTTTAAAAGACCTATTTTTTTTACTTTAAATTTTCTAATGTGTGAAATGTAAATAATTATTTTCTAAATTTATCAATTTTTTACACTTTAAATTTTTTAATATATTAAGTGTGGATATTTTTTTTAAATGTTACATTTTTTTTACACTAAATTTTTATGTTAATTTTTTTTACATAAAAAACCAAATATAAAAATATATAAAAATGACAAAAAAACATTAAAAAAAAAAACTCGTAAACCACAAAAAAAATTGGAACAAAAAAAAAAACTACAAATTAAGTTAACTAAAAATAGAAAATTAAAAAGAAACCAATAAAAATCTAAAAAACCATTAAAATCAAGATATATATATATACTAAATTAATAAATTAATAAATAAATAAAAAACAAAATACAAAACAAAACAATTAAAATTAAAATTTAATATATATATATATATATATATATATATATATATATATAACATTTTAAATTTTAAAAAATATATATATTTTGGATTTTTTTTTTAAACATTTAAAATTTTAAAATAAAAATATATTTTCGATTTTTAAAAAATAAGAAATATTTAAAACTTTAAAAAACATATATGCACACAGCTTCGCCACCTAGGGTCATGCTCCCACGGGTGGCTGGGCGATGGCTATCCTATTCTGAGAAGCAGATAGCCATCTTTTGGCTGCCTGTGGGAGTGGCTATTTGATTCTCGGAATCGGATAGCCACTACAAGGTTGCTCGTGGGGGTGGCTATTCGATTCTTGGAATCAGATAGCCACTGTCGGGTCGCTCGTGGGGGCGCGACCTTGAGCGGCGGCGCTGCACGCAGCTCTACCGTCCAGGATCGCTCCCGCAAGGGCGGCCGAGCGATGGCCAATAAAAGTGTTTTTTTTTTCAATAAAAAATAAATTTTGTTAAATATGTTAATTGTATTTAAAAAAAATTATTTTAAATGTTTTTTTTGTAAAATATATATATATATATATATATATATATATATATATATATATATATATATATATATATATATATATTTTAATATTTTAAATGTTATTTTTTAAAAAATCAAAAAATATTTAGCTTTTTTAAATTTTAAATTTTTTTAAATTTTTATTTTTTTGATCTAAATTTTAAATCAATGTCAAATCCAAATTTTAAATTTTAAAATTAAATTCTAAATTTTTTAATATAAAATTTGAAATGTTTTTTTTTAACTAAAAAATATATTGTTTTTTAAATTTAGATGCTTTTTTATTGTTCTTTTAAATTTGAAAATATGTATATTTTTTAAAATTTTAATTATTTTTAGGGTTTTTTTTTTTTTTAATTTTAGCATTTTTTAAGGGTTTTTTTAATGTTTTTAATCTTAATTTTAGTAGTTTTTTGGTTACCTTTTTCTTTTAATCTAGTTTGTTTTTTATTTTTTTTTTATTTTTTTTTGTTAATGCTTTTTAAAAATTTCTTATTTTTATTTAATTAATTTTTTTATTTTTTATTTTTTTCCCAAATTTTTTTATGGTTTGCGAGATTAATTTTTTTTTTTTTAATATGTTTTTCTTATTATTTATTTCTTTATATTTAAAAATAAAAAATTTCTTTTTTTTATAGGATAATTTTGTTTTTTCTTTTTTTAACATTTTTATGATTGATTTTTTTTTTTTTTATGTTTTGTTTTTTATGTAGATTTTTATTTACGTTTTGCTATTTTTTAAACTATTTTTTGCTTTTTTTTCATTGTTTTTATTTTTGTTTTTATTTTTAATTATATGTTTTCATTATTCTTTTGAAATTTTAATGTTTTTCCAAGTCATGTTAAAATATTTTACACCATTATTTCAAAATGTTGAAAATTTACACTTTTCGTTTTGAGGGTGTTTCTTGCACAATTTTTGCACATAAAAATTCGATTTTACTGGCATTTTTTAAAAGTGTTGAAAATTGACTCTAAAAAAAAAGCCATAGTTCCAGTATCAACACTTCTCATCTTCAGGGTGTTTTTTGCACAATTTTTGCACAAAAAATTGGTTTTCACTGCCATTTTTAAAACATGTTCAAAATTGACCCTAAAAAAAAATCATCGTTTCAATATACACATTTTTCGTTTTTAGCATTGATTTTCATGTTTTTTTAGAGTTTTTTTTGCCAGAGTTCTCATTTTGAGTTTATAGTTCCCATTTCAAAGTTTACATTGTTAAATTTAGGTAGGATAGAAGAAATTTACCAAACAACTACTACATCGTCTAGAAAACAAAGATCAACTAGAGGTGAAAAGATTAGAAGAAAATTTCATAGAAGCATGGATTTTATTCTCACTAAAGGGGAGTCATGTTCTTATGATAATGAGATTATACATGACATCGAGGTGCCCTTGAGGTACAACCATCTAGTGAAACAATGGGCACCCAAAGATCTTCCTTAAATAAACATTGATTTCCCTATCAATGAAAGGATATACCACATTGCCCCATCGTCATTACATAGTTTGGGGTTATTTTCCATGGATGGCATAAAGGTATGTTACGGAGGATTAACTGAATTGATGGAGTATGTTAGACCCTATTACAACTACAATTATTGGGTACGGCTAGTCCAATATACCAAAAATATGTGAAGATATGGAGTGGACACAAATTATATACAACTAAAATACAATGATGAAAATAAAGACGCAACTATGTATATTAATAGAAGGCCAAAAGAAGTAGGAGATATTCCAGGGTTTATAAATAGTACATGGCCTATCACCACAAATAAGCAACCCAATTGCATATTTGAGGGATGTGAAGGAAATTGTGTATTTGTATGTGTCACTAAATCAATAGCTGCAGGGGAAGAGTTTCTCATTGGCTACAGTTTGAATATAATATATACAAATATTACTATTATGGGGACGATATGTATTCAATTTTACCCAACTTGTAAGCAATGTCTATTGTATGTTATGATTGTCATTTACTACAATATATTGTTATACATCTTGTAAGTTGAGGAAACATTTTAATATGTCATGGTTAAAATATTGTGTCAGGTTGATCAAGGTCAAAGGGCACCAACCTCATAGCAAGTAAACACCAATATAGTTGTAAGTAAAATAATATAACCACGAGATATATATACAAGTAGCACTTGATCCATTATAGAGTAAGTCAAATTCCTATTTTTAGGCATCGTATAACTAAATGAAATATTCACTATGCATATGACCAACTTGAGAAAATGCATTCATTCATCCTTTTCAAGGTATTGTTTCTATAAAATATGGAATATATATTGATCTTGTCATAATGCCTCTTGCAAGAGCCTTCCAAGATGATAAAGTTTTTATAAATTTAGAACCTTTTATATTAGCGATGGTATAGTGTGAAGTTTCTATATATATTTAGACATATGTCAATAATGGTTAAATTATTAATATAATGATAATTAACTATGGATGAATTTCAAATTACAGTTATTTGATAAACAAGGTGATCAAGGGCAGGCACTAGCGTTAGAGTAGTCCATAGATGCTCCTGAGGAAGAGGTTACTAAAGAAGCATTTTTTATGTTTGTCGATCTGATCCAAACACTAAAAAAACTTCAAATGAAAGCACACAAGAAACTTAATTCTTTAGTTATGGTTGAGCCTCAAATAGAAGAGATAAAAGGTGAAATCAGAACCTTGGTGCAACAAGTTCGTCAGTATGGGCTGAGCAACTCATTTAATTATGTCATTTATTTGTTTATGATTTAGTTATCTCATCCTTTATAATAATAAAACCTTTATTTTACAAGAGTTTTCGGTGGAGTACGATCCTCATGCTATGACTATGGGGGTCGACATTGGTAGTAGTGCCAATGCTCCACCTATGGGTGATTCACTGCTCATTGAGACTAGTACAGCCGCTCAACCACCCAAAGCAGGATATGCATCCCCTCAATAGCATATGCCAAGATCTACACATGTTATGTAACCAACTCACAAAATAGAAAAAAAGATAAATAAACGACTTAAAAATTATCCTCTTTGAGGGGGAAACCTATTTTACATTACATAATGACTAATTCTTGGATGATTCAAATGACAAGACCTCCTTGGTATATATAGGAGTCTAAGGGATCACAATATAATTAGAGCCTACATAACAATAATAACAATAGTGGGCTTCTATGGGGCACAACAATAACAATATGGGGGCTACATGGGCACAACGATAAAAATAGGGGGCTACACTAACAATAACAATAAGCGGGATACACTAGTATTATAAGAACCTAACATGCCCCTCGAGTTCTTGTTTTTGTGACTGCTTATGGCTCCAATATGATTTTTCCTTCTTTGTCGAGTTTTGGAAATATTGTTTGAACTGGAAGCTTGTCATCGATAACCTTCTTTAAGCATGAAACATGGAGAATCGAGTGTACTCAAGAAGATGCAAGAAACTCAAATTTATATGTCATAGTACTAATCTTTTGCAACACCTTGTAAGGACTATAGTACTTGGGTGATAATTTATTATCCTTCATAGCTTGCTTGAGGGACATTTGTTTATATGGTTGTAGCCATAAAAATACCCATTTTACTACATCAAAACTTTTTTCGCTACGATGTTGATATGCCTGTTGTTTCATTTGATTCTGTCCCAGAGTGAGTTTATCCTTTAAGAGTTGGAGAACTTGTTGTTGATGCTCGACGTGATCTTCCACTGCTTAAACCTTAGAATTTTCTCTTAAATATTATGTGATGGATGATGGAAGATATCCATAAAGTGACGTAGATGGGGTCATTTTTGTTGCAGTATGAAAGGAAGTGTTATACCACCATTCAGTCAGAGGTAACCACTTGACCCATTCTGTTTTTTTATCAGATACAAATCAATGAAGATATCCTTCCAAACATTTATTCACTACCACCATAATGACACTCTTTCCTTTAGACTTGGGTAAACCTATGATAAAATCCATTGAGACCTCCTCCCTGTTGAAGAAAAGTGTAACTAGGTTCAGTATTTGTAAATGAAATTTTGATCTTTGTACTTATCAAGAAAGAGAAATATTATTTTTGTAAATTATTCGAATGAGTTTCTTGCTCATTCCATAGGTCTAGGAAAGGTCAAAGAATCAAAGTCATATTCTTGAGCATGAATATGGGTCAACCTAATGTCAAGCAGCCCTCCAAGACGAAGACTGCCAGCAAAACAATGAAGAAAACAGATAAGTCAACCTCAAATTGTATATTGAAGAACAACCATGTCAGCTCAATTGAAGTGACATATCTATTCATGAATTCAAGTCGGCTTGCCTACAAGACAAACCACTATATATACCCAATAGGATCTGCACAGAAGTAAGAGAAGACATCTTGGATTCTTCGGAGGTATAGCTACAGGATCTCAAACAATTACAGTGAGTAAGACCTTGCAATCTCAATTCTTGAGATGGGTAATCTAATAAGGATTCTGTAGCAAGTAGAGAGCACACTTACTCTCGACATATTAGATAGATGCAGCACATCTATGATGACAGGAGGACGCAATCTTGATCTCAGCATAATAATGATCTCGGTGCAATGAAAAGAACTTAGGCACGGTGATCATAGTTCTGGCCTTCTTACAGTTTCAACCTCCTCACTATATTGACATTCTTCATTGAAGCAGTTCCTCTGTCTCAGCATGCTTGTGACATACCAACAGTCTCAGCGTAGTTATATAATGAAGATCCCGGTGCAAGGAACACACTTACTGTCTCGATATATATGATCTCTGTCTCGGTACTACTGTGATCCTACAGTAACACATTCACAACATACTCTGTCTCGACACATTGGTGATGAATTGAACGAAGACATGATCTCATTCTCAGTATTGATCATGAAAAGATATCGATGCAGCTGTCATAGATATATATATATATAACTCAATATCGAGATCTCATAGTTTTAATGATGATTTTAGACAGTGAAATATCTAAGTGAAGGAGCAGCTATGGTGCAGCAACAATGATCTCTTTGTTATGGTGAAGTCCTCAATGAAGGTACAGCAATAGTGTTGCAGCAGTAATGAAGACCTCAATGGTGCAACAATGATGATGATCTCAACAATGAAAAAGAAGAGGATTGGGGTCTTGGTCTTGGAGTGGAATATTAAGTCAAGGGTCATGGTCTTGGTGTTCGTCAATTGGAATCTCTATAAGAAGAATTATGTGCAGGTTTTCCTCTCCAATATGGAGGGGTTTGGGCCCTGGCAGAATGTTAACATCTTGTGTTCTTGTGTCTTTCCTTTCAGTAGCTATTTGATGAAATACGAAACACACACTCTAATAATGTTAAAGAGAATATTGTGGTAATAAGAAAATTAAAAATCCTCACAAATAGTTATCAAGTCAAGAAGAATCGCATTAACTCATATGCCCTATATTCTTCAACATGGTATCAAAGTTATGGTTACAGTCGAAGGAAGGGCAGAAAGGAGACATTCAAGAACCAAGTTTCTAGCAAGGCATCAAAGCAAGTTGAAGGACATCAAGATATACATTGCAGAATCAAACCCTAAATCAAAGAACAATCTACAACAGCAAGAGATCTTGTCTCCATAGTCATCATCAAAATGCCATCAAGACACTCATCAAGTTATCCACAAAGCAAGGTAGCTCAAAGGACCTCAAAATGAAGATCGCATCATCTTGGAGAAAGTCGAAACCCTAGAAGCAGTTCTGATCTACAAGGCAAAGCATATTAAAAGCAAGAGAACATTGTCATCATCTTCAAGAAAGCAAGGATCATTTCCTTACCCTAGAAGAAGATCATTCAAGAAGAAGCCCTCTTCAATCTTCATCAACATGATCAAGGTGAAGATTTTGTCTTCACAAATCAAGTAAGTATTTTTCATTTATTAATTTGGTAAAATGACTTCATGATTGCAAGGAGATCTATAGGTCGATAAGTCATCGAAATTCCTTGCATAGAATAAGGAGGATTATTATAATCCTCATAGAAAGAGAATTCATTGTTGTCTATGGAAAGGTCTCTAAAAGTCAAACATTGTTTGAAATGCAACCAGAGACTCATAGAAAATCACTCAAAGGTCCTCTCATGCCTATGTAGAAAAAGAGGAGACATAAATAGAGATATATGAAATGTTAGAAGATATACTCTCTGAATTATAGTAAAGAAGGTCACATCACTTTGACCTACACAAAAGTAAAGGTATCAAAGAATGAAGAAATATCTTCATGAGATCTTAATTGAGAGATCTGGGAAAGATGATAAGAATGCAGTCATCATCGATAAGAAAGGTAACAAATATCAATGAACAAAGAAGGTTACCTCACCTGGCAATTTGTGGTCTCTATGCTAGATAGAGAAAGACAAGTTACAGTCTACAGTATTAAAGGATAGAAGAATTCAACCATGTGCAAAAAAGAAAGGCAAGATTGGTCCTCAAGGAAGACAAAAATAAGTATAGTTAAGATTCAATGCCATAGAAATATTTTGGAAGTTCATATCACTGAAAGATGGAGGAAGCTAAATAAAAGGGCCAAGGGAAGAGGGAGTATCGAATATCTCCTATGAGTAAGATAGTATCCCTCACAAAAGGATCCTATCATAAGCTCCTATATCTTGTGTTATCAGATATGACAATGATAATAAGATGCATCATGGCATCATGAAAGCATTAGAAGCAAGAGCTCGTGACATCACCATGGATATCATGAAGGACAAAAGGAAAAAAATCCATGGCAGTCAAACATGAAGGATATAGCTCTTGGGAATCTCATTAAACATTGAAGGAAAGAAAGATGTCATCCAGGACAAGGCTCATCATACATTAAGGAAAAAAGGAAACATCTACCAGATAGGAATATGCAAGATCTTCAAGATTCTCTAAAGGCATCCTCATCGGAGGGTTCACTAATCTAGAGAGGGAGAAAGTGCTTCATCAAGAACTCCAACTTATGGAATTCATGGGATAATGGTGTAATGACATGAAGCGGGTCAAGGGATTGAAGATCTTTTCAATCAAGGGAGCTGTTGGAAGAAGCATAGATGAACTAAAGGTAAAATGAGGTATGTATGCATGTACATTATAATGTCATATGGTTGCAGGTAACATGAATCATTACTTCTATCTTGAGAAGCATGATCAAGAGATACTCTCCTTTGAAAGAATGCGAGAAGGCGTAAATCGCACTAGATGAAATCAACATAAAATGTCATCATATGAAGTATGAGGTAGTTGACTAAGAAACTCTAATTGAAATCTCCTGGAAATGGAATGTATGAGGAAGGAAGATATCGTGATATATGCAACCATGATGAAGGAAATCAACATCCAAAAGACCAAGAAGATTTGACTAAGAAATCTCCTGGAAAGATATGAAGACTATGATGAAAGTCTGGAAAAGATGAAGACCCTTGACAATAAATATCTTTGGGAGATGTCTCAACATGTATGCAAGATGTTGGTACCTACAGGAAGATGGCATGATGAAGAGCCATCTCAAAAGGTATGATTTAATTTAATATGATGTTTTTATTTCTTGAATAATATCTGGATGAGTTCATGTAGGGCTACTAGAACAATAGTTGTAAGTACAAGTACAACCAACATTCATGCGATGGATGGAAACTCCTGAAAGAAGCATGGACAGAAGTATCCATATGAAGAAAGTTCCATATGTATGCCAAGAAGGCCAGTTTCCATGAAGAAAGGAATGACATGAGAGAATAAGAAGGAAAGTGATCAATGGTTGTTGCCCTACAAGGAAGAAGCTCAACTAAATTTCATGACATCAAGGAGAGAAGTTGATCAAGCAGCTGAAGAACCCACGAAGAAGAAGTTGTTGATGTATAAAAGAGTCCCTAGATAAGAGGGAGCTCTGATAGGTCCCTGATCAAGAGGGAGTTTGAATTAGATCACCCATGATTACAAAGGAGTGACAATTGTGTTTTTCCATTTCATGTGTCATGCACTAGACCATGACTAACAGTCGTAAGTCTAGATGAAGGCCATGAATGGAAATGTAGACACATGATAGACACAACATTCTTGTCTTCACTTGGGAAGAAAGAATGGGAGGATTGGATAATCATCTGGCATTAGATACTCTTTGAGGATGTGTAGGGCATCCAAGAAAGAGTAGGTAAGAGGACCGATATTCTTTGAGGGCTGAGAACCCAAGATAAGAATATTCCTAGAAGGTCATACTCAGCGAACACCCATGTGGGTATGTACCTTGAGAGACAATGATGAAGGTGTCCATAAATCATTGGTCTCGCCAGCATTGCATCTCATGGTCTCATGGAGAGATGTAGTTGTTAGTGGAGAGATGGAGTTGTTAGTCAAGACCTTGCACTGTGACAATGTCGGTTGATATGATGCTATACAGATGGGATTGCCAATCTGATTCTTCTTATGTGAAATTCTTCAGATTGAGAATGACCAAGTGCCATTGTAAATACCTCCCTAGTTAAGAGGGAGTGTTGAAGAAAAGTGTAACTAGGTTCGGTATTCGTAAATGAAATTTTGATCTTTGTACTTATCAAGAAAGAGAAATATTATTTTTGTAAATTATTCGAATGAGTTTCTTGCTCACTCCATAGGTCTAGGAAAGGTAAAAGAATCAAAGTCATATTCTTGAGCATGAATATGGGTCAACCTAGTGTCAAGTAGCCCTCCAAGACAAGCACCATCCTCCAAGACGAAGACTGCCAGCAAAACAATGAAGAAAACAGTTAAGTTGGCCTCAAAATGTATATTGAAGAACAGTCATGTCGGCTTAGTTGAAGTGACATATCTATTCATGAATTCAAGTCGGCTTGCCTACAGGACATACCACTATATATACCCAATAGGATCTGAACAAAAGTAAGAGAAGACATCTCAGATTCTTTGGAGGTATAGCTACAGGATCTGAGACAATTACAGTGAGTAAGACCTTGAAATCTCAGTTCTTCAGATGGGTAATCTAATAAGGATTTCGTAGCAGGTAGAGAGCACACTTACTCTCGACATATTAGATAGATGCAGCACATCTATGATGACAAGAGGACGCAATCTTGATCTCAGCGTAATAATGATCTCGGTGGAATGAAAAGAACTTAGGCACGGTGATCATAGTTTCGATCTTATTATAGTTTCGGCCTCCTCACTATATCGACATTCTTCATTGAAGCAACTCCTCTGTCTCAACATGCTTGTGACATACCAATAGTCTCAGCATAGTTATATAATGAAGATCCCAGTGCAAGGAACACACTTACTGTCTCGATATATATTATCTTTGTCTCGGTACTATTGTGATCCTACATAAACACATTCACAACATACTCTGTCTTGACACATTGGTGATGAACTGAATGAAGACATGATCTCATTCTCAGTATTGATCATGAAAAGATATCGATGCAGTTGTCATAGATATATATATATATATATATATATATATATATAACTCAATATCAAAATCTTTGTTGGGTCCCTATAATACTAGTGATTACCCCATTACTATTGTAGTTATATCCCTTATTAATATTGTTGTGCCCCTATTGTCCCCATATTGTTATTACTATTCCCCATAGAATCCCTCTATTGCTATTTTTGTGGCTTTATATTATTATTGTTAGGTCGGCTGGGTTATATTGTAACTCCTTAGACTCCTATATATAGAAAGGAAGTTTTGTCATTTGAATCATCCAAGAATTGTTCATTTATGTAATGTAAAGAAGGTTGCCCCCTCGAAGAGGCTGAATTCTAAGGCGTTGATCTATCTTTTCTATCTTTTTCTTGAGCTAGTTTCATAACATTTGGTATCAGAGCTTTGGATTCTAGGGTTTCGCTACTCCAAACAGGTCATCGTGGCATTTTCACTATAACGTTTTTTCTACGACGTTTCAGAAGCTAAAACAAAAAAAAAAACCCATTTGAGAAGAAAACGCACTGAATCTCAAGTCTGAATTTCAGTGCTTTTCGCGTTATATTTGTGGAGATATGATCTGAGAAAGTTGGTCTTTTTGCAGACTCCTGAATTACATTCCAAACAGGTGACTTGGGGAAAATCATCATAACTTTCTCTCTGAGCATCGAATTGAAATTTCATAATAAGGTACAGAAAGAGGACGGACTGTAGTTTCTTTATATATTTCTCAGAGCCAAAGGTCGAAACAGTGACTCGTGGCATGTCATACAAGTTCGCTCTACTGAACTAGTCTATAATCATGTCACTGTATGAGATTTCGCATAACTCTTCCTTGGAGAATCCAATTTGGATCACACTGGTGGCATTGGAAAGAGGACATAGAGGGCTATTGCAAGTCACAATTTCAGAACTAAATGATCCGAAAGTACAGAGATACATCAAAGGCAATATCAAGCTCCTACAAAGTGAAAAAAGTGTGTAGATTTTTTTAAATTTTTGCTTAAGCTTGGTTTGAAAATTTGTTTTGAAGGAATTCAAAGGGCATAGTAGAGCATTATTATCGGTAACGGATGCCCCGAGGAAAGAAAATGCAAACACCTGGTAAGCAACCTGAAAGCTCTATCTTAACTCATGAAGAAGAGGAAGAAATGATACATGATATATCAAAATTACAAGACTAAGTGCAACAAATGTCACTCTCACAAAAGCTAATAGAAGCTAAGATAAAGGGTGTGGAAGCTAAGATGGACGATTTGAAGATAGATTTGAAGACAGATTTGAAGAGAGACATAACAGATTTGAAGACAGATCTGACAAATTTTCTACAAGAAATACTTACTAATGGTGAAAAGGTAGTGTTAACACCCAGGTTGTTCCCTATGACTCCCAAGGGAATACGGCCGGGGTAACCACTAACCAATCTTTGGATCACTGCTTCTAGCCTAACAGTGATCAGAGAGGGCTCTCTCTTTATGATTTGTAACTGTTTGTTGTAGGGTTTTAGGCTAGCTATTATGCACTGTGTTTTGTTTATGTTTGGTTGGTGAAATTCCTTTTAGGTTCTAGTGAAGTAGTTTTCTGAGAAGTTGAGTACCATTGGGCAATGGAGTCTGTAGCTGTATGCGTTTGAAGTTTTGGGATGAAAGATGGGACTTACAGGGCCACTTGGGTGTTTAATAAGACAGATTTTGATTAAAAGACTGGAAACAGCTAGCACGAACAGTGAAAGCATTAAAGAATTTTCACTATTTATTTATATGTTCCCAACAGATAGATTTAAGAGGAGAAAACAGATGTCTTAGGGGCAGAGTTGAATCCCTGAGAATGACTGTTATAATAAATACACAGTTCTGAATTGCAGCATTTAAGAATTACAATTCTGTTACTGTATAAGAGGAAAACATTTATAGTAGCTCAGTTTGAGTCCAGGGTAAACATGTTTAAATCCTGGTACTAATCATTCACCTTGCTATCAAGTGTAAACATAAGAACAGTAAAGAGAACAAAAGACTCAAAGCAAACACGACAAAGAGATTTGAGAATACTTATAGTCTTATGCAACACCCATGGAATCCTGTAACATGCATCCTTCACCACAAGATATCAAACACACCAAACTTCTGGAAGTTCCATTCCTCCTTTGTATTGATTCTCTGAAAATATTACAGCAGATGGAAGTTATCCAAGAGAAAATTCCAGCAACCCCTTCAGCATCTGTGAAGGGTCTATATATACTAGCGGTGATCTACAGAAATATCTGAGTTCTGCGTTAACTCAGTCTTTACATTCTCACCAACTATCTAAGATATTATGTCGAAAATTTATTACACATTTAATACACAGCACAGGCATCTTAATGCTCTGTCAGAAGATATTTTAGCTTTGTAGGAATAGCTAAGTCGGTCTGAGTTTTCGGAGTTAATGCATAGAAAACCCGGCTGTAGGCTGGTACACTGTGTCTCGGGCCTGTCAGCTGTATCTTCGACTGCCGCTGGTGGTGAGTCATTGGTCTGGCTGAGTTGGCTCAGCCTCTGCCTTTTCCTGTGGGTATTAATTCCCAAAATTGTCACTGTATGTACCTGCTTCCTCCTTCTGCGCTATTGGTTCTGGCCTGTCAAAATTGTCTGGGTCAAATGCCTCCAGACATCTTGTGTGGGCAGTTGATGTGCCAAAATTGCCCCTAGAGTCTCATCTGCTTCTGTGAACTTGAAGAAATTGGGTGGTGTATCAAACAGATGCTCTATCTCATTCATGAGAAAAAACAGGTTCTCCACTCTGTCATACATCATTTGCCCTGTAGCTGGCCCTGGCTCCTTTGAAGTGCTGGGAGGTTTTGCAATCTCTGCTACTGCATGGGCATCAATTCTCTTGTTATAGTTGTCCAGGGTGAGCAGTCTTCCCACGCTGCTCAAAATGTTGGGGAGGCCTCTGTTCTGCAGTGTTACAAACTTCTCCAGGAACCTGTTAATTTCTGTCTGCATGTCCTGTGTCCTTCTTTCCAAGGTTCCAATCAAGTTTCTCAATGTAACCACTCTCTTGGCTATGGCAATTGTTTCTGTCCTGTTGTTGATTCCCATGGTAGCCAATTGAGTGCTGGTTTTGTAATTCAGGATATTGATCATCCTGGTAGCTGCTTCTGGCATGTGCCCAAGGCTTGCCCTGGCTCTCTGTATCTCCTTGTTTGCTTTGGTGATGAGCACCATTTGTTCATCCATGGTTTCAATGTATTGCCACTGTTTGGCAATGGATCTTCCAATATTGCTCCACAACACTGCTTTCATCTCAGCTGTCACCCTTTCCAGTGCAAGCTCTTTTTCCAGCTCAGCAATCCTTCTCTTAAGGGTTTTCACCTCTCTCTCCTTGGCTGCCTCATTTTGTTTACTTTTATCAAATCTCTCATGAACATTAGCCAAGTTCTGTTTGAGCTCATCCAGCTCTTTCATTTGAGCTTCCATAGCTCGGATCTCTGCTTGAAGCTTCTGCATATCTAGGGTAGCAGCTTGCTCTGATGTTGTTGTGGGGGTTGTGGATGATGCTGTAGCTCCTGTTTGCTGAGGAGGAGGAGTGATGATCGGAGGTGTTTCCTCGAGATTTATTATTATTGGAGGAGGCTGGGAGGATTGACCTTCCCCTTTCTGCTTCATGGCTTCTTGTAGCGCTGCCTTTGCAGCTTCAGTTTGCCCTAGCTGGTCTTGAGTCCTAACCAGCTCCTTGTATAAGGATACCAGCAAGTCTGTGGTATCTTTTTCTTGCCTCTGCTGGGCAACTTCATCTGTTTGTGGATGGATGGTGGCCGGGAGCTTGATTTTCTTTCTTAGGGCTGCCATGTCAGCATCCCTTATTTTCAGCAGTTCTTGGATGCCCTTGACATCCTTGGGATCATGTCCAATCTCTATGATTACCTCCTCCAAGGATTTGATCCTGTTGTCCTTGGCCTGTGAGGATGCTCTTTCCAATTCCAGCTGGGATGATGTATTGTCTAGGCTGCTCTTTAACTTGTAATTTTCCAGTGTCTCATCTGCCAGGGAGGCGTACACCATTTCACCCGTTTGCTTGTGTAACTCTATCTTATCCATGGGGTGAATATCTTTAGCCAGAACCTCCATATTTGTTCTCAAATAGTCTGAGGTGGACTGAGGATGTAGAGTTGTGGGCATGAAATGGCTCATTATCATTTTTCCCTCACTCACATCAAAAGCAGACATTAGTCTCTGCTGGTTGCTGGGAGCTAGTTTTAACAAGTGATCATAGAGTTGCACTTTTATGGGATCACTCCTTCTCTTGATTTCTATGAACTGCTGCTTTATGCTTGAGTGCCCCTCTCTATGCTGGCCAGAAGAGCTGACCTCTCCTCCCATTGTCATATCTGGTCCTCTTTGAGATGAGCTGGCCGAGAGTTCTCCACTGGGTGGGCCCATGCCCATGGCCTGCCTTACTGCCATGTCCTCCTCTTGGGAGTCATTCAATCTTTGTCTCTTCTCTCCTCTGATAAAGGATGAAGTCTGGGGAGTCTCTCTCTCTCTCTTTCTGGTTAAGTCCTCCTTCTGGGGTGTTTGGAGGACTGAGCTGTCCACATTGATGTCTGTTCTTGGAGACAACTCTGTTTGGGGCTGCTGTTCTGTAGATCCGGGCAAATCTGTCTCTTTATTTTGCTGTAATGGCTGCTGCTCACTAGTTTGTGATTTATCTTGTTGCTGCCCCAATGCCTGTGCTTCCATTTCTTCTTGCTGCTGTAACAAAGTGTCAACCTGCTCTTCTGTTAATGTAGGTGGTTGTTCCACCTGTTTGCCTTTGTCCTTGCTTGCTGATTGGGTTGTCTGTTTGGCAGTTTGCTGTTGTGTTGCTGGTGTTGTGGTGGCTGTCCCAATTCGCCTCCTGTAGGAAGTAGGCACCTGTCCACAAGTTTCCAAGTCAGCTTGTTTTTGGACATTTCTAGCCTCTTGCTCAAGTATTTCTTCACTAGTCATTTGCTCTATTAATGTGCCCTCTTCCCAGTCTGGTGCATTTGCATATTTCTCAATTTCAGGTAGTCTTGCATGTGCATAGTTGCCTAACTTATACCTGATCCTCCTGAGAGAAATAGAGTGGTTAGGGTCATATGGAATCCACTCAAAACTGGTTTTCAATTGGAGTCCTTCCAGGATCCTGTCTGCCTCCTTCCAGCCTTCTTCCTTTCTGTTGTATAAGAAGGGACCTAGCTGATTTCTCACTTTCAACTGTGATTTCTTGTTTTTACTCTGAAAGTGTAGGTAATCTGAGTTCCCAAATTGCCTGAAGTATTCTAAGGCAAACAGTCTCATGGGAACGTACCTCGGCAGTCTAAATGGATTTAATTCACATCCATACACCCTAATGACTGTGTGATTCTGGTAGAAGTACCAGTTGCCAATGTTGTAAAGCTTGTTCAAATGAAGAATTCTTTTCATCTCCTCTGTCAGTCTAGGAGGAGGGGCACCTTGCAGCACTGTCAGGGCTGGATGGACAAATAAGTCAATAAACTCACAGTATGTATAAGGTGATACTGAGGTACGATGGAACACTGGGGTCCAAAAGACAACTGATCTTGGGGTTCCTTGGGCGTTGAGTGGCCTCAAAGGGACAGAGAAGGTAGCTGGCTGGTTGAACAAGAACAGATGGTATATGTAGGAGGTGTATTTGAACAGCCTCTCCCTCTTCAAGTTCATGAACTGGTCATGAATCTTCTCAGCTATATAAGTAGCATAATCATAGTGGATAGCTGGAGGCTTACCAGGGGCAAATATGGACAGCATTGCCAATATGCACTCATCTACATCTTCTAGTCCTCTGAATCCTAGGACATAGCTAATCAAGTCCACCATCATCTTGCCCAACTCATTCAGGTATTGGTAACCAATGGGAGGGGTTCTGACTGCTTCAGAGCTAGGTGCAACAAATAGCTGGTTGATCTTCACAATCTGGTCATTAGGCAGGCTGCTCCCTCTCCTTATCAAATCTTGCATGGAAAGAGGGGTCAGTT
The DNA here is from genome assembly GCA_031772625.1 of Pinus tabuliformis. Taxonomy (NCBI): domain Eukaryota; kingdom Viridiplantae; phylum Streptophyta; class Pinopsida; order Pinales; family Pinaceae; genus Pinus; species Pinus tabuliformis. Next base: position 571,467,173 of record CM062805.1, on the reverse strand, counting down.
TTTTGGCTGTATGGAAATGCAGCATCTGATTTATACTCTCTGGAGTAATCTGAAACAGGACCAGGCCTGTGGGGCTAATGACTGCCCTTTGGGTGGGGTCATAGCACTCTTGGCAACTGTATATGAGTTCTGGCATTGGATTGACTTGGGGAAGGTTGTATATGGGCAAATTTGATTCCCAAATTCCCAGGATATCTGCTCCACTCATGTGCTGGGCTCTCAGTTCATTTAACATTTGGATATTATACTTAGTTCCCATAGGAAACCAGTCCAACATCTGGTAATCCATGTATCCCAGGGCTTGCCATGCTGATTCTTGGTGGGGGGCATTGATAGGCTTAATATTGAGAGCAATGGGAGTCTCCATAGCTTGTGAAAGGATAAACAGTTGCAATTGGACAATTGAGTGGCAAAACAGACTGCAGATTGCCCTCTGTGGTAAAACTTGATTTTCTGAACTGTCAGAAGGGAATTTACCAGCTAGAAATTGAAATACTGCTGGTAATTGGTTACAGAGGCTCTTTTTGGTGTTCAATTTTGGCTCCTGGTAGTATTTCAGAGGTGTTCAGAGGGGCATTGACCGAGAACACGGAGGACGAGGGGTTTTCAACTGAATTGCGGTTTGTTAGCACTCTGCAGGGAAGTTTGGGACTTCACAGGGACAATGGTGGAGGTATAATTTGGTTCCAGCGGTGAAAAATTTGTTTTACGGTCCTATTGTGCCTGTGAGTAGCTTAGAGAAGAATGCAGGTCGTATGGAGGGCAGAGCAGGGTAAATACCTGTAATTCGACGTGCAGAGGTCGTGGTTAGGTGTGGCGCAGGTACTGGAGCGGTCGCCTTGGTCGAATTTCACAGGTTGGCGAAAATTCGGGCAGCAACGGTTAAGCAGAGCATTCAGCAGACACAACAGTAAAATGACGAAAAACACGGGTAAAATTGGTAAATATGGGTTTTTTACCAACTTGGCGCTTTTTATGATGACGTCAGCATGACGTCATTGGTGGGTCATGGTGACGTGACGTCGGCTGACGTCATCGGGGAGGACGTGGCAGCAGACGACTGGTCAACGGGGCGGTGAGGTGGCAGCCCAGTCAGCAGTGAGGTGGACCAATAAGAAAGGCGGGTACGAGCGGAGAAAGACGTGGCGCTGGGTCAGCGGCGAACCGGTGGTGGTCAAACCGTAGCGGTCACGGTTATAGCCTTAACCGCCGCGGTTTCTCGGGGCGGTTTGAGTACGGCGCGGAGGGTGTCAGACGGAGCTCCGAGATGGGTGAGCGCTTGACGCGTGGCGGAAGCATGACAAGGCGCAACGTCATCTTCTCGGGACATAACGTGCGGCCATCGGATGTGCTCCGATATTGATGAGGACCGTCGGATCTGATGGGCTTGATCCGACGGCTGACGGAGGAGGAAGGTGTACGTTCGATAATATGGGCGGAAAATATTAAAATTTATGGGTTTTGTATGGTTTTTTCAAATGTTTTTATTCAAATCACCTGCGCTCGCATTTGGGAGTGTGCCGAAGGCGGATTTTGATTTTTGTAAGGTTTGCAAAGGATTTTATAGGCCAAAGGGGTTTGGAGAGGGGTTTTACCAATGCAGAGGTGATTTGAGGGTAAATTGACTTGCAGCAAAGGGGAAAGGGGTGGAATAGGTTCACCAAAGTGGCCAGATGCCATTATGGTCCCTTTTTGAAGAATGCTCGGCTATTATGCCTAGGGGAGGGAATATACATAAGATTTGGGGCTTTATACACCTTAGTGTTAGTATTATTAGGGGTAGGGGTAAAATAGGGGAGCTAAATAGTAGAATTAGGAGTTAGTATAAGTGAAGGTGGGGGGTTTAGAAAGGGGGTGTTAGTGATGGAGTAGAGGGGGAAAAGAGAAGTTAGTGATGCTCTTTGCTGTGAGTCCATGGAATTCACCACCTTGTTTGCTGATATATCTATTGCCTTGGCAAAACATCTTGTGACAACTGTGTAATGGTGAACATATCCCTTCTGCAACCACAACTGCCTACCCAACTATTTCACCTAACATTTTTTGTTTCTTCTTGGAGGGGCACTTAGACTTGCAACCCTCAATTGCCTTTTCTTTTCTTTGGCTTTTTCCTTTTTTATCTATCTACTTCTACCCTTATCTCCTCCAAGGTTCCAGATTAGACTTTTGGGAACCTTTGTTTCTCTACCTGAACTACTTGTCTGCCAAGATTAGGCTGTTTGGACAAACTTCTTCATCTATTCTACAACTCAAAATTGAAACATGGCATGATCCAGTTTAGACTGTTGAATCATCCACAAAATGAAATAAGGTCCTCCATATCTGAAGTAATTTCACACACCTCTGATTACCTGGAAATATGTGATCTTTGTGCTAACAATGCAGAGCATATTTGGAAAATTAATAATCAATCATGAAATATGAAACCTATTACTATAGGCATCCAACAGTGGCTCCACATGGGGATGGTTTTTCTTTTGAAAGACCAAGAACAGCAGGTCAGATTGCCTTGTTCCTTGGATGTCCATCTTGATCTTTGAGATCTTATGCATGTAACCTGTCAAAATGGTGTGTTTCTTTTTTGGAGAACCTCTGATATTATCTGCCTGTTGCTGCTAGTTGCAGCACTTGGGAAAACCTCTTTATACAATGTAAATCAAAAGAGAATATATACAATTGCATATATACAATGAACCTTCGGAATCCTCATCATATTGAACCATCATAATAGTGCTTCAGCATCCTGCCATTGACAGGACCTTCATCTGGTTCAGTCACAGTCAAGCTTTTAAGGAAATAAGTATTATTACCTTGTACTGCTTGGATGGCAAATGGTCCTTTCCATAAAGAATCAAACTTCCCATGTTTCCCTTTGTCTTCTCTTCTTGCATCCCACTTTAGAACTTTGTCTCCTAGATTGAAGTCTTCTGCTTTGGTTCTTCTGTCAAAGGCCTTTTTCAGTTTCTCTTGTAGTATCTGCACTCTGCTGAAAACTTGTTCTCTGGTTTGCTGTAAACAGATTATCTGGTTGATCCTTCTTTGCATGTCATTTGGCTCTGCTTGACTTTCTTGTAGAAGTTTCATAACTGGCACCCCTAGTGATGAAGGAAATCTGGCCTCTAATCCGTAGACTAACTCATATGGGCTGGTCCCAATTGATCTTTTGGTGGTTAATCTGTCTGCCCATAAAGCATTTACTATTTTCTTGTGCCAGTTCTTTTTGTTCTCTTCCAGCACTTTCTTAATGATGTTTATCAGGCTTTTGTTTGATGATTCAGCAAGACCATTTCCCTGAGGATAGTAAGCTGTAGAATGGCCCAAAGTGATATGAAATTTATGGCAAAAATTTATCATTTTCTTGGATTTGAAGGCAGCAGCATTGTCTGTTATTATCTTGTCTGGGCAGCCAAATCTGGCCAGTATATTGTTCTCTAAGAATTGAATGATCACTGAGTCATTTGCTTGTCTGCATGGGGCAGCTTCAATCCACTTGGTAAAGTAGTCTGTTGCTGTTAGAATCCATCTGTGTTGTCCTGAAGATGAGGGGTGAATTTCTCCAATGAAATCCAAGCCCCATTGTTGAAAAGGTCTTTCTGTTGCAATGGGCCTCAAAGGAAGTGGCAGCAGCTGTCTTTTGCCTTCAAACAGTTGGCACTTGTGGCATGATGTTGTGAATTTCTTCATATCTGAGAACATAGTGGGCCAGTAATAACCAGCCCTTAATATTTTGTCCACAGTGGACTTCCAGTACAAATGTCCACCACAGTCTCCAGCATGGAATTCTTGCATAATTTTATCAGTTTCATTCTCAAGAAGACAGTGCAGCAAAATACCTTCATGGTTTTTCCAAAGCAGATTCTCATCTAACACACAGAATTTAGATGTTTTCATTTTTAGGAACCTAGACTTAGTTCTGGACAGTCCTGGGGGAGCACACAGGTTTTGTAACACATAACAGATATCAGAGTACCATGGAGATTGTTCAAAGGCTACATTGATCTTTGGAGTCGCCAGCTCTGTTTCACTGTCCAGTTGGTTTATATCTAAGGCTTGGAAATTTGCTTCTGTCATTAACTTAGCTAATCCCTGCCCTTTTATCAACTTTGTAGGTTTGATTTCAATGTCAAATTCAAGTATGTTTGCAATCCATTTTCCCCTCCTTCCTTCTAAGTTTTCTTGGGTGAGAATGTCTTTAACAATAGGACTTGGTACATAAGCCACAACATGAGAGTAAAGGATATAGATCCTAAAATCTTTTATAGCTTTGATCAATGCATAGGCCTGTTTTTCCATTATTTGGTACTTCAAAGGAGCATCTCTAAGAGCTCTGCTGAAGAAGGCAATGGGCTTTTCATTCCCTTGATCGTCTTTCTGCAATAAAACAGCAGCGATAGTATGTTGGGAGGCAAAGGAGAAAATGATAAAGTCTCTGTCAAACTGAGGGTTAGTTAGTACCGGGGTTTGGGTTAAAGCCAGTTTTATGCTTTCAAAGGCTTGCTTTGCTTCCACAGTCCACTTAACCTTTGAATCTTTCTTTAGCATATTGTTTAGTAGTCTGATCAATTCTGCTAAATTTGGGATGAACCTTCTTAAAAAATTGAGTTTTCCTAAGAATCCTTGCAACTCTTTGACATTCCTAGGGTGAGGCATTTGTAGGATCGCTTGTATCCTATCTGGATCAATTCTTATGCCATCTTTTGAAATGATGTGTCCTAAAAGTTTCCCTTCTTCTAAACCAAATAAAGACTTCTTGGGGTTCAAAGAAATGCCATATTTTCTGCATGTTATGAAAATCTGTCTTAAATGTTTCAAATGTTCTTGGTCAGATTTTGAGAAGGGTGTAAGATCATCTAAGTAAATGACCAAGAAGTCATGAATTTCTTTTGCAAAAGCAATGTCCATTGCTCTTTGAAATGTTGCCCCTGCATTCTTCAATCCAAAAGGCATTTTCACATACTTGAAAGTACCCCATGGGGTAGTAAATGCAGTCTTGTCTTGATCATCAGGGTGTACCAGGATTTGATTGAAACCTGAGAAGCCATCCAACAGTGATATTCTTGAGGCTCCTACTACTCTTTGAAGAATATGGTCCATTTTGGGTAAGGGATAGTTGTCTTTGAGTGACACTAGGTTCAAATTCCTTAAGTCTACACAGAGTCTAATCTCACCAGTTTTCTTTCTTGTAGGGACCAAATTTGAAATCCAGTCAGAGAACCTGATTGGTGCTATGATCCCAGCTTTGAACATTTTTTGTAATTCCTTTTCAATGGAAGGAAGAAGCACAGGATTGATTCTTCTCAATTTCTGTTTGAATGGTTTTTGATTGGGCTTGAGGGGAATGGTGTGCTGTATAACAGAGGTATCATAAGACTTCAAGTCTTCATAACCCCAGGCAAAGACATCTTGGAACTCCTTAAAGAGGTCAACATATTTGGGTTTTTGGTCAGGGGGCAAAGCAGCAGATAGCTTTATTATTTTAGGCTTGTCAGGGGTACCAATATTACATTCTTCAACTCTTGCATCTAATGGCTGCATCTTTGGTTTTCTGGGGACATCATTTGAGTCAAAAATGTCCTCTAGTGGGGTAAGGCCTGCTGGGAGGAAGTTGTCTTTGAGTTGTATAATTTCAGTTTCAATGTTGCTCACCTCTTCACAGTCCATTTGTTTAATTTGTTGAATGTTTTCATTGTTGAAAATGGTTGGGCTGAGTAATTGTTTTGCTGTCCTAAGTGACATTGGGTGAGCAGATTGTTGAAACTGTAATTGTGATTGACTTGCTCCATCAACAATTTGAGATTGACTTGCTGTCTCAAGGTCAATATTTAATCCTGTAAACTCTTGTTGCAAAGTTAAAAAGTTGTTTATTTGCCTATCATTCTCAAATACTTGCCATTCTTTGACATTGTTTGGAATAGAAGGCCTATATTTGACTTCTGCTGTGAAACAATTGTTGGGTTGTAGTGGGAATTTGAAGGTGCTGGCAAATGTTGCCAAGCTGTGAGCATGGAGATTGTGGCCCCTTGGAATCTTTGTGAGAACAAACTCGGAGAAAGTTTCTAGTATTTCAATTACAGCAGACCTGTAGGACCTTAATCTTTTGTCATTGGTGACAAAATCCCCTTTTACTTGTTGAATTACTAGATCAGAGTCCCCCATGATTGAGAGGCTATGCGCTTGTAATGATTTTGCAATTTTGAGGCCTAGTAGCAGAGCTTCATACTCTGCCATGTTGTTAGTGCATCTAAAGTTCAATCTATAAGCTCTGCCTTGTGCACAGGCTTTCTCTTTGTTATGTATCCACACTCCAGCCCCTGCCCCTAACTTGTTAACTGAGCCGTCAAACTCTAGGACCCACAGACTATCCTGCTGTTCAGGAGATTTGAGGTTCTGTTCATGGGATGGCAGTGTGAGCATGAGTTGGGGTATCTTCTCCCATTTGTTTTCCAGGGTAGCTTCATCATTTGTTTGACAATTTTTGACAACTAAAGGAGGGTGAATGGGTATTGTTGGGCTGATTAAATTTTTGCAGGTGCCATTTGTTTGAGGGATGTTTTGCTCTGGTTTAAATGTCTCCGTACTAATGTGACTGCCCGAGAGGCCTATGCTGTCATTAAAGAGGATGTAAGAGTCTACGTCTGAATGGACAGCATATATTGGAAAATTTTGGGGTTTCTCTTCACTGCTAACCATATACTTCATGAGTGTTTCCCTATAAAGTCTTTTTGGTTGTCCAAAGACAGAGATGGTTGCATATGACATGTCTAACTGCAGGGAGCCTTGAAGCTTTGCTCCCCATGATCTTGATAGTAGCATCCCATACTTGGGTGGGATATCAGCAACAACAACATCCATCAAAATGGTCTTGTTGGGGAATTGGACCAGGGACACACATAAATCCTTAATCAGGCCCAGGCATTTTACTTGACTAGAATCGAAAGAAAACAGGTCTTTGTATGGTCTTGTTATATCCAAATTTAATCTTTCCATGACTGCCTTTGGCATGAGGTTATGAGATGCACCTGAGTCAAACATTGCATTGTGCAGTATTTTATCATGAACATGCAAACTGACATAAAAAGGTAAGACCCCTGTGACTACTGTTTTTCCATCTACCTCTGGACCAAACAGTAATTCTGGAGTGTCATCTAGCACATTTACATCATCTCTGTTGTTGGTGAGCTGAAGGGATTTCTTGATCTGTTGCTTATATATGTCATGCTTGGCTAGCTCTAAAAGGGGAATTGCTATTTTTAACTTGCCAATCTCTGTTCCTAGGTCAAAGGGTTTATCCACCTGAATTTTAGGGTCACGGACAGCAGTCCTTACCTTGTTCAATGAATCTTCTGGTTGGATTTCATCTTGATTTTGGAACCTGCTCCCCATGTCCATGTCTTGAGGGGTGATGTTCGGATTTGGGTGAGAGGATGATGTTGCTGTGGGCTCTTGTGATGTAGGCAGAAGTTCAGTGACCTCCTCAACCACTACTTCCTTTGCAGGTAAGTTTGTTTTGTCATTAGGTTCAGTGACTGAGGCTTCTTTAGATTGCTGTTTCTCCTTTACCTTTTCAGGCTGATTTGCATTTACAGTCCGACTTCTTAGTTTGTACTGCTTATGGACTTCATAGACAGCAGTATCATATCCTTGCTTAAAGTCAAAGGATTCTCCTGATTGTGTTTGGAATGTTTTGTCTTCATCCTTATCATGGTCTTCTTGTGTTAGGAAAACATGGCTTTTACCATCCAGCCCTATTAAATTGATCTCAGGATCTTCATTGAGCTGATTAGCCGAGGAAGTTTCTGCATAATTTTCTTGAAAAGGTGGTCTGATATCTTGGTCAGCACCTGTTTTTCCTGTATTGGGGTTTTGTGTTCTCCTAAAATTTGGGTTTCTAGGAGTATTGTTTTGTGGCGCTTCCCAGGATGACTTTCTTTCTACTGATTCCACTCTCTCACCTAGTCTTTTCATGCTGTTTAGTATTGCATCCAACTTCTGATCAAAGCCCGAGGGCTCTTCCTTGAAACCAACCTTCTTTTCCAGCTTTGCCCTGTTTCTTTTGGCAATTAGGTTGGCCTCTACAGTGACTGCAACTCTTTGGGCTTCTGCAAGGGTTGGAGGGTCTCTTTCTCTCAACTGATAAGCCATATCCGAGTCAAAACCATCAGGGAAGTTATAAAGGGCCAAATCAGGAGGGGGCCTTAAGTTCTGGGGAATAGCATTGTATATGTTGTTAAACCTAGCACAATATTCCAACACCGTTTCTTGGGGACCTCTTTTAATAGTGTTATATTCACCCAGTATGTGGTGGGGATCTCTCTTTTTCTCCCATCTGTTAGTAAATTCGTGGTATAAAACTTCAGGGGTTGCAATGGAATTTGCATTCAAGGATCTAAACCAAGTTCTGACATCCCCAGTCAAGCTTTGAACAAAGATTCTCATCCTGACACTGTCATCATCAATTTCATAGGTCTCAAAGTGGTCTTGCATCTTTTTAGCATGCTGGATGGCTGTCAAAGGGCCATGGGAATCAAAAAATGAGAGTTTGGTTTGATAATCTTGGGGTAGGGCTGGCGCATTGGCTGGAATCTGCAATGGTGCATATCTGTTAGCCATGTTTATAGGGTTAATAGGGTTGATAGGAACAAATGGGACAACTGGGATAACAGGTGTACTGGGGTTAATAGGATGGGTAACAAGTAGAGAACTGGCTGAGTGAGTATGTGCAGATGGTGAAGATGGAAAGGTAGGACTTTGAGGGGTTGAAGATGAACTAGGGGAGTTGGGTGTGGAACGAAAAAGGACTTTGCAAGGAGTGGGAATGAGGATGGGTTGGTCTGACCTTATATCTGAATCAGCAGGTTTATCCTGCTTGTGCTGTTTCCTTATGTTCTTTGGGATGATATTAGGGTTATCAACAATGATGGGTTGATCAGGGTCAGGGTGTGCCCTAGTATGCCTTGGGTTTCTTTTAGGAGCCAGCTTCTAAGTGTTCTTTCAGAACTTTATACAGAAGTTTAGTATTTACAAGGGCAAAATAAGAACTCTGGAATGACTATATATGTTTCAAGGCTAGGATAAGTTTCCCTAGTTTAGCTCTTCCCTAAGACTGCCCCTGTATTAGAGAAACAGTCCTAAGATGTCTTGGCTAGTTTCAGGCTTGATGAAAGCTTTGGAAGATAGATAGTAATTGAATAGTTGTTCCCCAGCGGAGTCGCCATTTATGTTAACACCCAGGTTGTTCCCTATGACTCCCAAGGGAATACGGCCGGGGTAACCACTAACCAATCTTTGGATCACTGCTTCTAGCCTAACAGTGATCAGAGAGGGCTCTCTCTTTATGATTTGTAACTGTTTGTTGTAGGGTTTTAGGCTAGCTATTATGCACTGTGTTTTGTTTATGTTTGGTTGGTGAAATTCCTTTTAGGTTCTAGTGAAGTAGTTTTCTGAGAAGTTGAGTACCATTGGGCAATGGAGTCTGTAGCTGTATATATTTGAAGTTTTGGGATGAAAGATGGGACTTACAGGGCCACTTGGGTGTTTAATAAGACAGATTTTGATTAAAAGACTGGAAACAGCTAGCACGAACAGTGAAAGCATTAAAGAATTTTCATTATTTATTTATATGTTCCCAACAGATAGATTTAAGAGGAGAAAACAGATGTCTTAGGGGCAGAGTTGAATCCCTGAGAATGACTGTTATAATAAATACACAGTTCTGAATTGCAGCATTTAAGAATTACAATTCTGTTACTGTATAAGAGGAAAACATTTATAGTAGCTCAGTTTGAGTCCAGGGTAAACATGTTTAAATCCTGGTACTAATCATTCACCTTGCTATCAAGTGTAAACATAAGAACAGTAAAGAGAACAAAAGACTCAAAGCAGACACGACAAAGAGATTTGAGAATACTTATAGTCTTATGCAACACCCATGGAATCCTGTAACATGCATCCTTCACCACAAGATATCAAACACACCAAACTTCTGGAAGTTCCATTCCTCCTTTGTATTGATTCTCTGAAAATATTACAGCAGATGGAAGTTATCCAAGAGAAAATTCCAGCAACCCCTTCAGCATCTGTGAAGGGTCTATATATACTAGCGGTGATCTACAGAAATATCTGAGTTCTGCGTTAACTCAGTCTTTACATTCTCACCAACTATCTAAGATATTATGTCGAAAATTTATTACACATTTAATACACAGCACAGGCATCTTAATGCTCTGTCAGAAGATATTTTAGCTTTGTAGGAATAGCTAAGTCGGTCTGAGTTTTCGGAGTTAATGCATAGAAAACCCGGCTGTAGGCTGGTACACTGTGTCTCGGGCCTGTCAGCTGTATCTTCGACTGCCGCTGGTGGTGAGTCATTGGTCTGGCTGAGTTGGCTCAGCCTCTGCCTTTTCCTGTGGGTATTAATTCCCAAAATTGTCACTGTATGTACCTGCTTCCTCCTTCTGCGCTATTGGTTCTGGCCTGTCAAAATTGTCTGGGTCAAATGCCTCCAGACATCTTGTGTGGGCAGTTGATGTGCCAAAATTGCCCCTAGAGTCTCATCTGCTTCTGTGAACTTGAAGAAATTGGGTGGTGTATCAAACAGATGCTCTATCTCATTCATGAGAAAAAACAGGTTCTCCACTCTGTCATACATCATTTGCCCTGTAGCTGGCCCTGGCTCCTTTGAAGTGCTGGGAGGTTTTGCAATCTCTGCTACTGCATGGGCATCAATTCTCTTGTTATAGTTGTCCAGGGTGAGCAGTCTTCCCACGCTGCTCAAAATGTTGGGGAGGCCTCTGTTCTGCAGTGTTACAAACTTCTCCAGGAACCTGTTAATTTCTGTCTGCATGTCCTGTGTCCTTCTTTCCAAGGTTCCAATCAAGTTTCTCAATGTAACCACTCTCTTGGCTATGGCAATTGTTTCTGTCCTGTTGTTGATTCCCATGGTAGCCAATTGAGTGCTGGTTTTGTAATTCAGGATATTGATCATCCTGGTAGCTGCTTCTGGCATGTGCCCAAGGCTTGCCCTGGCTCTCTGTATCTCCTTGTTTGCTTTGGTGATGAGCACCATTTGTTCATCCATGGTTTCAATGTATTGCCACTGTTTGGCAATGGATCTTCCAATATTGCTCCACAACACTGCTTTCATCTCAGCTGTCACCCTTTCCAGTGCAAGCTCTTTTTCCAGCTCAGCAATCCTTCTCTTAAGGGTTTTCACCTCTCTCTCCTTGGCTGCCTCATTTTGTTTACTTTTATCAAATCTCTCATGAACATTAGCCAAGTTCTGTTTGAGCTCATCCAGCTCTTTCATTTGAGCTTCCATAGCTCGGATCTCTGCTTGAAGCTTCTGCATATCTAGGGTAGCAGCTTGCTCTGATGTTGTTGTGGGGGTTGTGGATGATGCTGTAGCTCCTGTTTGCTGAGGAGGAGGAGTGATGATCGGAGGTGTTTCCTCGAGATTTATTATTATTGGAGGAGGCTGGGAGGATTGACCTTCCCCTTTCTGCTTCATGGCTTCTTGTAGCGCTGCCTTTGCAGCTTCAGTTTGCCCTAGCTGGTCTTGAGTCCTAACCAGCTCCTTGTATAAGGATACCAGCAAGTCTGTGGTATCTTTTTCTTGCCTCTGCTGGGCAACTTCATCTGTTTGTGGATGGATGGTGGCCGGGAGCTTGATTTTCTTTCTTAGGGCTGCCATGTCAGCATCCCTTATTTTCAGCAGTTCTTGGATGCCCTTGACATCCTTGGGATCATGTCCAATCTCTATGATTACCTCCTCCAAGGATTTGATCCTGTTGTCCTTGGCCTGTGAGGATGCTCTTTCCAATTCCAGCTGGGATGATGTATTGTCTAGGCTGCTCTTTAACTTGTAATTTTCCAGTGTCTCATCTGCCAGGGAGGCGTACACCATTTCACCCGTTTGCTTGTGTAACTCTATCTTATCCATGGGGTGAATATCTTTAGCCAGAACCTCCATATTTGTTCTCAAATAGTCTGAGGTGGACTGAGGATGTAGAGTTGTGGGCATGAAATGGCTCATTATCATTTTTCCCTCACTCACATCAAAAGCAGACATTAGTCTCTGCTGGTTGCTGGGAGCTAGTTTTAACAAGTGATCATAGAGTTGCACTTTTATGGGATCACTCCTTCTCTTGATTTCTATGAACTGCTGCTTTATGCTTGAGTGCCCCTCTCTATGCTGGCCAGAAGAGCTGACCTCTCCTCCCATTGTCATATCTGGTCCTCTTTGAGATGAGCTGGCCGAGAGTTCTCCACTGGGTGGGCCCATGCCCATGGCCTGCCTTACTGCCATGTCCTCCTCTTGGGAGTCATTCAATCTTTGTCTCTTCTCTCCTCTGATAAAGGATGAAGTCTGGGGAGTCTCTCTCTCTCTCTTTCTGGTTAAGTCCTCCTTCTGGGGTGTTTGGAGGACTGAGCTGTCCACATTGATGTCTGTTCTTGGAGACAACTCTGTTTGGGGCTGCTGTTCTGTAGATCCGGGCAAATCTGTCTCTTTATTTTGCTGTAATGGCTGCTGCTCACTAGTTTGTGATTTATCTTGTTGCTGCCCCAATGCCTGTGCTTCCATTTCTTCTTGCTGCTGTAACAAAGTGTCAACCTGCTCTTCTGTTAATGTAGGTGGTTGTTCCACCTGTTTGCCTTTGTCCTTGCTTGCTGATTGGGTTGTCTGTTTGGCAGTTTGCTGTTGTGTTGCTGGTGTTGTGGTGGCTGTCCCAATTCGCCTCCTGTAGGAAGTAGGCACCTGTCCACAAGTTTCCAAGTCAGCTTGTTTTTGGACATTTCTAGCCTCTTGCTCAAGTATTTCTTCACTAGTCATTTGCTCTATTAATGTGCCCTCTTCCCAGTCTGGTGCATTTGCATATTTCTCAATTTCAGGTAGTCTTGCATGTGCATAGTTGCCTAACTTATACCTGATCCTCCTGAGAGAAATAGAGTGGTTAGGGTCATATGGAATCCACTCAAAACTGGTTTTCAATTGGAGTCCTTCCAGGATCCTGTCTGCCTCCTTCCAGCCTTCTTCCTTTCTGTTGTATAAGAAGGGACCTAGCTGATTTCTCACTTTCAACTGTGATTTCTTGTTTTTACTCTGAAAGTGTAGGTAATCTGAGTTCCCAAATTGCCTGAAGTATTCTAAGGCAAACAGTCTCATGGGAACGTACCTCGGCAGTCTAAATGGATTTAATTCACATCCATACACCCTAATGACTGTGTGATTCTGGTAGAAGTACCAGTTGCCAATGTTGTAAAGCTTGTTCAAATGAAGAATTCTTTTCATCTCCTCTGTCAGTCTAGGAGGAGGGGCACCTTGCAGCACTGTCAGGGCTGGATGGACAAATAAGTCAATAAACTCACAGTATGTATAAGGTGATACTGAGGTACGATGGAACACTGGGGTCCAAAAGACAACTGATCTTGGGGTTCCTTGGGCGTTGAGTGGCCTCAAAGGGACAGAGAAGGTAGCTGGCTGGTTGAACAAGAACAGATGGTATATGTAGGAGGTGTATTTGAACAGCCTCTCCCTCTTCAAGTTCATGAACTGGTCATGAATCTTCTCAGCTATATAAGTAGCATAATCATAGTGGATAGCTGGAGGCTTACCAGGGGCAAATATGGACAGCATTGCCAATATGCACTCATCTACATCTTCTAGTCCTCTGAATCCTAGGACATAGCTAATCAAGTCCACCATCATCTTGCCCAACTCATTCAGGTATTGGTAACCAATGGGAGGGGTTCTGACTGCTTCAGAGCTAGGTGCAACAAATAGCTGGTTGATCTTCACAATCTGGTCATTAGGCAGGCTGCTCCCTCTCCTTATCAAATCTTGCATGGAAAGAGGGGTCAGTTTTTTGGCTGTATGGAAATGCAGCATCTGATTTATACTCTCTGGAGTAATCTGAAACAGGACCAGGCCTGTGGGGCTAATGACTGCCCTTTGGGTGGGGTCATAGCACTCTTGGCAACTGTATATGAGTTCTGGCATTGGATTGACTTGGGGAAGGTTGTATATGGGCAAATTTGATTCCCAAATTCCCAGGATATCTGCTCCACTCATGTGCTGGGCTCTCAGTTCATTTAACATTTGGATATTATACTTAGTTCCCATAGGAAACCAGTCCAACATCTGGTAATCCATGTATCCCAGGGCTTGCCATGCTGATTCTTGGTGGGGGGCATTGATAGGCTTAATATTGAGAGCAATGGGAGTCTCCATAGCTTGTGAAAGGATAAACAGTTGCAATTGGACAATTGAGTGGCAAAACAGACTGCAGATTGCCCTCTGTGGTAAAACTTGATTTTCTGAACTGTCAGAAGGGAATTTACCAGCTAGAAATTGAAATACTGCTGGTAATTGGTTACAGAGGCTCTTTTTGGTGTTCAATTTTGGCTCCTGGTAGTATTTCAGAGGTGTTCAGAGGGGCATTGACCGAGAACACGGAGGACGAGGGGTTTTCAACTGAATTGCGGTTTGTTAGCACTCTGCAGGGAAGTTTGGGACTTCACAGGGACAATGGTGGAGGTATAATTTGGTTCCAGCGGTGAAAAATTTGTTTTACGGTCCTATTGTGCCTGTGAGTAGCTTAGAGAAGAATGCAGGTCGTATGGAGGGCAGAGCAGGGTAAATACCTGTAATTCGACGTGCAGAGGTCGTGGTTAGGTGTGGCGCAGGTACTGGAGCGGTCGCCTTGGTCGAATTTCACAGGTTGGCGAAAATTCGGGCAGCAACGGTTAAGCAGAGCATTCAGCAGACACAACAGTAAAATGACGAAAAACACGGGTAAAATTGGTAAATATGGGTTTTTTACCAACTTGGCGCTTTTTATGATGACGTCAGCATGACGTCATTGGTGGGTCATGGTGACGTGACGTCGGCTGACGTCATCGGGGAGGACGTGGCAGCAGACGACTGGTCAACGGGGCGGTGAGGTGGCAGCCCAGTCAGCAGTGAGGTGGACCAATAAGAAAGGCGGGTACGAGCGGAGAAAGACGTGGCGCTGGGTCAGCGGCGAACCGGTGGTGGTCAAACCGTAGCGGTCACGGTTATAGCCTTAACCGCCGCGGTTTCTCGGGGCGGTTTGAGTACGGCGCGGAGGGTGTCAGACGGAGCTCCGAGATGGGTGAGCGCTTGACGCGTGGCGGAAGCATGACAAGGCGCAACGTCATCTTCTCGGGACATAACGTGCGGCCATCGGATGTGCTCCGATATTGATGAGGACCGTCGGATCTGATGGGCTTGATCCGACGGCTGACGGAGGAGGAAGGTGTACGTTCGATAATATGGGCGGAAAATATTAAAATTTATGGGTTTTGTATGGTTTTTTCAAATGTTTTTATTCAAATCACCTGCGCTCGCATTTGGGAGTGTGCCGAAGGCGGATTTTGATTTTTGTAAGGTTTGCAAAGGATTTTATAGGCCAAAGGGGTTTGGAGAGGGGTTTTACCAATGCAGAGGTGATTTGAGGGTAAATTGACTTGCAGCAAAGGGGAAAGGGGTGGAATAGGTTCACCAAAGTGGCCAGATGCCATTATGGTCCCTTTTTGAAGAATGCTCGGCTATTATGCCTAGGGGAGGGAATATACATAAGATTTGGGGCTTTATACACCTTAGTGTTAGTATTATTAGGGGTAGGGGTAAAATAGGGGAGCTAAATAGTAGAATTAGGAGTTAGTATAAGTGAAGGTGGGGGGTTTAGAAAGGGGGTGTTAGTGATGGAGTAGAGGGGGAAAAGAGAAGTTAGTGATGCTCTTTGCTGTGAGTCCATGGAATTCACCACCTTGTTTGCTGATATATCTATTGCCTTGGCAAAACATCTTGTGACAACTGTGTAATGGTGAACATATCCCTTCTGCAACCACAACTGCCTACCCAACTATTTCACCTAACATTTTTTGTTTCTTCTTGGAGGGGCACTTAGACTTGCAACCCTCAATTGCCTTTTCTTTTCTTTGGCTTTTTCCTTTTTTATCTATCTACTTCTACCCTTATCTCCTCCAAGGTTCCAGATTAGACTTTTGGGAACCTTTGTTTCTCTACCTGAACTACTTGTCTGCCAAGATTAGGCTGTTTGGACAAACTTCTTCATCTATTCTACAACTCAAAATTGAAACATGGCATGATCCAGTTTAGACTGTTGAATCATCCACAAAATGAAATAAGGTCCTCCATATCTGAAGTAATTTCACACACCTCTGATTACCTGGAAATATGTGATCTTTGTGCTAACAATGCAGAGCATATTTGGAAAATTAATAATCAATCATGAAATATGAAACCTATTACTATAGGCATCCAACAGGTAGTAAAGGAAACTCATGATGCGAACAAAAGAAATGTTAATCATGAGTTCATAGACTCTAATGTGGGATCGAAGACCCACCATACTCCAAAAATCGATATGAGGAAGTTTGATGGCAAGGATCCCGCAACATGGATATTATAGATGGAGCAATTTTTCAATCTCAATAATGTGCAAAACACACAAAAGGTACGTATTGCAACATTATATTTGGAACCAAATCAGTTTGTATGGTATCAATGGCTTTGCTCTGGTAAAAAAATTATCACTTAGGTAATTTTTACGGAAGAATTGACAGCACATTATGAGGATACAAAAAGCAACACTTTTTTTAGCCAATTGATAAGTCTCAAACAAAAGGGTTCAATAATGGAGCACATTGAGGAGTTCCAAAAATTGAACATAAGGGTAAAAAATATTCCAGAGGAGCATAGGATTGATGTGTTCATAGGGACTTTAAAGGATAATATCCAACATGATGTTCGCCTTTGGGAACCTGATTCATTAGAGAAGGCATTTAGGTTAGCAAGAAAAATGGAAAGCAAAATTATGGCAACCAGAAAGCATACCACTCACAACTATAAAGATGGAAGTGTTGTTGCCCCTAGTCTTCTACAACCTATAAGGTTGACACCACAACAATTGGAAGAAAAAAGAGCAAAAGGGTTTTGTTACAGTTGTGATAGAAAATACATTAAAGATCATAAGTGTTCTGAAAAGAAATTATTCTACATAGATTGTGAAGAGGAAGAAGAAAAGGAGCAAGAAAGGTCAAAATAAGAGGATATACTCCAGGAACAAAGCCTAGATAAAGAAGAAATGAATCTGACCATATCTTGTAATGCATTGGCGGGAGTTACCACTCCTCAAACCATCAAGATAGAAGGACAAATCAAGAAGGAAAAGGTAATAGTGTTTATTGATTCAGGAAGTACCCACAATTTTATTCACTGTAAGGTAGCAAAAAAATTGAATTGCTTCTTATATCCACCACCAGAGTGTCAAGTGATGGTTGCAAATGGAGGAACAATAAATTGCTCTAGAAAGTGCCATAATATCAAGCTATCCACGAGATAATATGTATTGACTAGCCCAATGCTTTCCATTCCAATGGGAGGTGCTGATGTTGTACTAGGAGTCCAATGGCTACAATCCTTGGGTACAATAGCTTTTAATTTTCAAGAACTTTTCATGAACTTTTCTGTGGAAGGAAAGGAAGTTGAATTAAGGGTTATTGCAGGGAAACCGGGAAAGATAATCAGCTCTAACGGTATGACAAAGCTTCTAAAAAATGAACAAAAAGGTGTAATTGCACAATTATGTTCGCTAGATGTTTCCACATTGGAATCATCTATTTCTCTAGATCTTCAAAAATTCTTGGACAATCATTCCAAGGTATTTGAGACTCCCAAAGGTCTCCCACCTATTCGTGATCATGATCATGCTATTCATCTGATTCCAAGAAGTGTTCCTCCAAACATCAAGCCGTACAGATATCCCTATGCCCAAAAGAGTGAAATTGAACGTATGGTTGCAGAAATGCTAGAGGCTGGTATAATTCAACCGAGTCAAAGTTCTTTCTCTGCTCCAGTAGTATTGGTGCACAAGAAGGATGGATCATGGCGCATGTGTTCGGATTATAGGGAGCTCAACAAGCTCACTATTAAAGATAAGTTTCCCATTCCTGTCATTGATGAATTGCATGGATCAATTTACTTCACCAAGTTGGATCTTCATTCAAGATATCATCAAATCAGAATGAAGACTAAAGACATTCCGAAAACAGCATTTAGAACTCATGAGGGTCATTATGAATTTTTGGTCATGCCTTTTGGCCTTACCAATGCACCTTCAACATTTCAAGGTTTGATGAATTCCATTTTCAAACCATTCCTTAGAAAATTTGTGTTAGTATTTTTTGATGATATACTAATCTACAGCAAGTCTTGGAAGGATCATGTTGAACATGTTGACAGGGTGCTACAACTATTGGAGGAGAAACAATTATATGCAAAAAGATCCAAATGTTTCTTTGGAGTACAAGAGGTGGAATATCTGGGTCATATTGTATCTCATGAAGGAGTTAAGGTAGACCCTAGCAAAATTAAAGCCATTAAGGAATGGAAAATCCCCACATCCATAAAGCATCTGCGAGGATTTCTTGGGTTGACAGGGTATTATCGCAAGTTTGTTAAGAATTATGGAAGAATAGCAGCACCTCTAACAACATTATTGAAGAAAGATGCATTTTCATGGACTCCAGAAGCAACAAAGGCCTTCGAACATCTTAAAGAGGCAATGTGCCAAGCACCTATCTTAGCTACACCAGACTTCACAAAAACCTTTATTGTGGAATGTGATGCTTCAGGAAATGGAATTGGTGTTGTTTTAATGCAAGATGAAAGACCCATTGCTTTTGAAAGTCGTCCAATCAAGGGAAATTTTTTACACAAAGCTATTTATGAGAAGGAAATGTTGGCAATACTCCATGCACTTAAGAAATGGCGACCCTACCTAATGGGAAGACACTTCAAGGTAAAAACAAATCATGATAGCCTTAAATACTTTTTAGAACAAAGATTATCCTCTGAAAAGCAACAAAAGTGGGTCACAAAGATGTTGGGTTATGACTTTGAAATCATCTACAAAAAAGGGAAGCAAAATGTGGTGGCAGATGCACTCTCAAGAAAGGATGAGGATGTGGAAGCATTGTTGTGCGCCATTTCTATTATCCAACCAGATTGGATAAATGAAGCAAGGGAGGAATGGAAGAATGGAAGAATGACGAAGAAGTGTGGGCACTTATTCGAAAGCTACAACAAGATTCCAGTACGTCTGATACATTTAGCTGGCAAAATGATTCGTTATGGTACAAAGATCACTTATACCTTTGTAAGAATTTCCAGCTAAAACAAAAGATTCTTATGGAATTGCACACTTCTCCCTTAGGAGGGCACTCAGGATTTTTAAAAACTTACCACAGGGTTAAGAAGGAATTTTTTTGGGATGGCCTTAAATCAAATATTCAAAAGTTTGTGGTGGAATGTTTGGTTTGCCAACAAAATAAAGTTGAAACAATTAAGACAACGGGTCTATTACAACCTTTATCCATTCCAAGCCAACATTGGGAGGAGGTTTCAATGGATTTTATCACAGGTTTACCCAAGTCTGAGGGAAAGAGTGTCATCATGGTGGTAGTTGACAGACTTACCAAGTATGCACACTTTTGTGCATTATCACATCCATTTAAAGCCAGTACAGTTTCTACTGCATTTATGGAAACAATTCAAAAGCTACATGGAAACCCAAAGATTATTGTAAGTGACAGAGATCCCATTTTCACTGGAAATTTTTGGACAAAATTATTTTCTTGTCTTGGTACTCAGTTAGCTCATAGCTCATCTTATCATCCTCAATCTGATGGGCAAACTGAGATAGTAAACAAATGTTTGGAAGGATATCTTCGTTGCTTTGTATCTGATAAACAGACACAATGGGTCAAATGGTTGCCTCTGGCTGAATGGTGGTATAACACTTCCTTCCATACGCAACAAAAATGACCCCATTTATGGCACTTTATGGATATCAGCCACCATCCATCACATCATATTTAAGAGAAAATTCTAAGGTTCAAGCAGTGGAACATCACATCGAACATCAACAACAAGTCCTCCAACTCTTAAAGGATAACCTCGTGTTGGCACAGAATAGAATGAAACAACAGGCAGATCAACATCACAGCGAAAGAAGTTTTGATGTAGGTGATTGGGTATTCCTACGGCTACAACCATATAAGCAAATGTCCCTCAAGCAAGCTAAGAAGGATAATAAATTATCACCAAAGTATTATGATCCGTACAAGGTGTTGCAAAAGATTGGTACTATGGCATACAAATTGGAGCTTCCTGCAGCTTCTCGATTGCACCCAGTTTTCCATGTTTCATGTTTAAAGAAGGTTATAGGCGACAAGCTCCCAGTTCAAACAATATTGCCAGAACTTGACGAGGAAGGAAAAATTATATTGGAACCGGAAGCAGTCACAGAAACAAGAACTCGACAGCGACGAAATCAATCAATTTCGGAGTATCTTATCAAGTGAAAGAACTTATCTGCTGAATATTCCACATGGGAGGATGAGAATTTTATACAAAAGCATCCAGAACTACTCAAGCGTTGAGGACAACACTTTTTTGAAGGAGAGGGGCATGTTGGGTCCCTATAATACTAGTGATTACCCCATTACTATTGTAGTTGTATCCCTTATTAATATTGTTGTGCCCCTATTGTCCCCATATTGTTATTACTGTGCCCCATAGAATCCCTCTATTGTTATTTTTGTGGCTTTATATTATTATTATTATTAGGTCGGCTGGGTTATATTGTGACTCCTTAGACTTCTATATATAGAAAGGAGGTTTTTTCATTTGAATCATCCAAGAATTGTTCATTTATGTAATGTAAATGAGGTTGCCCCCTCGAAGAGGATGAATTCTAAGGCATTGATCTATCTTTTCTATCTTTTTCTTGAGCTGGTTTCATAACAATCTCATAGTTTTAATGATAATTTCGGAACAGTGAAAGATCTAAGTGAAGGAGTATTTATGGTGTTGCAACAATGATATCTTTGTTATGGTGAAGTCCTCAATGAAGGTACAACAATAGTGTTGCAGCAGTAATGAAGACCTCAGTGGTGCAGTAATGATGATGATCTCAACAGTGAGAAAGAAGAGGATTGGGGTCTTGGTCTTGGAGTGGCATATTAAGTCAAGGGTCATTGTCTTGGTGTTCCTCAATTGGAATCTCTATAAGAAGAATTATGTGTGGGTCTTCCTCTCCAAGAGGGAGGGGTTTTGGCTTTGGCAGAATGTCAACATCTTGTGTTCTTGTCTCTTTCCTTTTGGGTATCTGTTTGAATAAATATTAAACACACACTCTAATAATGTTAAAGAGAAGATTGTGGTAATAAGAAAATTAAAAATCCTCACAAATAGTTATCAAGTCAAGAAGAATCCCATTAACTCATATGCCCTAGATTCTTCAACACTCCCAACGTTGACTTGGAATGGCTAAAGGTTGTAACAGACATGGGGTCATAATTGTCTCAACTTTATTTTTTTGGAAAACCAAACTTTCTGCCACAAACTTCTAAATATTAGATTTAAGGTCATCCCAAAAAAAATCCTTCTTGACCTTGTAGTAATTATTTTAAATATCTTGAATGCCCTCTTAAGGGGGAGATGTGAAATTCCAAAAGAAACTTTTGTTTGAGTTTGTTGGGTCCCTATAATACTAATGATTACCCCATTACTATTGTAGTTGTACCCCTTATTAATATTGTTGTGCCCCTATTATCCCCATATTGTTATTATTGTGCCCCATAGAATCCCTCTATTGTTATTTTTGTGGCTTTATATTATTATTGTTAGGTCGACTGGGTTATATTGTAACTCCTTAGACTCCTATATATAGAAAGGAGGTTTTGTCATTTGAATCATCCAAGAATTGTTCATTTATGTAATGTAAAGGAGGTTGCCCCCTCGAAGAGGCTGAATTCTAAAGCGTTGATCTATATTTTCTATCTTTTTCTTGAGTTGGTTTCATAACATTTGGTATCAGAGCTTTGGATTCTAGGGTTTCGCTGCTCCAAACAGGTCATCGTGGCATTTTCGCTATAACTTTTTTTCTGCGACATTTCAGAAGTTGCAAAAAAAACCCATTTGAGAAGAAATCATGTTGAACCTTGGGTCCGAATTTCAGAGCTGTTCGCGCTATATTTGCGGAGATATGATCTGAGGAAGTTGGTCTTTTTGCAGACTCCTGAATTACATTCCAAACAGGTGACCTGGGGAAACGCGTCATAACTTTCTCTCTGGGGATCGTATTGAAATTTGTAAGAAGATACAGAAATAGGACGGACTGTAGTTTCTTGTATGCATTTTTCAGACCCAAAGGTCGAAACAGTGACTCGTGGCACGTCGTACAAGTTCGCTCTACTGAACTAGTCTATAATCAAGTCACTGTGGGAGATTTCGCATAACTCTTCCTTGGAGAATCCAATTTGCGTCAGACTTGTGGCATTGGAAAGAGGACATAGAGGGCTACTGCAGGTCACAAATTCAGATCTAGATGATTGGAAAGTACAGAGATACATCAGAGGCAATATTGAGCTCCTACAAAGTGAAAAAATGTGTGTAGATTTTCTTAAATTTTTGCTTAAGCTTGGTTTGAAAATTTATTTTGAAGGAATTCAAAGGGCATAGTAGAGCATTATTATCGGTAACTGATGCCTTGAGGAAAAAAATGCAAACACCTAGTAAGGAACCTGAAAGCTCTAGCATGACTCATGAAGAAGAGGAAGAAATGCAACATGATATATCAAAATTACAAGACCAAGTGCAACAACTGTCCCTTGCACAAAAAGGAACAGAATCTAAGATGGATGGTTTAAAGAAAGGCGTAGAAGCTAAGATGGATTGTTTAAAGAAAGGTGTAGAAGCTAAGATGAACGACGTGGAAGCTAAGATGGATGATTTGAAGATAGATTTGAAGACAGACATGGAAGAATTGAAGATAAATATGAATAAGTTGCTACAAGAAAGGGTCACTAATGGTGAAAGGGTAGTAAAGGAAACTCATGATGAGAACAAAAGAAATGTTAATCATGATTCCATAGACTCTAATGTTGGATCAAAGACCCACCATATTCCAAAAATCGATATGAGGAAGTTTGATGGCAAGGATCCCGCAACATGGATATTACAGATGGAGCAATTTTTCGATCTCAATAATGTGCAAAACACACAAAAGGTACGTATTGCAACTTTATATTTGGAACCAAATCAGTTTGTATGGTATCAATGGCTTTGCTCTCGTAAACAATTTATCACTTGGGCAATTTTTACGGAAGAATTGATAGCACATTATGAGGATACAAAAAGCAACACTTTTTTTAGCCAATTGATAAGTCTCAAACAAAAGGGTTCAATAATGGAGCACATTGAGGAGTTCCAAAAATTGAACATAAGGGTAAAAGATATTCCAGAGGAGCATAGGATTGATGTGTTCATAGGGTCTTTAAAGGATAATATCCAACATGATGTTTGCCTTTGGGAACCTGATTCATTAGAGAAGGCATTCAGGTTAGCAAGAAAAATGGAAAGCAAAATTATGGCAACCAGGAAGCATACAACTATAAAGATGGAAGTGTTGTTGCCACTAGTCTTCCACAACCTATAAGGTTGACACCACAACAATTGGAAAAAAAAAGAGCAAAAGGGCTTTGTTACAGTTGTGATAGCAAATACACTAAAGGTCATAAGTGTGCTGAGAAGAAATTATTCTACATAGATTGTGAAGAGGAAGAAGAAAAGGAGCAAGAAAGGTCAAAAGAAGAGGATATACTCCAGGAACAAAGCCTAGATAAAGAAGAAATGAATCCGACCATATCTTGTAATGCATTGGCGGGAATTACCACTCCTCAAACCATCAAGATAGAAGGACAAATCAAGAAGAAAAAGGTAATAGTGTTGATTGATTCAGGAAGTACCCACAATTTTATTCATTGTAAGGTAGCAAAAGAATTGAATTGCTTCTTATATCCAGCACCAGAGTGTCAAGTGATGGTTGCAAATGGAGGAACAATAAATTGCTCGGAAAGTGCCATAATATCAAGCTATCCATGGGAGAATATGTATTGACTAGCCCAATGCTTTCCATTCCAATGGGAGGTGCTGATGTTGTACTAGGAGTCCAATGGCTACAATCCTTGGGTACAATAGCTTTTAATTTTCAAGAACTTTTCATGAAATTTTCTGTGGAAGGAAAGGAAGTTGAATTAAGGGGTATTGCAGGGAAACCAGGAAAGATAATCAGCTCTAATGGTATGACAAAGCTTCTAAAAAAGGAACAAAGAGGTGTAATTGCACAATTATGTTCGCTAGATGTTTCCACATTGGAATCATCTATTTCTCCAGATCTCCAAAAAGTCTTGGACAATCATTCCAAGGTATTTGAGACTCCCAAAGGTCTCCCACCTATTCGTGATCATGATCATGCTATTCATCTGATTCCAGGAAGTGTTCCTCCAAACATCAGGCCGTACAGATATCCCTATGCCCAAAAGAGTGAAATTGAACGTATGGTTGCAGAAATGCTAGAGGCTGGTATAATTCAACCAAGTCAAAGTTCTTTCTCTGCTCCAGTCGTATTGGTGCACAAGAAGGATGGATCATGGCGCATGTCCGAATTATAGGGAGCTCAACAAGCTCACTATTAAAGATAAGTTTCCCATTCCTGTCATTGATGAATTACTGGATGAATTGCATGGATCAATTTACTTCACCAAGTTGGATCTTCGTTCAGGATATCATCAAATCAGAATGAAGATTGAAGACATTCCAAAACAACATTTAGAACTCATGAGGGTCATTATGAATTTTTGGTCATGCCTTTTGGCCTTACCAATGCACCTTCAACATTTCAAGGTTTGATGAATTCAATTTTCAAACCATTCCTTAGAAAATTTGTGTTAGTATTTTTTGATGATATACTAATCTACAGCAAGTCTTGGAAGGATCATGTTGAACATGTTGACAGGGTGCTACAACTATTGGAGGAGAAACAATTATATGCAAAAAGATCCAAATGTTTCTTTGGAGTACAAGAGGTGGAATATCTGGGTCATATTGTATCTCATGAAGGAGTTAAGGTAGACCCTAGCAAAATTAAAGCCATTAAGGAATGGAAAATCCCCACATCCATAAAGCATCTGCGAGGATTTCTCGGGTTGACAGGGTATTATCGCAAGTTTGTTAAGAATTATGGGAGAATAGCAGCACCTCTAACAACATTATTGAAGAAAGATGCATTTTCATGGACTCCAGAAGCAACAAAGGCCTTCGAACATCTTAAAGAGGCAATGTGCCAAGCACCGGTCTTAGCTACACCAGACTTCACAAAAACCTTTATTGTGGAATGTGATGCTTCAGGAAATGGAATTGGTGTTGTTTTAATGCAAGATGAAAGACCCATTGCTTTTGAAAGTCGTCCAATCAAGGGAAAGTTTTTACACAAAGCTATTTATGAGAAGGAAATGTTGGCAATACTCCATGCACTTAAGAAATGGCGACCCTACCTAATGGGAAGACACTTCAAGGTAAAAACGGATCATGATAGCCTTAAATACTTTTTAGAACAAAGATTATCCTCTGAAGAGCAACAAAAGTGGGTCACAAAGATGTTGGGTTATGACTTTGAAATCATCTACAAAAAAGGGAAGCAAAATGTGGTGGCAGATGCACTCTCAAGAAAGGATGAGGATGTGGAAGCATTGTTGTGCGCCATTTCTATTATCCAACCAGATTGGATAAACGAAGCAAGGGAGGAATGGAAGAATGACGAAGAAGTGTGGGCACTTATTCGAAAGTTACAACAAGATTCCAGTATGTCTGATACATTTAGCTGGCAAAATGATTCGTTATGGTACAAAGATCGCTTATACCTCTGTAAGAATTCCCAGCTAAAACAAAAGATTCTTATGGAATTGCACACTTCTCCCTTAGGAGGGCACTCAGGATTTTTAAAAACTTACCACAGGGTTAAGAAGGAATTTTTTTGGGATGGCCTTAAATCAGATATTCAAAAGTTTGTGGCGGAATGTTTGGTTTTCCAACAAAATAAAGTTGAAACAATTAAGACACCGGGTCTATTACAACCTTTATCCATTCCAAGCCAACGTTGGGAGGAGGTTTCAATGGATTTTATCACAGGTTTACCCAAGTCTGAGGGAAAGAGTGTCATCATGGTGGTAGTTGACAGACTTACCAAGTATGCACACTTTTGTGCATTATCACATCCATTTAAAGCCAGTACAGTTTCTACTGCATTTATGGAAACAATTCAAAAGCTACATGGAAACCCAAAGATTATTGTAAGTGACAGAGATCCCATTTTCACTGGAAATTTTTGGACAGAATTATTTTCTTGTCTTGGTACTCAGTTAGCTCATAGCTCATCTTATCATCCTCAATCTGATGGGAAAACTGAGATAGTAAACAAATGTTTGGAAGGATATCTTCGTTGCTTTGTATCTGATAAACAGACACAATGGGTCAAATGGTTGCCTCTGGCTGAATGGTGGTATAACACTTCCTTCCATACAGCAACAAAAATGACCCCATTTATGGCACTTTATGGATATCAGCCACCATCCATCACATCATATTTAAGAGAAAATTCTAAGGTTCAAGCAGTGGAACATCACATTGAACATCAACAACAAGTCCTCCAACTCTTAAAGGATAACCTCGTGTTGGCACAGAATAGAATGAAACAACAGGCAGATCAACATCGCAGCGAAAGAAGTTTTGATGTAGGTGATTGGGTATTCCTACGGCTACAACCATATAAGAAAATGTCCCTCAAGCAAGCTAAGAAGGATAATAAATTATCACCAAAGTATTATGGTCCATACAAGGTGTTGCAAAAGATTGGTACTATGGCATACAAATTGGAGCTTCCTGCAGCTTCTCGATTGCACCCAGTTTTCCATGTTTCATGTTTAAAGAAGGTTATAGGCGACAAGCTCCCAGTTCAAACAATATTGCCAGAACTTGACGAGGAAGGAAAAATTATATTGGAACCGGAAGCAGTCACAGAAACAAGAACTCGACAGCTACGAAATCGATCAATTTCGGAGTATCTTATCAAGTGGAAGAACTTATTCGCTGAAGATTCCACATGGGAGGATGAGAATTTTATACAGAAGCATCCAAACTACTCAAGCGTTGAGGACAACACTTTTTTGAAGGAGAGGGGCATGTTGGGTCCCTATAATACTAGTGATTACCCCATTACTATTGTAGTTGTACCCCTTATTAATATTGTTGTGCCCCTATTATCCCCATATTGTTATTATTGTGCCCCATAGAATCCCTCTATTGTTATTTTTGTGGCTTTATATTATTATTGTTAGGTCGGCTAGGTTATATTGTAACTCCTTAGACTCCTATATATAGAAAGGAGGTTTTGTCATTTGAATCATCCAAGAATTGTTCATTTATGTAATGTAAAGGAGGTTGCCCCCTCGAAGAGGCTAAATTCTAAGGCGTTGATCTATCTTTTCTATCTTTTTCTTGAGCTGGTTTCATAACAGAGTTGCGAATTCTTACAAAGATATAAGCAATCTTTGTACCATAATGAGACATTTTTCTAGATAAATGTATCAGATGTACTAGGATCTTGCTGCAAATTTTGAATGAGTGTCCACATCTCTTCATCATTCTTTCATTCATCCCTGGCTTCAGTTATCTAGTCAGGTTGGATAATAGAAATGGCACAGAGCAATGCTTCCACATCCCCATCCTTTCTCGAGAGTGCATTTGCAACAACATTTTGCTTCCCTTTTTTGTAGATGATTTCAAAGTCATAAAACAACATGTTTTGTAACCTATTTTTGTTTCTCTTCTGAAGATAATCTTTGTTCCAAAAAATATTTAAGACTACCTAATCAGTTCTTACCTTGAAGTTTCTTCCCATTAGGTAAGGTCGTCATTTCTTTTATGCATGTAGTATTTACAGCATTTCCTTTCCATAAATATGTGTGTAAATTCTTTCCCTTGATTAGATTACTTTGAAAAGAAACGGGTCTTCCTTCTTGCATTAAAACAACACCAATTCCATTTCCTTAGGCATCACATTCCACAATAAAGGTTTTTGTGGAGTCTACTGTAGCTAAAGCTGGTGCTTGGAAGATTGCCTCTTTAAGATGTTCAAAGGCCTTAGTTACTTTTGGAGTCCATGAAAATGCATCTTTCTTTAGTAATGTTGTTAGAGGCACTGATATTCTCCCATAATTCTTAACAAACTTATGAAAATTCCATGTCAGCTCGTGAAATCCTTGAAGATGTTTTAGGGTTGTGGGGATTTTCCATTCCTTAATGGCTTTAATTTTTTTAGGGTCTACTTTAACACCCTCATGAGACACAATATGACCCAAATATTCTACCTCTTCTATTCCAAAGAAACATATGGAGATTTTTACATATAATTTTTTCTCCTCCAATAGTTTGAGCACCCTGTCAACATGTTGAACATGATCCTTTCAAGACTTGATGTAGATTAGTATATCATCAAAAAATACTAACAAAAATTTTCTAAAGAAAGGTTTGAAAATGGAGTTCATCAAACCTTGAGATGTGGAAGGTGCATTAGTAAAGCCAAAAGGCATGACCAAAAATTCATAATGGTCGTCATGAGTTTTGAATGTTGTTTTCAGAATGTCTTTAGTCCTCATTCTAATTTGTTGATATCTTGAATGCAGATCCAACTTGGTGAAGTAAATTTATCCATGTAATTCATCCAACAATTCATCAATGACAGGAATGGGAAATTTATCTTTAATAGTGAGCTTGTTGAGCTCCCTATAATCCAGACATATATGCCATGATCCATCCTTCTTGTGCACCAATACTACTAGAGCAAAGAAATAACTTTGACTAGGTTGAATTATACTGGCCTCTAGAATTTTTGCAACCATACGTTCAATTTCACTCTTTTCGACATAGGTATATCTGTAAAGCCTGATGTTTGGAGGAACACTTCCTGGAATCAAATGAATAGCATGATCATGATCATGAATACGTGGGAGGCCTTTGAGAGTCTCAAATACCTTGGAATGATTGTCCAAGACTTTTTGGAGATCTGGAGAAATAAATGATTTCAATGTTTGAACCTCTAGTGAGCATAACTGTGAAATTACGCCCCGTTTTTCTTTCTTTAGAAGCTTTTTATGCCATTGGAGTTGATTATATTTCCCGGTTTCCCTATGATACCCCTTAATTCAACTTCTTTTCCTTTCCAAAAACATTTCAAGAACATTTCTTGAAAATTAAAAGCTATCGTCCCTAAAGATTGTAACCATTGGACTCTTAGTACAACATTAGCACCACCCATTGGAATGGAAAGAATGCAACTATTCAACACATATTCCTCCATGGTTAGCTTGATATTATGGCACTTTCCAGAGAAATTTATAATTCCTCCATTTGCAACCATCACTTGACACTCTAGTGTTGGATATAAGAAGCAATTTAATTCCTTGGATATCTTACAATGAATAAAATTATGGGTACTACCTGAATCAATCGGCACTATTACCTTTTTCTTCTTGATATGTCCTTCTAGCTTGAGAGTTTGGGGAGTGGTAATTCCTACCAATGCATTACAATATATCATCGAACTCATTTATTCTTTCTATGGGGTTGGTTCCTGGTATATATCCTCTTCTTTTGATGTTTCTTGTTCATTTTCTTCCTCATATTCACAATCTATGTAAAATAATTTCTTCTCAGCACACTTATGCCCTTTAGTGTATTTGCTATCACAACTATAACAAGGCCATTTTTATCTTTTTGCTTCAAATAGTTGTGGTGTCAACATTGTAGGTTATGGAAGGCTAGGAGTAGCAACACTTCTATCTTTATAATTGTGAGTTGTAGACTTTCTTATTGCCATAATTTTGCTTTCAATTTTTCTTGCCACCCTGAATTCCTTCACCAATGAAATAGGTTCCCAAAGGCGAACCTCATGTTGGATGTTATCCTTTAAATTCCCTACGAAGACATCAATCCTATGCTATTTTGGAATATCATTTACCTTGATATTCAATTTTTGTAAGTTCTCAATGTGTTCGTTATTGAACCCTTTTGTTTGAGATTTATCAATTGGCTAAAAAAGGTGTTTCTCTTTGTATTCTCATAATGTGCTATCATTTTCTACGTAAAAATTGACCAAGTGACAAGTGGTTTACGAGAACAAAGTCATCGATATCATACAAATTGATTGGGTTCTAAACATAAAGTTGCAATGTGTACATTTTGTGTGTGTTGCACATTATGGAAATCAAAATATTGCTCCATCTGTAGTATCCATGTTACCGGATCCTTGCCATCAAAATTTCTCGTATCGATATTCAAAATATGGTGGGTCTTCAATCCAAAGTTAGAGTCTCTAAAATCATGATTAACATTCATTTTGTTCTCATAATGAGTTTCACCTAATACCCTTTCACTATTAGGAAGCATTTATTGTAGCAACTTTGTCAAACCTTCCTTCAAACCTTCTATATCCGCTTTTAATCCATCCTTCAAACCTTCCATGTCTGCTTTTAATCTATCCTTCAAACCTTCCATGTCTGATTTTAAACCATTCTTCAAACCATCCATCTTATCTTCCATTTCATTTTTTGTTACTCTTTGCGAGAACAAAATTTGTTGCACTTAGTCTCATAATTTTGATATATCATGTTGCATTTCTTCCTCTTCTTCATGTGTCATAGTATATCTTTTTGGTTGCTTACTAGGTGCTTCAATTTTCTTATTTCGATTCATTTTGGAATCAAACAATGATATCCCTTGAATCACTTCACACTGATTTTTCAAACAAAACTTATGCAAATTTTTAAAAATTACACACATTTTTCTTGCTTTGTAGGAGCTCGATATTGAATCTGTTGTACATTTGTAATTTTGGATCTCCAAGGTTTGAAATTTCATCCTGTGGTAGTCCTACAAGTCTTGTTTCCAACCCCATAAGTCAGACTGAGATTGGATTCTTCAAGAAAGAGTTATGCCCAATCTCCCATGATGACCTGATTATAGACTGGTTCGGTAGAGTGAACTTGTACAAAATTCCAAATGTCACTGTTCTGACCTTCAGATCTGAAAAATTATACACTACAAACTATATTTTGTGCACTTTCAGTCACTTTTTATGAAATTCAAATCTGATGCTCAAAGAGAAAGTTATGACGATTTTCCCTAGGTCACCTGCTTGAGACTAAATTTTGGATCCTAAAAAAACCCTAACTTCCTCAGATCATATCTCTGAAAATATAGTGAACCAAGATCTGAAATTTGTACACGACGTTCACTAAGATTGCAGCTCTACGTGGTCCAAATTTCAGCTTCAGAAGCCTTGTAGAAAAAAAAGTTATAGTGAAAATGCCAAGATAACCTGTTTCAAGAAGTGAAACCCTAGAATCCAAAGCTCTAATACCAAATGTTATGCAACCAACTCAAAAAATAGAAAAAAAAAGATAAATCAACAACTTAAAAATTATCCTCTTTGAGAGGGAAACCTCCTTTACATTACATAAACCAATAATTCTTAGATGATTCAAATGACAAGGCCCCTTGGTATATATAGGATTTTAAGGGGTCACAATATAATCACATCATGCATAACAATAATAACAATGGTGATCTTCTATGGGGCACAACAATAACAAATTTAGGCTACATGGGCACAATAATAACAATAGGGGGCTACACTAGTATTATAGGGACCTAACAGCGCATGATGTTATGAATGCACAGTATCATCCGATTGCATAATTTGAAGTGAGCATTCCTGGATCTTCCCGTCTTATTAGCACGGGAACACTACCAATCACGTTTTTGGTAGATGATGACAATGTCCCTATGAAAATGGAGAAAATTTCAGGTATTTAAGAAGTGTTTTAAATATTAAGTACAATCTAATTGAAATTAACATATAGTTTGTGATTATTTTAAACTAATGATAATATCATTTTGCAAGAAATGATTTATTCTATAGGAATTTGTATGACATAAACTTGGAAATATTTGGGCCCACCATTCGCACAAACTGGAAATTCCAAAATTCCAAGTTACAAGATGAACTTATTAACACATTAGGGGATTTCTGTATTCAAGATTCTGTGATCCATAATGAATTAAGCAAAGTCTTTCGGTAGAAATCACATAAGAGAAATTTTTGGACGACGTGTTTCAAACCAACAAGTGTGGTTCATCATCTGGTCCTGATGATGAACCACACTTTTTGGTTTGAAACGCGTCGTCCAAAAAATTCTCTTATGTGATTTCTACCGAAAGACTTTGCTTAATACATTAGGGGAATTTTGAGGTCTAAAATGGGCCTCCTAAGAAAAATGTACAACCAAACTTAAATTTATAAGAAGCAATAGGATTCAAGATGATGATGTCAACATGGAGGATGATTCACCATTTTTGGAATAAAAAAGTAAAAAGATTAAAAAATAATAAAACTACTTTTTCAACTCGTATTTTCAACTTATCGCCCTAAGGTTTTACTCAAATTTCAAGCGGGAGTGCTTGTTGGATGCAAAATTTAATTCCTCATCTAAAGAGTACCCATATTGCATACTTTTGATGGACCATTCTACACAAAAAAAATGAGAAATACATGAAAAAGTGTGATTGCAATCACATTTTTCATGTATTTCTCATTTTTCGTGTAACAGGGTTCATCAAAAGTATGCAACATGGCTACTCCTTGGATAAGGAATCAAATTATGCATCCAACGAATGTTTCCACTCGAAATTTGAGTAAACTCATAGGGAGATAAGTTGAAAATATGAGTTGAAAAAATAGTTTTTCTTTTTTCCCTCTAAAATTTGATGATGACATCTAATCTTATTTTATTATTTCCATTATTATTTTATAATTTCCTTAGGAGACCCATTTTAGACATCAAAACTCCCCTAGTGGGATGGTTCGTCTGTTTGGTGAGGGTACCTTCAGCAAATCTAGAGTTACCTCAATGGTAGGCCTACATTTAAAATATTTATGGGACTAGTATAGGTCTCAATTAGAAAGGGTTAGGTCGCATGAGCACCCTCTAGCGATTCCAGAGATGGAGAGAAGACTCCACCCGAACCAGGAAGGTATGAGGCATTTTTAATAATGTAATTATGATGCTTTATCATCATTTGCGACATCTAATTAAGTTTTTCAATGTTTTAAATATATGCTCCTAGATACTTCCAAAGCCATGATGGCTAGAATAGCCAAACATGGGTAGCATCATCTTGGCCTGGTTGGTTACTCGAAACTGGCCACAAAAATTATAAGTATATAAAAAAAATAATTTGCATCCAAATTATCGATTCTTAACACTTTTAATTTAATATCACAAAAGAAGAAAAAACCATGTTCTCATGTAAAATTGCAGGGATCACAATTCAAAGAGGCTCCCACGAAGGAAGACCTAAAGCTTTCTTTCAAGCATGGCTATCAAGTCGTGGTTGAACATATGACAAGATTGGCGTCTTCACAGTGTTCTACCACCCAACTTAGCACTAAGGAAAATAAAAGCAACGAATAATATTTATAAATGATTACTTATACAATCTATTGGTTATTATTTTTTTCCATAAAGTAATGTGATTGATTGTAAAGAGCAGGCAAGCAATATAAATACAACACATGAGCCTATTGATGGTGGAGTTTGATCTTAAGACTAACGTTCATCTCAGTATTGGATTTATTTCATGTGTTATAAAAAAATTGTAGTATGGGAATTAAAATTATTTAAATGCAAATGGTGTATTAATTATAACATTTCTTGTTTCTACACCAGAGCATGTACAGGAAGAGGACGGAGAAGAGGATTAACATATGGCCACATCTAAAAGTATTTTTCTTCCCTCCACTACCGAAGCAGGTAAATAACACTCTACTACTCTTTTTATTAATAAAACATTTGTAATAATAATTATTATAGATATGAATTTAACATTACTTTCTTATTGCAGTTGATGCTTGACCCCACTTGCAACAGCATAGTCGTAGGACTAGATCAACAACAAGACATACTATACTAAAGACCATAACAACTGATGGGGGCCAAGATCAAGACATCCTTGCTAACTACATATTAAAAAAGAGAAAGAAACCTGATAAAAAATTATTACACTTGTTTATTTTAAGCATGTTTATTTTATTACCACATTTTTTACTACGAGGTTGAATGCCTCATGGCATGTACACATGTAACTTTAGACTATCGTAATAAAAGTTGTGATTTTTCCATTGCAAAAAAATAGAAAAGTCTTGTTTCATATTATGTAGACATATTTATTGATAAATTTGTTGTAGCAATAACTCATCATGTAGCAAATATCAAGTCGACCTTCTCAAGAGGACAAGTCAGCCTAAAGAGTGCAATTTGACCTAGTAGAGATTTATGTATTTGTTTTGGGTTATTACTCTACACATATGCGAAGGAACTAGAGAATCTCTTGCAAGACTGAGACGCAAAAGTCGATTTAAGGGCATTAACAAGTACACCTTGAAAGCTGAATTATCTAGGAGAGAGAATCAACTCAAGTGAAGAGGAAAGGAGAATAATTTACCATTATTTTCCACACATGTAAGGGATAGGGTTTCTGCAGAAGGATTTATTGGGTAGATCGAAGTTGCAGAAGAATCTGTTGGGCAAGTCGAAGTTGCAGAATCTGCTGGATAAGTCGAAATCGCAGAAGAATCTATCGAGGGTCGAAATTGTAGAAGTTGTTGGAAAGCAGGAAATATTTGACTTGATCCTGGAGGGTCTTGGTCAATGGTCATAGGTCATGGAATTTGTTATCTTAAAATCAGACCCTGATAGGCTGCTGGTCAGGTTGACTCTAAGTAACTATTTCAGACCTACTTTAGGCTGAGGCTTAGCCTCCTCAACCTGAGAGGGCTCTCTCTGGGTGTAATAATGATTTTGATTAAAACTAAGATGACTAACTCTTGTAGAACAACTGTGACAAATATGAATGCTGGAAATACATCAAACAAGTATCCATTGGGCCTATGGAGTCAACAACACTTCAATACAACAAAGATCTTGACCTTACATGGAAGTCAGGGCATTCAGCATTTGAATATTCAGAATATACACTCACAAGGAACCACACAGTTTATAGATGCATACAGGAAATCAGATCACATTCAGTGAATTCTGAGTGATTATACATCCATACCACTGTAAACAAAACTAAGAAGAAGACAACATCACACATTCTGAATATGAAAAATCCTTCATGAATCCTGAGAAGTAAAATCAAAATTATATTACTGAAAGTGAGTCTTTACATAAGCCAAATACTATGCTCTGTTATAAAGTTTTCCAACCCTGATTACATTGTTGTTTCAGCTATATATAGAGTTTTTATTCTAACTGATTGAGATTCCTCCTCCAGCATGAGGGGAATTCGAAAACTACTTCTAATGACACCTATCAACCATTTAACTAACTAATAAATACAACAAAGTGCTGACTGGAGTTTTTTTAGAGTTCTAAATCCACTATGACTCTAACTCCATATTACATGCATGATGGCTTCTCCTCGTTCTTTGACACCTGGTCCTCTTTCAGTTTGGCTGAGCTGGATGTTTAATGCTCCATGTTGACCCTGAATGCTGAATCTTTTTAACTGCTCAGAAATATTAGGAGACTACCCTTGCTTCTCGGCTTCAGTTTTCCCCATTATATTCGAATGCACAGAAGCATGTCCTTTAGCCTTTAATTACCCAAAATGTGGAAGACTGCCACGTTCTTGATGCGTGGTAAGCTTTGTCCATGAACATGTGTGCAAGCCAAAGTTTCTTGCAGGCAACCCGTTTGATATATCTTGAACGGTGATAAAGGGGCTTTACACCAAAAATTTAAAATTGGATTTGACTCTTCAACCTTTTTAAGCACCCACCTGTCTTGACCTGATTGACTGTTGACATCTCCAAATGATGTCTTGCATACCCTTTAGACGTTTTCCTTTCAAAATTCCCGCTTATGATTCAAACTGCTTGAATTGTGTAAAAATCATCACCTACAGCAGTTTCGTAGCGCGCTACGAAACTGCTAAGTTCTTTTAAAACAGCTTGCTTTTGACCCAAGACCTTTATTAGCCGAGTATTTGATTGCCAAAAACTCCCCTAAACTTGCCACATGCGGAACAGGAATTTATATTTCCTCATAAATATAAGATTAAGCAAATTTGTCAAAATTTTGGAAACAAAACCTTACTTAAAATGAAAGCTTTATTTAGCAGGTAGCTGGCTTAGCTGTGCCTTCAGGTCTTCAATTTGTTTCCTCATAGCTTTATTCCCAGCTCTCAATTGCATATTGATCCTTCTTATGTATTTGGCTTCTTTGATTGCTGGTACTGTCCATGTGTGAAATTGTGAATGGCCATCAACCACTGAATTCAGCTGAGCTTCTACAGCTTCATTCCCTTCCCATAGGGTTTTATAATATTTTGCATGTATGGCTGCATGTTTTCTAGCGGCTTTCCTCAATTTAGCAATTTCATACTTAGCTGATTCCAATTGTCTCTGTATGGCTGCTATATTATCTTCTTGAGATGCAATGACTGTTTTGCCCGTGTCTTTTTGTATCTCTTCCCCTGTTTCCTCTGTTCTTGGCAGTGCTTCCTGTACCTGCTGGAATCTCCTTGTCATAGGTCTTCTTGGTTTAAAAACGAACTCTTCAGCTGGCTCATCAAATCTAAGCCTTTTTGAGGCCTTGGATTTCTTGGTTCTTTCTTGTTCTGACTGCATCAATTCGACTTGAACTGGTATAGATTGCTCAAATTCAATAGCCTGCAATAAATCATTTAAACTTGCCTTGGACACTGGACTTTCTTCAACTGCTATAGCTTTACCTTTTTCCTTCATTATTTGACGTCTTGTTCTTACCCTTGAGACTGTTTCAGATGTGCTTGTTTCAGGTACAGTCTTTTTACCCTGAGCCTTTTCCTTAGTTGATTGCTGAGCTTGATCTTGGATGATGAGTGGCTTCAGTGGCTTCACTGGTTTTCTTCCTTGTGATCTTACTTGTGACTTTGTAACTCTTTTAGCTCTTGATTCTGTTTGAAGCTCAGCTATTGTAAAATCCCTGGCAGGTTGGGGAGTGAGGCCAGTCTGGCTTTTGAAACCAGCCATAAAAATGAATGAATTCCAATCCCTGTCTATCTTTTGAAGCCCATCTAAAACCAGTAATTTGATCAAACCATGATGAAACAAAGAGGTTTCGGAATCCTCTTTCCTCAGTTGTACCTTATCACACATCTTACTCAAACTACGGAAAAGATAAAACGGTAAGTCTATGGAGACCTTCCCGGTGAAATGCAAAAGTAGTTTGAAATGGTAAGAATAAACCTTGTTATACCTTCCTTCACAAGTAAAATATTTCTGTATGCAGGTGAGTAAGAGAGAATAATGTTCTTTGACATAATTCCTGGGCACTCCCCTACTTAAATCTTCATTTACATAATCATCCTTCAAAAACTCCTTGCAAGGATTCATGTCAAATTTGAAATTTTTGAACCATTCCTCTTGTCCTCTTGGGATCTCTGTCACAGCAGATATCACTTCTGGAGAAACCTGCACTTCTAACATAGCTACCTTTGAATTTAAACCCGTGAAGTTAAGTGCAAATTCCTTAGTTACCTGTGCATGTCCTCCTTGTAACTTTTTGCAAAAGTTCCAACACCCAGCCTTTTTAAACGCTTTCTTCACCTCTTCATTTCTCAGCATTATATCCAGGCCTTAGGGCTCAGTCCTTAGAGGTTTGCCGGATCTGTGCTCCTTTTTCTCCATTGATTCTTCCAAATCCTCGCAAGCAATAACTACCAGCTCCGGTTGGAATTGTATTTCAGCTTCTCTCTGAATTCAGCCTCGCTTGATTATCAGCCTCGCTTGAATTATCAGCCTCGCTTGAATTTTAAACTCTTCCGTTTAAAACCTTTCAAGATATAATCTTGCAGATTTTGTCATTCATGCAGGACTTACGGCCATCATTATGGTTTATGCACGGTAAAATTTCTTGGGAACAATAACTTGTGCATATCAACAGATCTAGTGGTGGTGATAGTGGCAATGAGTGGTAAAGAGAGGTACATGAGCTGACATGAGAGGATATGGCCTATGACTCACCTAATGGATTTGATATTTCGGGAAAGATTCGCTGTGAAAAGTACGAATCCATGATTTCGCAGCGCGGTCAGTTTAAATTTTGATGATGCGCTATGAAACTGCCTAATCATGAAGCGCTGCGAAACTGCCTAGTTATGATTGCGCTGTGAAACTGTCTAGTTATGATTGCGCTGCGAAATCACGGAAAGGCACGGTGACTCATATAAGACAAGAGGTGACTATAGAACAATGATGGGTAGAGGGGAACCAATGGGAGTTGAGAACAACTTGAGTTAAAAAATCTTTTAAAAACTCCAAATCCTACGGGAATAAAATTAAAAATGAAAATTTGAAATTAAACTAACACAGACCTTTGTCATCGGGCTAGGATAGAAAATTACATGTATCAATTTTTAGTTCTAAGTGATAACAGAATTCATCAATTGAAGCTCTATAAGAAGAGAATAATTCTTGTGGGTTTTCCTCTCATTTGGAGAGGTTTTGGCCCTGGCTTATCGTCTATATTTTGTATCCTTTTGTCGTATTGTTATTTATGGTTTGGTAGTTGTTTGATGAAGAGATCACTAATAATAATCAAGTGAAAGAAGAAGTTAATCAAGTTAGGTAAAAATATATCACAGACAATTATCAAAAGGAGAAATCACCTAATCTAGTTGCCCCTAGATTTCTCAACATGGTATTAGATCTAAGGTGACAAGACAAGGAAAGTCAGCTTAAAGAAGGAAACTCAAGGGCCAAAGATCTAGAAGATCATCAAGAGCATCAATCATCAAGAAGGACCATTCATCTCAAGGATCATCACATCTCAAAGAAATAAGACCTAAAAGCCCTAGCTCGTCCAAAGAAGGGTTATACACTTGAAGCAATCTTGTGAAGCTAACAACATCGTCACAAAGAAAAGATCTTCAAAACCATACCTCCACTTAAACAAGGACAACTCATTGAAGCATCTTGAAATCTATATATCCAAGGGAAGCAAGAAGAGGCATTGTCATCATCATCAAGGAATCAAGGTGATCTCCCTCGCTTTGAAGGATCACTTTTGAAGGAAGACATCTTTTATTATCAACATCATCATCAAAATCAAGAAGGAATTAAGTTGAAGATATTCTCATCAAGAAGCATCTTAACTTGACAGGTAAGTACCTTTATTTTTGTGACTGAATTTGTTATCAAAGTGACTTCATTTTGCAAGAAAATCAACAAATTGGTTGGGTCATCAAAATTTCTTGCATGGAAGAAGATGACAGATTTGAACCTCATAAAAAATGAATTCGTTGAACATGTTAAGGGATCAATCACTAAGTCTCGAAAGGAAGAAGCTCAAGCTCTAGCAAAGTATATGAAAGGGGAAATAAGGGCTCAAAGGATTCTCATAGAATCCATCAAAGATCCCCTCATTTTGTATGTAGCAAATTTAGAGACATCAAAAGAAATATACAAGAAGCTAGTAGAATTATTCTTCGTAAGTATTGTTGGAGAAGTGATATCTTTGAGAAACGAGCTATACAAAATGAAGATATCTAGGGAACGTGGAATAACCTCATAGTTTATGAGGATATCATAAAAAAGATACCAACTACAAGAGTTGGGAGAAATCATGTTCGATAAATAAATGACCACCATAGTGCTCAATGCACTACCAAAGGAATGGGGAAACTTTACATCAGTGATCTATGGAAAGAAGGAAGATACCCCATTTAGTGAACTTTGGTCATTGTGTAAGATTGAAGAAACCAAGTTGAAGGAAAAAAGCGATGTAGGATCAAACGAGCAAGTTCAAGCATTTGTTGCCATGGCTAGGAGGAAAGGAAGGTTGGAAAGGTTTGGTCCTCAAAAAAAGAACAAGAATGATATGTCGAAGATCTAATGCTATGGATGTCATGAATATGGGCACTACAAGAGAAATTGTCCTAAACTCAAGAAGGACAACAACAAAAGAGGAAGGGAAGAAGCCCATGTCACTGAAGAAGTGGAAGAAGCTAAAAAGAAGAAATTAGAGGATGAAGTGAGAGATCTCTACTATGACTAAGATAATCTCTTTCACGTGGTTCTTTTCAGTTTTGTAAAATATAGTTATCATGGTATGGAACATTATAAGCATGATAGGATGCATCATTTTAGGGGATGGCATCATAATAGCATACGATTAAAGAAAGAGCTCATGAAATCATTATAAGAAGCTTGAAAGATAGTTGAAGTAGAAGCGTACATAGTTTTAGTAGTCATCATAAAAAGAAAGTAGCTCTTGGTAACCTCATTGCAAGCATAATAGTACTTATGGGTAGAAGAAAGTTATATAGCATAGAATGAGTCCATCATGCATCATCGTCACTAGAAGGAGCATTTGCAGACTAAGGATAATTAAGATCCTCAATTAGAATCTTCATCAGAAGGTTCACCTCTCTTGGGAAAAGCAAGTGTCCCACTAAGAATTCCATCTTGTATGGGATTCATGAAGGATGATGGTATGGTGACAAAAGAATGCAGCATGGTTGAAGAAATTTCAAGGAAAGTAAGTTGTTGAAGGAAGCCTAGATGACCAAAAGAAGGAAATAGGTATGTATGCATGTATTTGATTTAGTCATGTCGCCATATGGTTGCATGGGTAAATGTTATACATCATGAGCATGATCAAAGAAAAGGGATCTCTTCCTTTGGAAAGATGCATGAAGACATGGTTCACATATTGAAAAGATGAAACCAACATAATATATCTTCATATGGAATATGAGGTGGTTGAAAACGATAAAGGAACTATGGATGGAAGTTCTTGGGCAGCAATACGTGAAGAAAGAAAGAAAAGATTGTGAAAGATGCAACTATGGTTACGCAAGAAAAGGAAATCAACATCCAATGACTAAAAGAATTGACCATGACATCTCCATGGAAAAGGTATGAAGACTATGATGAAGTCTGGAAAGGAAGGAGACCCTTGACATTGAATATCTTGGATATGTGTCAACATATGTGCAGGATGTTGATGTTGCAAGCAAACAGATGTCATGATGAAAGGCCATCATAAAAGGTAACTATGATTTTATGTTCATTTTGATTTTTGAATAACATCTGGATGGGTTGATACAGGGCTACCAAAAGAGAGTTGTAGATGTCACTAACAACTAGCACTCATGTGGTTAGATGAAATATCCTAAGGGAAACATGACAAGAAAAGGTAGTTGTATGAAGGAAAGCTAGATGTGGACTGAAAGATCACTTTCTAGTGAAAATAACGATGACATGACTATTGGTTCAATTTTATGGTTTGTTGAATGAAAGTGATGGATGGGTGATGCCCTATGAAGAAGACCCAAAAATATGAAGGCTCCATAATAAAGAAGACGAAATTCATGACATCGAAAAGAGGATCCCACAAGAAGTTGATAGTACCATGATCTCCACCAAAGAGCTAAGAGTTGTTGTTGGTAACAAGTCCCTAGTTATGAGGGAGCTTGGACAAGTCCCTAAATAAGAGGGAACTTGGGTACATTCCTTTTATAGGAATATGTATATCTTCCCTACGTAAGAGGGAGAGAAAGACACATCATTCTTATCTTCATTTTGTGAAGAAATAATAAAGGATTGGGTAAGCATCTGGCATCTGGTACTCTTTGAGGATGAGGTAGGGCATCCAAGATAAGAATAGTCGTAGAGGATCGATATTCTTTGAGGACTGGGAATCCAAGATAAGAATAGTCCTAGAAAGACATACCCTGTGAACACCCAGGTGGGGTATGTGCCTTGAGAGACAATGATGATGGTGTCTATCAGTCATTGGTCTATGTCAGCATTGTATTTTGATCTTGTGGAGAGCTAGAGTTCTTAGTCAAGGCCTTGCTATGTGACAATGTTGGTTGGTATGATGTTAAAATAGATGGGTTACCAATCTGACTCTTCTTATGAGAATTCTTCAGATTGAGAATGTCCAAGTACCTTTTATGGATTATGAATACCTCCCTAGTTAAGAGGGAGTGTTGAAATATGTAACTAGGTCTGGTCTTCATAATGACATATGTAATCATGATTTTATATATTTAATGAAAAGAGAAAAATAAATTTATTATTGTTATTATTGAGGCATAGGTTTCAAGCTCAAGGGAAATTTATTTTTAGGTCAGAGTCCAATTGAGAGCTTCTAAGGCTTGTCATTGAGTCTGCAAGTCAAGAAAGTCATTGTCATGTATGGAAGACCCATTTGGGCATGTTACATATTGTAAAGAAATATTTGTTTGAGTCAAAAGACCCTCCAAGACAACGTCATGTTGCAAAGATCAAGTCGGCCTTCTCACGTGGACAAGTTGGCCTAAAGGGTGCAATTTGACCCAGAAAAAAGCCTATATATAAGAGAGACTTAGGCCTCACTTAGGACACTCCCTCACCTCTCTCAAGTTCGATCAAGAAAGAGAAAGAATTATGAAGATAGGAAGCACGAAGAAAAGAAAAGAAAAGTGATATTTCTAGATTTGTTTTGGGCTATTACTCTCCACATGTGCGAAGGAACTAGGGCATTTATTGCAGCTGTAAAGACCAAGTTGCAGAAGTCAAGTTAAGGGCATCAAGAATTACACCTTACAAGTCAATTCTTTAGGAGAGAGAATCAACTCAAGCGAAGAGGAAAGGAGAAGAATTTACCATTATTTTCCACACGTGCAAGGGCTAGGGTTTCTACAGAAGGATTTATAGGGCATATCGAATTTGCAGAAGAATCTGCTAGGCAAGTCGAACTTGCAGAAGAATCTGTTGGATAGGTCGAAGTTGCAAAAGAATCTACTAGGGATCAAAATTGAAGAAGTTGTTGGAAAGCAGGAAAGATTTGACTAGGTCTTGGAGGACCCTGGTAAAAATTCACAGGTCTTAGAATTCGTCCATTGAAGTTATATAAGAAGAGAAGAATTCTTGTGGGTTTTCCTCTCAATTGGAGAAGTTTTGGCCATGGTTGATCGCCTATATTCTGTGTCCTCTTGTCTTATTGTTCTTTATGGTTTGGTAGTTGTTTGATGAAGAGAACATTAATAATAATCAAGTGAAAGAAGAATATAATCAAGTTAATTTAAAATATATCACAAGTTATCAAAAGAAGACAAATCACTTAATCTAGCTACCCCTAAAATTCTCAACATAGCCAACAAGCCATCGAAATGTAATGTACAAGGAAAACTAGTTTACACTACTATACAACACCATAAGGTCATTGTTTAGCTTGTAAGCACAAGAGGATGAGTTATTGGTTTCCTATCCACATGAATTAAGGATAAATCGAATATTGAAGATTTTTAATAAAAAAATTATTCTTATCATCCATTAGGATAAGAAAAAATTAAAACAGGCAGGTGAAGAATCACCTGGAACATCAAGGGTCACACAATTTTTTTATAAATGGAACATTTGCATTCTAGCAAAAGGTCTTCCTCTCAACATCTTAAGCATTCTTCATATGTTCTTAGGGAGGCCAATATTACCTATTTTTTTATACCCTTATAGATATGGGCTTAGCTATGGACTTCCCTCCTCTCCTAGCACTCTTAATCCTTGTGGGCTTTAACATTGTATCATTTGGACTATTCTCGTATTGTTTTGTTTATCACCCACTTCTCTTTTTCCTACTAATCTTTCATTTCAAAGAGGGGGTCTCTTCATATTTTATATACTATTCTGGAGTGGTTAGGGTCTCTCATTATTCACTTGCATTTAGCAGTAAACAATTCATGCTTAACAATGTGACTAACTTCCTTCATTTTAAGTCCTTGGTTTTATCACATAGAAATGTTCCTGGCAATCAAGTCTTTTCAACTTCTTTAGGAATATTAAATAATTTAGCATAAGTTCATTTATAGTGGCAAATATTGAGCTTCTTACTATCAGATGTATCACCAACCTTAGTTAAACCTTCTAGACTGGATCAATTTATTGTACTTTAATATTGTACTTTTCATGGTATCAAAGCTTCATTTCATTTTTCTTACACTATATTATATGAAACAACAAGACAGTTCACCATTTCAACAAAGGAAGGTCTAGTTGGGGCCATTTACAGAGTAAGCATGTGAAGCTAATATAGGACATTTAATTGCATACCTTGATAGCATCATGTGATAATCTATCTAAAGGCTACATCTACAATATTCAATAAATCAATAGATACATTTTCAAACCCCATGCACATGAGGTAGGAATTTTAACCTCGATCATTATCACAAAGTAAATATCATATCATATAACCTTCATCATAGGGTTTGTCAATTCCCTTCATCAATCAACTAAAAGCATGTTTATATATTCTTAAGATGAAGATAAAGAATCAAATTTCCAAGCATTAATACATCAATCGCATGTTTCCTCATTTTAAGAAGCATTATATTTTCAAATTTCTCATCTATAACAAGATCAAAGACACTGTGAAAAATTC
The DNA here is from genome assembly GCA_031772625.1 of Pinus tabuliformis. NCBI lineage: Eukaryota > Viridiplantae > Streptophyta > Pinopsida > Pinales > Pinaceae > Pinus > Pinus tabuliformis. Next base: position 571,422,692 of record CM062805.1, on the reverse strand, counting down.
CAAGGGTCTAAATGATTGATCTTTTCCTTTTCTTTATTATCGACAATACCATTAACACACACACACACACACACACACACAAGTACTCCATCTAAAATAGGGCTCCAAGCTTACTAAGGTTTTAATATGTGTGTGTGTGCTCCATCTTAAATAGGGCCCCAAGCTTGCTAAGTTTTGAATATGTGTGTGCACACGTGTATATGAGAATTTTTTGCATATTTAAAAAATAAGCTATGATACATAAAATACATAAGCATACACCAAAGATCATACATATAGAACCCCAAATTTTAGATTTTTGATTCCATGTCACCCAAACACCTTACATAGAGAACAATTTATAGGAATTCCAATGGAAAATACATCATATGTATGTATTTGATGCATCATAGCTTATTTTCAAAACACTCAAAAAAATCACACATACATTCAAACCGTAGCAAGCTTGGAGCCCTATTTAACGAGTACTTGTGTGTGTGAGAGAGAGAGTTTTTGGAACATTTTAAAAATAAGTTATGATGCATCGAATAGATAAGAATACATGATAGATAATACACATAAAACACCAAATTTTAGATTTCCAATTCTATGTCAGCAAAACATGATACATAGAGAACAATATGTAGGAATTCCAATAGAAAATGAAAAATGGGATAGAAGAATTATCATAGTTTATCCAATGGATCTCATAATCTAAATCACCAATATCATTGACACCACCACTACCACTATGCTCTCCTCCATCCTTTTCCAAAGTATCTATTCCTAGTTTTGCATTTGATGGTGTAGTAACCTTAACAAGATCACCATCATCAAGAGTGATATGCACTAGGACCAACACATTAAGATCTAAATATTGATATTTTCAAAATAACTGGTCAATGTCAACCCATGCGTCATTAGCCATTACTCACCACTATTATATGTGTGGCTTTGTAATGCCACTTCCTAAACTAATTTGTAATGGGTTTATTTGTTCTACAATTTTGACAATTTTGGAAGCCATGGGACCCATGAGATTTTTTGGAAAAGACTTAGGAAGGAAAAAGGGGCTGAAATGTTTTGTTCGTAAAGTGTGGGGACCACCCACATAAGGAAATATGCACTACCTTAGAGGGAGGTTCAAATGGCTAAGGAGAAAAAGTCGAAATGCTAGTTGGAAGGGGCCCACATGGGAAAAAGAGGCCCATGAATTATAAATAGAGGAGGCCTGGCCTCATTTTGTACCTTTTGCCTATTGAACTCAACCTTAGTCACTCGAAGTGCTTAGTCGAGTCACTTGTTGCTTAGCAATGAGCTCTCCAAACAGAGAACTCACCCTATCTTCGGTGGAGCACGAGTGCCACCCTAGTGAGGTTCCATTCTACCATTCTGGAGGAGTGCATGAGAAGATTCAAGGCGTTAAACTCAATTATCACTCAGTTAGTGCGTACTTCAAGAGAACGTTGTGGGGGAACACACATGAGCTATTCCAAGGGTCTTTCGGGGTGCAATTGTAGGCAGAATTTTGGTGAAGGAAGTAAATGGAAACACTAGCCTTTGGGAATATTTTGGGAGCAGGAGCTTGCTGTTTGAGAGCAGTGTGATTTACAACACCCAGGGCCAGCGCAGAAGCTTCTCACTAGGCACATGTGGGAATTTGTGGGTCGAATTGTGGAGCGAGTATTTGCTGGGAGAGATAAGGGAAAGTTTGGGGAAGATTGTCTCAGTTATTTTGGAGTGTTTTGGAGGGATTTTTCTAGAGCTACAGGTAGGTCATACTTTCTAGCAGTTGGACGAGAACATGGCTCTTATAAGGCTGAATTTTTGGGGTCAAAACCAAGCCAAACCCTTTCTGGGTTTTGGTAGTTTCTTTTTTAGAAGTGTGGGGTTTTGGTAGAATTTTTTGAGCACCGCAAGCGGGGTTTTTAGCAACATCATTGCAGCAAACAACGTAGTTTCGCAAGGGTAGTGGAGGGCACCATTGCAGCAGTTATTTCTGCCATATGGGCTTGGCATCTTATCACCTGGGCTTGGTCACGCTTGCCATTGAGGTAAACCCAGGTGCACCTCTTCCACATTATTTTACTATTGCTCCCAGATCGTAATAAAATGGCTCGGTTTTTATTTCTGGACTTTTTGTGTGCATGCACTGAGTTTTTTAATTTTATGTAATTCATCCAACAATTCATCAATGACAGGATGGTTCCATTCTACCATTCTGGAGGAGTGCATGAGAAGATTCAAGGCGTTAAACTCAATTATCACTCAGTTAGTGCGTACTTCAAGAGAACGTTGTGGGGGAACACACATGAGCTATTCCAAGGGTCTTTCGGGGTGCAATTGTAGGCAGAATTTTGGTGAAGGAAGTAAATGGAAACACTAGCCTTTGGGAATATTTTGGGAGCAGGAGCTTGCTGTTTGAGAGCAGTGTGATTTACAACACCCAGGGCCAGCGCAGAAGCTTCTCACTAGGCACATGTGGGAATTTGTGGGTCGAATTGTGGAGCGAGTATTTGCTGGGAGAGATAAGGGAAAGTTTGGGGAAGATTGTCTCAGTTATTTTGGAGTGTTTTGGAGGGATTTTTCTAGAGCTACAGGAAGGTCATACTTTCTAGCAGTTGGACGAGAACATGGCTCTTATAAGGCTGAATTTTTGGGGTCAAAACCAAGCCAAACCCTTTCTGGGTTTTGGTGGTTTTTTTTTTAGAAGTGTGGGGTTTTGGTAGAATTTTTTGAGCACCGCAAGCGGGGTTTTTAGCAACATCATTGCAGCAAGCAACGTAGTTTCGCAAGGGTAGTGGAGGGCACCATTGCAGCAGTTATTTCTGCCATATGGGCTTGGCATCTTATCACCTGGGCTTGGTCACGCTTGCCATTGAGGCAAACCCATGTGCACCTATTCCACATTATTTTACTATTGCTCCCAGATCGTAATAAAATGGCTCGGTTGTTATTTCTGGACTTTTTGTGTGCATGCACTGAGTTTTTTAATTTTATGTAATTCATCCAACAATTCATCAATGACGGGAATCGGAAATTTATCTTTAATAGTGAGCTTGTTGAGCTCCCTATAACTTGGACATGTGTGCCATGATCCATCCTTCTTGTGCATCAATACTACTGGAGCAGAGAAAGAACATTGACTAGGTTGAATTATACGGGCCTCTAGCATTTCTGCAACTATACGTTCAATTTCATTCTTTTGGGCATAAGGATATCTATAAGCCCTATTGTTTAGAGGAACACTTCCTGGAATCAAGTGAACCGCATGATCATGATCACGAATAGGTGGGAGGCCTTTGGGAGTCTCAAACACCTTGGAATGATTGTCTAAGACTTTTTGGAGATCTAGGGAAATAGATGATTTCAATGTTTGAACCCCTAGTGAGCATAGTTGTGCAATTACGTCACATTGTTCTTTCTTCAGAAGCTTTGTCATGCTATTAGAGCTAATTATATTTCATGGTTTTCCTATGATACCCCTTAATTCAACTTCCTTTCCTTCCCAAAAAAAATTCAAGAAAAGTTCTTGAAAATCGAAAGGTATCATTCCTAAAGATTGTAACCATTGGACTCCTAGTACAACATCAGCACCACCCATTAGAATGGAAATCATTGGACTATTCAATACATATTCCCCCATGGTTAGCTTGATATTATGGCACTTTCCAAAGCATTTCTTTGTGCCATTTCTATTATCCAACCAGATTGGATAACCGAAGAAAGGGATGGATGGAAAAATGATGAAGAAGTGTGGGCACTTGCAGCAAGATCCAAGTACATCTGATACATTTCGCAGGAAAAATCATTCATTATGGTACAAAGATCACCTATACCTTTGTAAGAATTCCCAACTCAAACAAAATATTCTTCTGGAATTGCACGCCTCTCCCTTAGGAGGGCACTCGGGATTTTTAAAAACTTACCACAAGGTTAAGAAGGAATTTTTTGGGATGGCCTTAAATCTAATATTCAAAATTTTGTGGCGGAATGTTTGGTTTCCCAACAAAATAAAGTTGAGAACATTAAGACCTCGGGTCTGTTACAACCTTTATCCATTCCAATTCAATGTTGGGAGGAGGTTTCAATGGATTTTATCACAGGTTTACCCAAGTCTAAAGGAAAGAGTGTCATCATGGTTGTAGTTGATAGACTTTGTTAGATGATCCAAAATAAATTTTATCATAGGTTATTAAGTTAGAATAAAATAATTATTAATTTAAGATATTAAATTATTAATTATTAATCTAGAATATTTAATTATTAAATGGAGACATTTAGAATTAGTATAATGTTATAAAAGGATATGACTCTACAAATGTGTCGTATCTTAGGCTCTAATTTAGGAGAATTGTTAGTAAGTTGTTTGAATAGCTTTTATTGTAAATGGACACTTGTTATTTTATACGTGACCCATAATTAGAGGTAGTTAGGACATTGAGCTTATAAATAGCTCATTGCAATAGTGTTTTGTTGTTTGAGTGTAAACTCTTGCAAAATTCCAGATGTAATTGTTTTTTTGATTAATAAAATTACGTGTCTGAGGACACTTCTGCCATTATTGTGGTATCAAAGCTTTAGTAATGTAGTTGATTTGGGGAGGAGATTCCAACTCTACAAGTTTTTGGAAAACTCCATTGAATTAATCAGCGAATGATTGGTATGGAAAATGTCTAGTTTGGTGTTCAAAAGAAAAGAAATTTTATTATTTTATTGATTTTAGATTTTTAAATCTGAAAATCAATTTTTGTTTTATTATAAAAATTGATGTGTCTTATTTGCTCCACTTCAACAATTTCTCTCTGAATTCTCCCCGAACAATTTTTGTAGAGAACCTGTCAAACGTTTCAATAGTTCCACTATAAGCCCTCAGACAACCCTCGAACGATCTCTTGGATTTTTTTATTGTCAATCTATTCTCGCCAATACCACACAAACCCTTAAAAAAATCCAGCTTATCCAGAGAAATCTTAGAAGAACAAACAGGGGGCGAAATCTGTGTCAAAACCTCACCTTTTTTTCTTTTTGGGGCTCAGACACAACGCGGATGAAGAATAGCCCTCCGTTAGAAGGTATGCAGGAGCTCAGATATCGATCTATGGCATTTCTAGCCATTTTCAAAAGCTAAACCATATAACACACCTGCATATTTCTCAGTGGAGCCATTGAAAAACCCCTCTCAATTTCCTAAATGCACAGGATGTTAACAGGCTATCCGAACCAGCTTGATGACACACGCCAATTCTCTTCACATCCAATAATTCAGCCAGCTTGTTCAATCCACCGTGCAGACTGTTGCAAAACTTCATCAAGTGCTTGATATCATACATTGTGGGAAAATACATGTTAATCAAATTGAAGAAGCCTGCAATTGCCCATTTGCCCAGTAGATAAGCATTGACGTGGTCGTGAATATATCAATCTGAATTTTGTTTCATGAGGGTACGGGTGGCTTTGGGAGCTGTTGCAGGGCTGCTCCAAATTGCTATTGTTATGTACCTCCTTGTGAAGAGGAGGCGAATGCTTCATGTAGTGAAGGGCTATGAAATTTGAGAGGAGAATCCACTACAGGGTAACCAAGGGATCAAAACCTCAGAGTGATTGAAATAAAACCAATCTGACACAAGCGCGGGCGCACTGAGCTTTTGAAAAGGGTATTAATCGGCATTTTTTTGTGAGCAACAGCTTTTTGAAGCTCGCATTATACACTATTTATGCCTTGATACAAACCACCTAATGAAGCACAGGGATTCCTTTTGCTCCTTATGATCCCCTAACCCCTAAATTGTAGCAGTAAAGCCATTAACGATTTTTGCAAGTTCAGAAAGATTCACTGAATCGCTTATTAAAGCTCTGTTTCAGGATTGGCAACAGGAGGAGGAGCATTGGATCTGGCCTCCGGAATGGGAGGCAACATTGAGAAAGAATAAATGCTGACCGATGTTGAAGAGTACAAAAAATCACATGTACTCTTGATGCATTGGGGAGGTTGCCATCAGTGCAACAGTCACAAAGAAAGCAGGGCCACCACGTTCCAACGAAGACGGGGTTTGTCGACCACTAATTTGTTTGCAACGTCTAGAGAAAGAAGTTGTGGATTTTGTAATTTGGAGAGATAAGGAAATTTACTATTATTTGTAATATTTTTGAAGAAAATTTTGTAAATTTTGGGGTAATAAAGAGATTTTATTTGTAATTTTTATTTAGAGAGATAAGTGTGACATTGTAACTCAAAGTAATTTTACTTTGAGGGGGGGTAACATTTTTTGTTTACCAGGATTTGCAAGAGCATCATTGTAAAAGTCAAATTTCGAAAGTTACCTTGTAAAAATCTGAGAAATTGACTAGAGCCAAGTGCAAAGCTCAGTCATTTTTCTCCTGTTTTAATGACTATACAAGGGTCAAGGCCAAGCCCTGATAGATCGTTTTTTTTTTTGCGTAGTGTGTTGCATGTTGTGTTGCCCATCTTGATATTTTTAGCTTGATTCTTGGTGTGAAGCTTCAACACTACAATGTCAAAGTTGATAAATTTGTTTTCTGATTCTGACAAACTTGAAGGCACAAAATCTTACAAAACATGGCAACGCCTCATCGAAAGCACTCTCATTTATAATGAACTATGGCATGATATATGTGATGGTGATATTAAGCCAAATAAACCCACAGATGTAGTTGCACTAGCAAAATGGGAAGTTAAGAATGCCAAAGCATTAGCTCTCATTAAATCTTTTGTTAATGATGAAATGTATGTCCATATAGAAAATGCTACAGATGCATGGTCTGCTTTGCGAATTTTTAAAGACTTCTTTGATACTCAGCCTGAATCAAAGAAAGTTGATCTACAATTAAAATTGTTGCAACAAAAATTGACTGAAGGAGGTGATGTTCTTGAATACATCTCCAGACTTAAGAATATTAAGCAGGAAATCATTAATGTTGGTTTTCAAGCAGTAGATGATAGTTTTATGGTCACAATTTTAATTGTTGGACTTCCTTCTTCCTACACACATTTTTTGGAGACTCTATAATTAACTGGAAAGTTAGAGAAACTAAAGTTTGATGAGTTCTGCAAAATGGTGACCCAACATGATAAAACCTTTGGGAAGAAAAAGAAAGTTTGTGAAGATGTCTTTTTCACAGAGGCCGGCACTAGTAAATCATCAACTGACAGTTCTAGAAATAGAGGCAGAGGGATTTTCAATCAAAGTCAAGCAGCACATAATGTACAAATTCGAGGTCGAAGCCAAAGCAAAGGAAACAACTTTAACAGTGGCAACAGTTCAGGCAGGAGTAATTTTCAAGGCAGAGGAAACAATCAAGGAAGAGGAAATAATAATCAAGGTAGAGGACAACCTCAAAATAGAAGTCAAAGCAGAGGCAAAGGACAATCTCCAGGAAGAGGAAGAGACTTAAGTCAAATTGTGTGTTGAAGATATAACAACGTTGGACATTATGTTGAAGATTGTCGAACTTCTCTTAATAAAATTCCCAAGTTTCATCAACACTCAACACAATTTGCAAATGATCAAGAAGATGATAACTCAGAATATGTTTTTACTTCTTTGCCGTCATTACAACTTTCATCCCATATTAGAAGTGATTATGAAGATGCTTGGATCCTGGATTCAGGGGCAACTCAGCACATGACTTGTCGACGTAAATTTTTTTGGAATTTTCAAGATTGCCAACTTAATTCCATTTTTCTTGTAGATGATACAAAACATACTCCATATGAAAAAGGAGTAGTTAAATTTTTTCTCCCTGGCATTAGAGAAAAAATGATTTCAAATGTATGGTATGTACCAACCTTTAAGAAAAAATTATTATCTTTAGTCACGATTTGACAAGCAGGACATCAGGTAATTATGGAAGATGGCTTAGTTAAGATTAATTCAGTCAAACAGAGCTTGCAAACTGTGATGACAGGTTATGAAGATGGAAAATTGTTAAGGATGAAAGGGGCAGTTATTCCAAGGCATTCTGACTTTGCAAGGTCAATGACTACAGGAATTTCACCTATAAGATTATGGCATGTAAGATATGGACATTTAAATTTTGATAGTCTTTCTCAATTGCAGAAACAAGGGATGGTTAAGGGACTTCCAACTTTCAAAAACGAAAATGCAAAATGTGAAGCTTGCATTTATGGAAAACAAAGTCGAGAAAGTTTTCCAACAAGTTCATGGTGTGCAAACAGGGTGCTGCAACTAGTTCACAGTGATGTTTATGGACCACTACAAACTTCATTTGGTGGTTGCAAATATTTCTTACTATTCATTGATGATTTCAATGGAATGACTTGGGTTTATTTCTTGAAGCACAAGTATGTTATGCCTTAGTTCTGAAAGAAAAAAGAACTAAGCTAGACTCAAGAAGTTTGAAATGCACGATGATTGGATATTCTGATGAGAAGAAAGGGTACCGTCTTTTGACCAATGGAAAATTTATTCTGAGCAGAGATGTAATTTTTTATGAAACAAATAGTAAGAGTACTAAAGAAATCGAAATTCTTCTTCAAAAGTTAGAAACTAAAGGTAGTCAAAGAAAAGTAAATATGCAAAGTCAACCAAATTCACCAAATTGGTATGAACTTGATTTTCCTTCATCTGAAGATGATTCATCCAGTCCATCTACTTCAACAACACCATATGGATCTTCTAGCAGTTCATCCGCATCTCCAAGGAGCAACAGCTCTTCTGACAGTGATTCTCCACCTCCAGAATCTCCAACTGATTGACGAACATCAGTTTATATTAATCCTCTTTACAATGATGGTGACTTTTCAAAATCTCAAACAAGTGAGCATCAACTACCAAAATGGGCAGTTCAACTTTTGAAAGATGTAAGGCCTGATGAGCAAAATAAAATAGGAACAAGGAAGTCACATAGAAGTGAAGGAAATTTTGCCTTGATAGCAAATGATTTTATTGAACCTTCCACATACAACGAAGCAGTAAAACATAAAGAATGGAAACAGGCTATGATTGAAGAATATCAAGCAGTAATTGATAACAACACTTTGAAACTTATTGATTGTCCTCAAAATGTTAAACCCATAGGATGCAAATGGGTTTATAGAATTAAGTACAGCCAAAAGAGAGAGCTTGAAAAGCATAAAGCAAGACTTGTCGCTAAAGGATTTGCGCAGCAGGAAGGCATTGATTATGAGGAAACTTTTGCTCCTACAGCTAAATGGAACACCATCCGATTAACACTTGCATTGGCCGCTCAAAAAGGGTGGAAAGTTCATCAAATGGATGTCAAATGTGCTTTTCTCAACGGGGATTTACAAGAAGAAGTATATATGACACAACCACCTGGGTTTGAAATTGAAGGGCAGGAACATAAATTCTGCAAATTGATTAAGGCTTTAGATGGGTTAAAACAAGCTCCCCGAGCTTGGTATGAAAAAATAGATGAATACCTTAGGAAAGTTGGTTTTCAACAAAGTGAATCTGATGATACTTTGTATGTGCGAAAACAGGGAAAATATCTGGTGATTCTTGTTATGTATGTAGATGATTTGATCATTACTATAAACAATGATGATCATATTGCGCAGGTGAAAACGGAGTTACATGCAGGTTTTAAGATGACAGATTTGGGATTACTTCACTACTGTCTTGGAGTAGAAGTCTTCCAACGTCCACGTCATATTTTCATTTCTCAGAGTAAGTATGCAGCAGAGGTTCTTCAGGGATTTGGAATGCAAGATTGCAATCCTGTTCTTACCCCCATGGAGCAAACTTGAAACTTTCAAAATTTGAAGAGGGGGGAAAGGTGGACAGTACTACTTATAGACAGTTGATTGGCAGCTTGAATTATTTGACAAATACTCGCCTGGATCTATCTTATGCAGTCAGTATTCTTTCACATTTTATGTAGGAACCATGAGACGGCCACTGGAATGCCGCCAAAAGAGTTCTTCGATGTATCCAAGGAACAAAAGATTTTGGTCTTCTTTACACAAAGACTGAAAACTTTGTACTTGGTGGATTTTCAAATGCCGACTTTGGTGGAAGTATTGATGATCGAGCATCAACATCAGGTTATTTAATGAACATGGGGTCAGCAACAATGTCTTGGAGTTGTAAGAAACAAGCTACAATGGCCACTTATTCAGCAGAAGCAGAGTATATTTCAGCATGGGAAGCAGCATGTGAAATTGTTTGGTTGCGCAGAATTTTGTAGGACTTGGGCATTTCTCAGGCAGAAGCTACGTCATTATTCATTGACAGCCAATCAGCCAATCAGCCATCAAGCTTGCCAAGAACCCAGTTTTTCATTCAAAGACAAAGCATGTTGACACCAAGTATCATCATATCAAATCTCTCATTGCCAAAGATGTCCTAAAGCCAATTTATTGTCCTTCAGAAGATCAGATCTCCAACATTTTCACGAAACCTCTTGGCAGAATCAAATTTACTAAGTTCAGGGATGAACTTGGTATATGTTGTAATGTATCTTTGGATCATAGGGGGGAATGTTAGATGATCCAAAATAAATTTTATCATAGGTTATTAAGTTAGAATAAAATAATTATTAATTTAAGATATTAAATTAATAATTATTAATCTAGAATATTTAATTATTAAATGGAGACGTTTAGAATTAGCATATTGTTGTAAAAGGATATGACTCTACAAATGTGTCATATCTTAGGCTCTAATTTAGGAGAATTGTTAGTAAGATGTTTGAATAGCTTTTATTGTAAATGGACACTTCTTATTTTATAAGTGATCCATAATTAGAGGTAGTTAGGACATTGAGCTTATAAATAGCTCATTGCAAGAGTGTTTGTTGTTTGGGTGTAAACTCTTGCAAAATTCCAGATGTAATTGTTTTTTTGAAGAATAAAATTACGTGTCTGAGGACACTTCTACCATTAGACTTACCAAGTATGCACACTTTTGGGCATTATCTCATCCATTTAAATTCAATACATTTGCTACTGCATTTATGGAAACAATTTAAAAACTACATGGAAACCCAAAGATTATTGTAAGCGATAGAGATCCCATTTTCACTAGAAATTTTTGGACCGAATTATTTTCTTGTATGGGTACTCAATTAGCGCATAACTCATCTTATCATCCTCAATCTAATGGGCAAACTAAGATAGTGAACAAATGTTTGGAAGATATCTTCATTTCTTTGTATATGATAAACAAACACAATGGGTCAAGTGGTTACCTCTGGCTAAATGGTGGTATAACGCTTCCTTCCATACTGCAGCAAAAATGACCCCATTTATGGCACTTTAGTGGTATCATCCACCATCTATCACATCATCTTTAAGAGAAAATTATAAGGTTCAAGCAGTGGAAGATCACATCGAGCATCAACAACAAGTTCTCCAACTCTTAAAGGATAAGCTCACTTTGGTGCATAATAGAATGAACGACAAGCAAATCAACATCGCAGCAAAGGAAGTTTTGATGTAGGCAACTAGGTATTTTTATGGCTACAACCATACAAACAAATGTCCCTTGGGCAAGCTAAGAATGATAATAAATTATCACCAATGTATTATCATCCTTAGAAGGTGTTGTAAAATATTGGTACTGTGGCATACAAATTGGAGCTTCTTGCATCTTCCCGAGTGCACCAAGTTTTCCAGGTTTCATGCTTAAAGAAGGTTATATGTGACAACATTTGGGGAATTTTGAGGTCTAAAATGGGCCTCCTAAGGAAATTATAAAATAATAGTGGAAATAATAAAATAGTATTAGATTACATCATCAAATTTGAAAGGGGAAAAAAACTCAACTCATATTTTCAACTTATATCCCTATGGGTTTACTCAAATTTCAAGCAGAAACACTCATTCGATACAGAATTTGATTCCCCATCCAAGGAGTACCCATGTTGCATACTTTTGATGGGCCCTACTACATGAAAAATGAGAAATACATGAAAAATGTGATTGCAATCACGTTTTTTCATGTATTTCTCATTTTTCGTGTAGCAGGGTCCATCAAAAGTATGCAACATGGGTACTTCTCGTATGAGTAATTAAATTATGCATCCAACGAGTACTCCAACTCGAAATTTGAGTAAAACCTTATGGAGATAAGTTGAAAATACGAGTTGAAAAAGTAGTTCTATTATTTTATTATTTTTTAATCTTTTTACTTTTTTGGAGTTCCAAAAATTGTGAATCATCTGCCATGGTTGACATCATCATCTTCAATCCTATTGGTTCTTATAAAGTTTATTTTGGTTGTACATTTTTCTTAGGAGGCCCATTTTAGACCTCAAAATTCCCTGCCATGGTTGACATCATCATATTCAATCCTATTGGTTTTTATAAAGTTTATTTTGGTTGTACATTTTTCTTAAGAGGCCCATTTTAGACCTCAAAATTCCCCTAATGGCTCCCAATTCAAACAATATTTCCAGAACTTGACGGGGACGGAAAAATCATATTGGAAGTTGAAGCAGTCACAGAAACAAGAACTCGACAACTACGAAATCGATCAATTTCAGAGTATTTCATCCAGTGGAAGAACTTACCCACTTAAGATTCCACATGGGAGGATAAGAATTTTATACATAAGCATCCAAAACTAGTCAAGCATTGAGGACAACACTTTTTCTAAGGAGAGGGGCATGTTAGGTCCCTATCATACTAGTGTATTCCCTCATTGTTATTGTTAGTGTAGCCCCCTTATTGTTATTGTTGTGCCTCTGTAGTCCCCATATTATTATTATTGAGCCCCATAGAAGCCCATTATTGTTATTGTTGTGCCCTTACATTATTATTGTTATGTTGCCTTTGATTATATTGTGACCCCTTAGACTCCTATATATAGAAATGAGGTTTTGTCATTTGTATCATCCAAGAATTGTTCATTTATGTAATGTAAAGGAGGTTTCCCCCTCGAAGAGGATAATAGTGGAATATCGTACAATTTCGCTCTATCCAACCATTATATATAGGAGTCTACATAACAATAATAATGTAAGGGCACAACAATAACACTAGTGGGCTTCTATGAGGCACAACAATAACAATATGGGGGCTACATGGGCACAACAATAACAATAAGGGGGATACACTAGTATTATAGGTGTTGAAAAATATGTGACTAGGTTCAGTCTTCATAAGTATGAAATGTATTCCTGCAAATTATAAAATCAAAAGAAATTATTATTAATGAAGCAGGGGTTTCATGCTCAAGTTTTTTAATTTTATAGGTCAAGCACCCATTGAGTGCTTCTAGGATTTGTCCTAGGTTTAAGAGTCATTGTCATATATTGAAGACCCTATGGGCACATTGTATCTTGTAGAAAATAAAAAAAAAATATTGTCTTTAAAGTGTCGAAATACTCCAAGATCAAGTTGGCATAGAAGTTGTTAAAGTCGGCCTAGAAGCTATTAAGTCGGCCTACATGAAGAGCCACGTATACCCTTGAAGAAGCCTATTTATAGAGAGGAACTGGTCCTCCATTAGACACACTCATCTCATTATATGCAAAGAAGAGAGAAGAAAAAGAAGTCAAAGAAGAAGTACGAAGAAGAGGAAAAGGAAGTCGAAGTGCTAAGGTAAAGTCTCTCTCTCTCTCTCACGTACAAGTCAAAGCTAGGGTTTTTGTGTTTTGGCTATCTTTGGTTCAATCTTAGAGGAAAAAGAGAAAGGAATTCAAGCGAAGGTCACTTAGGGTATCTCACTAGCCTTGTATCACAAGGAAAGACAAGCGAAGGGAAGAGAAGGCCATACGAAGAAGATCGAAATCTTCTAAAAGAGTTGCAGCAGTTGTCGAAAGACAGAATTTTGAATCTGCAGTAGGAGGTCAAAGTTCTTGCAATAGGAGGTCGAGTTGATCTTGGAGGGTATTTGTATAAGTCATTAGGTCATGGTATTCGTCAATTGAAGGATCTATAAGAAGAGAAGAGATTTAAGGGTTTCCCCTCAAGAGGAGGGGTTTTGGCCCTGGCTTGCAGCCTATATACTGTGTCACTATTCTTATTGTTTTGGTATTTGTTTGATGTATCTCACACTATAATAATAAGGAACAAAGCTAATAAGGAAAAAGGTAACACAAAAAATTATCAAGTTAAAGAGAATTAACATATTCACTGCCCTACTGAATTCTCAACATGGTATTAGAGGTAAGGTCATCTAAGGGCATCATGAAGATCTCCTCTACAGTGAATAAGTTCATCAAGAAAATTGCAAGTCATCTCAAGAAAGGTATCAAGGAAGCATGGAGTTTCCAATTCTCTACAAAGAAGATATGAATCAAAGAAAAGGATAAAAGTCTCTTCTCGGCTCTCTCTGGCGCATTCCAAGATGAAGACATTTGGGTAATTGATAGTGGTGCATCAAGGCACATGAATGGCCACTCTAATCAATTGAAGACCTTATCAAAAGGAAAATCTGTTTATTCAGTGGAACTTGGAGATAACAAGAGTTGTCCCGTAAAAGGTATTGGATCAACCTCCATAAAGTTGGAAGATGGAAGCAACATTCACCTCAACAACATTCTATTTGTTCCAAGTTTGCACAAAAATTTACTTTCCATTTCAAGTCTAAAAAAGGGGTGATAGAGTAGATTTCATTGATGATAAAGTTGTTGTATGGGGTAAAGTATCAAGTATAGATCAAGCTAAAGTCATTGGCATTCGAGAAGGAAGAATTTACAGACTAATGTCTCTTATGGCCCAAGCCCTAGTTCACATTAAAATTAGCCCATGTGAACTCTAGCATAGAAGATTTGGTCAACTACATTTCAAAATCCTTCCAACTCTAAGTTCCATAGTAGACGGAATTCCAAATCTGAAAGAAGATCATGGAGTTTGTAAGGGATGTGCTTTAGGAAAAAATACCAAGAGGCCATTTGGAAGCAGTGCTTCATGGTCAAAAGAAATCTTGGATCGCATTCACTTTGATGTATGTGGCCCTATGACTCCTAAATCTCTTGGAGGTCACCTATATTATGTCACATTCATCGATGATCATTCAAGAAAGACATGGGTTTACCTAATGAAAACCAAGGATGAAGTATTTCCAAAATTTCAAGAATTCAAAGCTGAAGTGGAAAACCTTATAGGAAAAAGAATCAAGATATTAAGATCTGATAATGGAGGAGAATATACATCCAAAGAAATTATAGCATTCTATAAGGTGTCTGGGATTAAGAGGGAGTTGATAGTCCCATACAATCCCGAGCAAAATGGAGTTGCAGAATGGAAGAATAGATCCATTGAAGAAAGTGTAAAAGCAATGATACATGATCAAGATCTTCCTAAGTTCCTGTGGGGAGAAGCCATGAAGACCATTGTCTACATTCAGAATTGAAGTCCCCATAGATCTCTAGACAACAAAACTCTGGAAGAAGTGTTCACTGGAAAGAAGCCATTTGTAGATCATCTTTGGATCTTTGGGTGTCCTGTATATATCCACATACCCAAGGATAAAAGAAAGAAACTGGACCCTTCAGGAATGAAGGGAACATTTGTTGGGTACAACAACTCATCAAAAGCTTATATAATCTACATGAAATATGGACATCACATAGAAGTTAGTCGTGATGTCATATTTGACGAAAGTATAGCTTTCAAGAAACCAAAAAGAACTTTCCATGGACTCTGATGATGAAGAACTTCCTGTATTTGAAGAGGAAGTGGATAAGGGAGAAGAAGAATCACACCATGAAGAAGAAGGTCCTAGTGAGCCAGTTCAACCTGTGGTTATTCCTGAAACAAGAAAAAGACCTAATTGGTTAAAATCTACTCTACTTGATGCAGAAGGTCATGAAGCAACAAAAGGATCATTCAGAGAAAGCAAGAAACCCAAAAGATATTCTGGGTATGTTGCATACAAGATAAAACTAATAGAAGCAAAATCGTCCACTTTTGAAGAGGTAGTAAACAATTAAGAATAGAAGGATGCCAGGAATGAAGAATATTAATCTATAATGAAGAATGGAGTCTGGGAGATCGTACCTAGGCCTGAAGACAAATTTGTGGTTACTTCCAAGTGGATATATAATATCAAACATGTAGCAAATGGAAGTATAGATAAGTATAAAGCAAGATTTGTGGCTAGGGGCTTCTCTCAACTTGAAGCCATCGACTATGAAGAGACATTTGCTCCAACAACAAGATATACAATGATTCGATCATTAGTCTCTTTGGAAGCATCGATGGGATGGAACATCCACCAAATGGATGTCAAGACTGTGTTTTTGAATCGCACAATAGATGAAGAAGTATATATAGAACAACCCTTGGGATTCCAAGTTAAATATAAGAATGCATATGTTTGCAGATTGAAGAAAGAATTATACGGCCTCAAGCAAGCACCAAGGGCATGGTATGCTAGAATGGATGCATAGCTACAAAGAATAGGCTTCACAAAAAGTTGTGTTGATCTAAACCTTTATATCAAGATTGTAGATGGAGAACCTGTAATAATTCTTTTGTATGTAGATGATCTTCTCTTGACAAGTGTAGAAGGTCGAATTGAAGAATGTAAGAAGCAACTAGCAGCAGAATTTGATATGAAGGATCTTGGGTTGATGCATTACTATTTGGGACTAGAAGTCTGGCAAGGATCTGATGAAGTCTATTTGGGTCAAGGAAAATATGTGATCAAGATGCTGAAAAGGTTTGACATGATGGATTGCAAACCTATGACTACTCTGATGATCACAAACTTGAAGAGACTAAGGAGTTCTGAATCTAGCCCTGTGGATCCTTCCAAGCATAGACAATGTATTGGCTCATTAATGTACTTGGTTAATACTCGACCAAACATATGTTTTGCCATAAATGTTCTCAATCAATTCCAAGTGGAAGCAAAGCATGATCATTGGGTAGAAGTAAAACGCATTCTGAGATATCTTCGAGGAACCATCCACCACTGTCTGAAGTATGATAGAAGGAATGATGTCCAACTGATTGGATATACAGATTTCGACTAGGGAGGCAGAGAGCAAGATGGAAGAAGCACTACGGGAGGATGTTTCAGTTTAGGATCCTCCATGGTCTCATGGGTGAGCAGAAGCAAGACATCGTTGCCTTGAGTAGTGCTGAGGTTGAATATGTTGCAGCCTGTGAAGTAAACAGAGTAGAAGTATGGTCAAGGAAGCTACTATCCAACCTATTTGACGGACCGATGAACATTATAGTGATACTTTGTGATAACACTAGTTGTATACGTTTGTCTAAGGATCTAGTGTTTCATGGAAAGACAAAGCATATAAACAACAAGTATCACTACATACGAGAGCTAGTGAAAAATGGTGTGTTGCAGCTACAGTATATCTCCACTGATGAGCAGGTAGCTGACATACTAACAAAGTCACTTCCCAACAAGAAGCTTGTATACTTAAGAGACAAGCTTGGGTTGGTTGATGTATCGTCCCTAATTGAGAGGGAGAGATAGACACATTATTCTTGTCTTCAATTAGGAAGATAGAATAGAGGATTGGGTAATCATTTGGCATCCGATACTCTTTGAGGATGAGATATGGCATCCAAAATAAGAGGAGTCGTGGAGGACCGATATTCTTTGAGGGTTGGCTACCCAAGATAAGAATAGTCCCATGGAAGGTCATACTCGGTGAACACCTGGGTGGAGTATGTATCTTGAGAGACAATGATTATGATGTCTATACATCATTGGTCTCGCTGGAATTGTGCTCAAATCTCGTGGAGAGATAGAGTTGTTAGGCAAGGCCTTGCTATGTGACAATGTTGGTTGATATGATGCTATACAAATGGGTTACTGATCCGACTCTTTTTATGAGATCTCTTCAGATTGAGAACGACCATGTACCTCTTATGAATACCTCCCTAATTAAGAGGGAGTGTTGAAAAATGTGTAACTAGGTTCGGTCTTCATAAGTATGAAATGTATTCTTGTAAATTATAAAATGAAAAGAAATTATTATTAATGAAGCATGGGTTTCATGCTCAAGTTCTTTTATTTTATAGGTCAAGCACCCATTGAGTGTTTATAGGGTTTGTCCTAGGTTTAAGAGTCATTGTCATATATTGAAGACCCTATGGGCACGTTGTATCTTGTAAAGAAAAATTTGTTTTGTCTTTGAAGTGTCTAAATACCTCCAAGATCAAGAGGGCCTAGAAGCTATCAAAGTCGGCCTACATGAAGAGCCATGTCTACCCTTGAAGAAACCTATATATAGAGAGGAACTTGTCCTCGATTAGACACACTCATCTCATTCTATGTGAAGAAGAGAAAAGAAAAGGAAAAAGAAGAAGAAGGAAAAAGAAGAGGAAAGGGAAGTTGAAGTGCTTGGGTAAAGTCTCTCTTCCTCTCACGTACAAGTCGAAGCTAGGGTTTTTATGTTAGGGCTATCTTTGGTTTGATCTTAGAGGAAAGAGAGAAAGGAAGTCAAGCAAAGGTCACTTAAGGTATCTCACTAGCCTTAAGTCACAAGGAAAGACAAGCGAAGGGAAGAGAAGGTCATACGAAGAAGATCGAAATCTTCTAGAGGAGCAGCAACAGTTGTCAGAAGACAAATTTTCAAATCTGCAATAGGAGGTCAAAGTTCTCGCAACATGAGGTCGAATTGATCTTGGAGGGTATTTTTCTAAGTCATTAGGTCATGGTATTCGTCAATTACAGGATCTGTAAGAAAAGAAGATATTAAATGGTTTCCCCTCAAGAGGAGGGGTTTTGGCCCTAGCTTGCAACCTATATATTGTGTCACTATTATTATTATTTTGGTAGTTGTTTGATGTATCTCACACTATAATAATAACGAACAAAGCTAATAAGGAAAAAGGTAACACAAACAGTTATCAAGTCAAAGAGAATTAACATATTCACTACCCCACTAAATTCTCAACAATAGGGACGTAACAGGGGGGCATCCCAAGCCTCCCCACCCAGACATATAGATTATTTTAGACAGATACCCGGTAGTGTTTAGGGACATACCACCAAGGCAGCCACCTGACAGGGGTTTCGAGCACAGCATTGAGTTAGAACCTGGGGTGCAGGCAGTCATCACCACTCCTTATAAGCATCCGAAGGCCTACAAGGATGAGATAGAGCGGGCTATCAAGGAGTTGCAAGCATTGGGGCATATTAGTTCGAGTTCCAGCCCCTTTGCTTCATCGGTAGTACTGGTGAAGAAGAAGGACGGGACCCTACATATGTGCATCGATTATAGGGTGCTCAACAAGAAAACATTAAATAACAGATACCCCATCTCGCACATTGATGAGTTGATGGATGAGCTTAGAGCAGACAAATGCTTCTCTAAGATCAATTTGCGCTTAGGGTACCACCAAATCAAGGTGAGGGATCAGGACATACCCAAGACGGCTTTCAGGTGCCACTATGGGTACTTTCAGTTCTTGGTCATGCCCTTCGAGCAAACCAACACACCTGCCACTTTCCAATCATGCATGAACCATATATTCCGTGGGCAGTTGTGGAAGTTTTTAATGGTATTCTTCAGCGATATCTTGATTTACAGGCACACATGGGAGGAGAATTTGCAGCACTTGGAGGTGGTGATGTGTATTCTAGAAGAGCAGCAGTTTTACGCCAAGTTGTCCAAGTGTGAATTTGATCTGACAAAGATGCCCTAGTTGGGACACCTTACTAGCGCAAATGGGGTGAGGGTGCACGAGGAGAAGATTTGGGCCATCGAGGACGTCCTAAGCCCAGGAATGTAATCGAGCAGAGGGAATTCATAGGCATACGCACTTACTACAGGATGTTCGTGAAGGGATTCTCACAACTAGTAGTTCCCCTCACATTTTGACAAAAAAGGGGGCTTTCGCATGGACAGACAGAGCCCAATGAGCATTTGATTGCCTCAAGGAGGTGATGAGAAGCTTCCCAAAGTTGGCACTTATGGATTTCACGCAGCCCTTCACATTGGAGTGCGATGGATCTAGCGAGGGGGTTGGCGCAATATTGTCTCAGGATGGGCACCCGATTTCTTTTAAGAGTCGGAAATTCCTCCCACATGCGAGATCGTACTCTATTTATGAAAAGGAGATGATGACCATCATGCATGCATTGGCCAAATTCTGGCAGTACCTAGCGGGCAACAAGTTTCAGGTGAAGATGAACCACAACAGCGTTTGCCATTTCATGGGGCATCATGACCTCAATGCTAGGCAGCAGAGGTGGGACAGCAAGGTGCAGGTCTACGATTTCGACATTGAGTATGTGAAGGGCAAGCACAACATAGTGGCGGATGCATTATCTAGGAGGCTCGCGACACTTTCACTAATGAGCATTCGCCATGGCTAGAAGGCGTAGTTACTGGTGGAGTACTCTAAGGATAGGAGGGAATGCGAGATATTGGAGGGCATTCACGCTGATGAGCGTTATAAGGTGATAGATGAGGTAATTTAATACAAGGGGCATATATTCTTGGTGTCGGGCTCGCAGTTGAAGGAGAGGGTTCTCCACGCAGCTCATGACTCCCCATTTTCGGGACACTAGGGGTTCCAGATGACATATATATCAACTTAGAGAGCACTTCACATGGAAAAGCCTCAAGGGAGATGTGTTGAGATATGTGCAGGAGCGTGAGTCTTGATAGAGGAACAAGGGGTAGTTGACTCACCCAGCTGGGTTGTTGTAGGCACTTCCCATTCCCAAGGGGAAATGGGAAAGTATCTCCATGGATTTCATCACGGGGCTCCCAGCAGTGGAGGGGAAGGATTGTATTTATGTGGTAGTAGACCAGTTGACCAAATATGCGCACTTCTTTGCCATCCCAACCCGGTATATAGCGTCACAGGTGGTCGTGTTATTCTTCAAGGAGGTCTTTCGATTGCATGGACTCCCTAAGACCATAATCAGTGACAGGGATAGTCGATTCATGGGAGCATTTTTGCAGTGTTGAAGAAAAGGGTAACTAGGTTCGGTATTTTTCAATGTGATTTTGATCTTTGTAGTTGTCAAGAAAAATAATTATTATTCTTATAAATTATATGAATGAGTTTCTTGCTCATTCTATAGGTCTAGGAAAGTCAAAGAGTCAAAATTATATTGAAGAGCTCTTCTTGAGCATTTATGTAATGAACATGAGTCAACCTAGTGTTAAGCAGCGCTCCAAGACAAGCACCATCCTTCAAAGAAGAAGCCTACAAACAAAGCGATGAAAAGACATCATGTCGGCCTGCAAAAATATATTAAATAACTAAAGGATGACATGTCATTTCACCTAGAAACTAGAGACATAACCACTATATATACCCAGCTAGGGTATCCACAAAAGACACAGGAAAAATCTCGGATATCTTTGAAGTTTTCGGAGGTATAGTTCAGGACTTTGGATGGCACAATAAGATAGAAAATCTCGGATAGATCAGGGAAGACAGTATCTCAGACTTGTCTGAGATATCTCAGGATCTCAGAAATGATGACAGAGCCTCCTCCTTGATGGCACAATCTCGGAGAAGGAGAAGATTTCATTGAAGTAAACCACAATGGCATAAACATGACGGGAAGATACTCTATCTCAAGAGTGCAGTAATATTATCTCAATGAAGACTCAGTAATAAGACTATAATCTCAGTTAAGGGTGCAACCATGAGACAGTCATGATCTCAATGAAGTTAAGGACGGACATCAGTCATATGTGTGGAAACCTCCTTGAAGATTTCGATAAAGGGGAAATCCTGAAGCAGCTATGATGATGATATTAGTAGTAACAAAGGAAGAGGATTGGTGTCTTGGTCTTGGAGTGGCATAGAGGGTCAAGTATAATGGTTTTGTTGTTCGTCAATTAGAATCTCTATAAGAAGAATTATGTGGGGGTTTTCCTCTCCAAGAGAGAGAGGTTTTGGCCCTGGCAGAATGCCAACTTCTTTTGTTCTTGTCTCTTTGTTTTGGTAGTAGTTTGATGAAGTAAACACACACACTCATAATAAGAAGAAGATCAAGATAAGATAAATAGTAAAAGTATTTCACAATTTTTTATCAAGTATAGAAGAATCTATCTAATGCTAACTGCCCTAGATTCTTCAACATGGTATCAGAGCTAAGGCACTGAAGTCAAATGAAGGGCAGCAAAAGAGACATACAAGGGTTTTCCTTCTAGGACATCAAAGCAGGTTGAAAGTATTAAAGGAGCAAGTATACAACAAGCAGGTCTACAACAGTCATGGAGTATCAACTTCAGTAATTACAGTCATGCACTCAACTCATGCTCAATTTGATGGAGTATATCAGTGATCCTCACTTCTTGATCACTGAACTTTCTCCATGCCATAAAAGATAGTATCAAGTATATATATATATATATATATATATATATATATATATATATATATATATATATTGCAGAAGTAATCCAAGGAATACCTCTCACAATCCATGATTACATCACTATCTCAGTATAGTTATTACATCAAGGCAGTTTCAGTGATGAGACAGTCTATCTATATAGTGCCACCCACAATTTAGTTATGTTATTCATTGACAATTTTGGGCTCTCAATACATTGCCTCTCTACACAATGCACATAGACATCACTGTGCAGTGCCATATCGATATACTTGTCACAGTGTCGAATTATGTCTATGATTATGATCTCAATAGCATGGTGCTCGGATCAAAACATATTATCACTAACATGTCAACAATATGTTGAAGTCAAAAGTACCTTAAAAACGAATTGGGAAGGTCATGAAGCAGTGAAGGTGATGTCATGGTGCTAGAAGGTCTCCAAGGAAGTTGTGATGAAAGGATACTAATGATGGGCAGCTCAAGCAAAAGAAGCATCAAGGTGAAGATCTCCTCTTCACACACCAAGTAAGAATCTTTCAATTTTATAATCAGATTTGGTTAAATGATTTGATGATTGCAAGGGGATTTATAAATCGGTTAGATAATCGAAATTCCTTGCATGGAATAAGGAGGATTGTCATAATCCTCATAGAAAAGAGAACTCATTGATATCTATGAAAAGGTCTATGAAGGTCAAGCATTGTTTGAATCCGTCAAGATTTTGATAGGATTCATATGATATCACTCAAAAGTCCTCTCATACCTAAATTACTGAAGAGGAGACATAAAGAGAGATATATGAAATGCTAGATATACTCTCGGAAATTAAAGTAAAGAAGGTTACTTAGACCTACACAATAGTAAAGGTATCAAAGAATGAAGGAATAACTTCAGGAAGATCTGGGAAAGATGATAAGAAGGTAGTCATCATTGATGAGCAAGGTAACAAATATCAATGAACAAAGAAGGTTACCTCACCCGGCAATTTTTGGTCTCTATGCTAGATAGAGAAAGACAAGTTGTAGTGTATAGTATTAAAGGATAAAAGAATTCAACCATGTGCAAAAAGGAAAGGCAAGGTTGGTCCTCAAGCAAAGACAAAAATAAGTATAGTTAAGATTCAATGCTATAGAAATATTTTGGAAGCTCATATCACTGAAAGATGGAGGAAGCTAAAGAAAAGGGCCAAGGAAAGAGGGAGTATCAAATCTTTCCTATGAGTAAGATAGTATCCCTCACAAAAGGATCCTATCATAAGCTACTTTACCTTGTGTTATAGGATATGACAATGATAATAAGATGCATCATGGCATCATGAAAGCATTAGAAGCAAGAGCTCGTGACATCACCATGGGAATCATGAAGGAAAAAAAGGACAAAATCCATGGCAGTCAAACATGAAAGATATAGCTCATGAGAATCTCATTGAACATTAAAGGAAAGAAAGATGCCATCTAGGACAAGGCTCGTCATACATCAAGAAACATCTGCCATATGGGAATATGCAAGATCCTTAAGATTCTCTAAAGGAATCCTCATCGGAGGGTTCACTAATCTAGAGAGGGAGCAAATTCTTAATTAGGAACTCCAACTTATGGAATTCATGGGATAATGGTGTTGTGACATGAAGCAAATCAAGGTATTGAAGATCTTTTCAATCAAGGGAGCTGTTGGAAGAAGCCTAGATGACCTAAAGGTAAAATGAGGTATGTATGCATGTATATTATAATGTCATGTCATATGGTTGCAGGTAACATGAATCATTACTTCTATCTTGAGAAGCATGATCAAGAGATATTCTCCTCTGAAAGAATGTAGGAAGGCATAAGTCACACTAAATGAAATCAACATAATATGTCCTCACATGAAGTATGAGCTAGTTGACTAAGAAACTCTTATTAAAAGCTTCGGGAAATAGAATATGTGAGGAAGGAAGAGATCGTGAGATACGCAACCATGATGAAGGCAGTCAACATCCAAAAGACCACGAATATTTGACTAGGAAATCTCCCAAAATGATATAATGACTCTAATGAAAGTCTGAAAAAGATGAAGACCCTTGACAATGGATATCTTTGGGAGATATGTCAATAAGTGTGCAGGACGTTGATACCTACAAGAAGGTGTCATGATGAAGAGCCATCTCGTAAGGTATGATTTAATTTAATATGATGTTTTGATTTATTGAATAATATATGGATGAGTTCATGTAGGGCTACTAGAACAAGACTTGTAAGTACAAGTACAACCAGCGTTCATGCGATGGATGGAAACTCTTGAAAGAAGCAGGGAGAGAAAAGAAGTAGCCATATGAAGAAAGTTCCAGATGTATGCCAAGAAGGCCACTTTCCATGAAGAAAGGAATGGCATGATGGAATAAGAAGGAAAGTGATCGATGGTTCTTACCCTACAAGGAATAAGCTCAACTAAATTTCATGACATCAAGGAGAGAAGTTGATCAAGTAGTTTAAGAACCCACGAAGAAGAAGTTGATGATGTATAAAAGAGTCCCTAGCTAAGAGGGAGCTCTGACAGGTCCCTGATCAAGAGAGAGTTTGAATTAGATCACCCTTGAATACAAAGGAGTGACAATTGTGTTTTTCCATTTCATGTGTCATGCGCTAGACTAGGACTAACAACTGTAAATCTAGATGAAGGCCATGAATGGAAATGTAGACACATGATAGACACAACATTCTTGTCTTCACTTGGAAAGAAAGAATGGGAGGATTGGGTAATCATCTGGCATCTGATACTCTTTTAGGATGTGTAGGGCATCCAAGGTAATAGTAGGCAAGAGGATTGATATTCTTTGACAGCTGGGAACCCAAGATAAGAATAGTCCTAGAAGGTCATACTCAGTGAACACTCAGGTGGGTATGTACCTTGAGACACAATGATGAAGGTGTCTATAAATCATTGGTCTCACCATCATGGTAGCTCATGGTCTCATGAAGAGATGGAGTTGTTAGAAAAGGCCTTGCATTATGACAATGTTGATTGATATGATGCTATACAGATGGGATTACCAATCTGATTCTTCTTATGAGAAATTATTCAAATTGAGAATAACCAAGTACCATTGTAAATACCTCCCTAGTTAAGAGGGAGTGTTGAAGAAAAGGGTAACTAGGTTCGGTATTTGTCAATGTAATTTTGATCTTTGTACTTGTCAAGAAAAAGAATTATTATTTTTATAAATTATATGAATGAGTTTCTTGCTCATTTTATAGGTCTAGGAAAGTCAGAGTCAAAATTATATTGAAGAGTTCTTCTTGAGCATTTATGTAATGAACACGAGTCAAGGTTCTTGAGAATTTATGTAATGAACATGAGTCAACCTAGTGTCAAGCAACCCTCCAAGACAAGCACCATCCTTCAAAGAAGAAGCATGCAAACAAAGCGATGAAAAGACATCATGTCAGCCTGTAAAAATATATTAAATAACTAAAGAATGACATGTCAGTTCACCTGGATAAGTCGGCTCAAACTGGAGACATAACCACTATATATACCCAGCTGGGGTATCCGCAAAATACATTGGAAAAATCTCAGATATCTTTGAAGTTTTTGAAGGTATAGTTTAGGACTTCGGATGGCACAGTAATACAAAAAATCTCGGATAGATCAGGGAAGACAGTATCTCAGACTTGTTTGAGATATCTCACAGAATCTCGGAAACGATGACAGAGCCTCCTCCTTGATGGCGCAATCTCAGAGAAGGAGAATATTTCGTTGAAGTAAACCACAGTGGCATAAATAGTTTCGGCATAAACATGATCGGAAGATACTCTATCTCAAGAGTGCAGTAATATGATCTCAATGAAGACTCAATCATAATACTATAATCTCAATTAAGGGTGCGACCATGAGACAGTCATGATATCAATGAAGTTAAGGACAGACATCAGTCATATATGTGGAAAACTCATTGAAAATTTCGATAAAGGATCAGTCCTAAAGCGACTACGATGATGATCTCAGTAGTAAAAAAGGAAGAGGATTGGTGTCTTGGTCTTGGAGTGGCATAGAGTGTCAGGTATAATGGTTTTGGTGTTCGTCAATTAGAATCTCTATAAGAAGAATTATGTGTGGGTTTTCCTCTCCAAGAGGGAGAGGTTTTGGCCCTGGAAGAATGCCAACTTCTTGTGTTCTTGTCTCTTTGTTTTGGTAGCAGTTTGATGAAGTAAACACACACACTCATAATAAAAAGAAGATCAAGATAAAATAAATAGTAAAAGAATTTCACAAATTGTTATCAAGTATAGAAGAATCTATCTAATGCTAACTGCCCTAGATTCTTCAACAGGCAAGAGCTTTTCAGACTAGTAGGTACTGAGCTCACACCTAGCACGAGTTATCATCCGAAAATCGATGATAAAATTGAGAGGGTTAACAAATGGTTGGAGGGCTATCTTCGGAACTACGTGATTCGGTGGCTACACCTAGGAAAGTACTGCTAAAACACCAACCATCACATGTCCATCGGTATGTCACCCTTTCATGCCTTGTATGGATCTTTATCTTTTGTTGACATTGTTTTTGGAGACAGTAAGGCCCCAAAGGCCAAAGATTGGATCCAAGAGAGCCAAGACATCCTCAAGGCTCTCAAGGATAACTTATTAACAACCTAGAAGCAGTAGAATATGTATGCAGATAGGCATCGGATTGAGAGGTAGTTTGAGGAGGGGGACTTGGTTTACTTGTGATTACAGCCATATTGCCAATCCACCTTGAAGCAGAAGGGGTTCAAGAAGCTACAGCCACGTTTTTATGGGTCGTACAAGGTGATCTATAGAGTTGGAGATGTGGCTTATGAGCTGGAGCTTCCCCTAGGAAGAAAAATCCACAATGTCCTTCATGTTTCATTCCTCAAAAAGGTGTTGGGTCAATAGGTGACAACAATTGTGGATTTGCCACCATTGGATGATGAGGGACATCTGGTTCTAGAACAAGAGGCCATTCTGGAGACTTAGGAGAGGAAGATGAGGAGCAATATTATTAGAGAATATTTGGTACGTTCGAGGAACTTACCAGATGAGGATGCCACCTGGGAGGGTGAACACATTCGTGAGCATCCAGCGCTGAAGTTGCTTGGGGACAAGCAACATTTGTGAGGTGAGGAATGTAATGTCCCTTCCTAAACTAATTTGTCACAAGTTTATTTGTTCTACAATTTTGACAATTTTGGAAGCATGGGACCCATGATATTTTTGGGAAAAGACTTAGGAAGGAAAAAGGGACCAAAATGTTTTGTTGGTGAAGCGTGGGGACCACCCACATAAGGGAATACATGCTACCTTAGAGGGAAGCTCGAATGGCTAAGGATAAAAAGTTGAAATTATAGTTGGAGGGGGCTCGCATGGGAAAAATAGGCCCACAAATTATAAATAGAGGAGGCCCAATCTCATTTTATACCTTTTTCCTATTGAACTCAACCTTAGTCGCTCGAGTTGCTTAGCGAAGTCACTTGCTTTTTAGCAACGAGCTCTCCAAGCTGAGAACTCACCCTCTCTTTGGTGGACCACAAGTGCCACGCTAGTGAGGTTCCATTCTACCATTCTGGAGGAGTGTAGGAGAAGATTCACAGTGTTAAACTCAGTTATCACTAAGCCAGTGTGTACTTCAGGAGGATGCAGTGGGGGAACACGCAAGAGCTATTTCAGGGGTCTTCTGAGGTGCAATTGCCGAGAGAATTTTGGTGAAGGAAACCCAGGGAAACACTAGCCTTTGGGAGGATTTTGAGAGCATGAGCTTGTTGTTTGAGAGCGGTGTGAAGACCCAGGGCCAACACAGAAGCTTCTCACTCGGCACACATGGGAATTTGTGGGTCGAATTATGGAGCGAGTATTTGCTTGGAGAGATATAGGAAAGTTTGGGGAAGATAGTCTCAGCTATTATGGAGTGTTTTGGAGGATTTTTTCTGGACCTATAGGCAGGTCGTACTTTCCAAAATTGGAGGAGGACGTGGCTCTTGGGAGGCCGAATTTCTGAGGTCAAAAGTAAGCCAAACCTTTTATGGGTTTTGGTGGGTTTTGTTTGAGTGTGGCGTTAATTTGGTAGAATTTTTCAATCACCGGAGGCGGAGTTTTTAGCAGCATATTTGCAGCAAACAACACAGTTTCACTGGGGAAGCGTAGGGCACCATTGAAACAGTTATTTCTGCCATCTGGGGTTGACATCTTATCACCTAGGCTTGGTCATGTTTTCCATTGAGGCAAGCCTAGGTGCACCTCTTCCACATTATTGTACTATTGCTCCTAGATCGTAATAAAATGGCTCAGCTAGTTGTTATTTCTGAACTTTTTATGGGTGTGCACTGAATGTTTTAATTTTATGGTATTGTCTTTATTGTTTGCTTTGCATATCATTGTTTTTCCTAGTTTGGGACATTAAAGAATTAACTGTTGAACACTCATAGAACACATGTCGTAATTAGCTAATGACAAGACAGATGCGTCTATATTTTTTGATATGCATGGTACATGTGTGTTAATCAAGAAGTTCTCTATGAGTGTTTGACATTCATGTCTTGAGTGCATTAAGTGTCTAAATGTTTAACACAAAACACATGGCCTAAAATAAGAGCGTTCTATGACTTAGGTTAATGCTTGTTAAGCAAGACTACCATGTACCACCCTCATAACAACAACAAACCTCCTTAAAGAAATTCAAGAAATGCATCAGTCCCTAAGCAAGTGCATTATTTATGGCTCTCTTGGAAAATGAGAGAAATTACTATTTCTTACCACTTTGAAAAACACCACTAAAGATATTGATTATGTAATTGAACCCATTTTCATTGAATATCCACAAAATAAATCCTTTCAATCATTTCTTTGGAACTTTATGTTAATTAAATATTAAATTATTTGAATCCATCACAATAGTTTAACACAATATTTTTGTTATATTGATTAGTTGTTTTTTACAACGTCGTATTACTTTTTGTCATGTCTTACCACTATAATTGTTAGGTCTCTATAATACTAGTGTAACCCCCATATTGTTATTGTTGTGCCCCATGTAGCCCACATATTGTTATTGTTGTGTCCTTACATTATTATTGTTATGCAAACCCTAATTATATTGTGACCCCTTACTCCTATATATATCACATGGAGGTCTTTTCATTTGTATCATCCAAGAATTGTTCATTTATGTGATGTAAAAGGAGGTTGCCCCCTCGAAGAGACTTATTTTCAAGTCGTTGATCTATCTTTCTTCTATTTTTGTGATATGGTTATATAACATTCGATATCAGAGCTTTGGATCCTAGATTTTTGTTGCTTCAAATAGGTCATCTTGGCATTTTCACTATAATTTTTTTTGTGAGACTTCAGAAGCTGAAATTTCAACCACGATGAGTTGAAGTCTTGGTGAACACCTTGTAAAAATTTCAGAGCTTGGTTCGCTATATCCTTGGAGATATTATTCAAGGAAGTTAGGGTTTTTGTATGCTCTGGAATTCTGTCTCAAACAAGTGTCTTCGGGAAAATTGTCATAACCTTCATCTCAGTCATCCAAGTTGAATTTCTTATAAAGTAGTTGAAAGTGCATGGACCGTAATTTCTTGGGTACCATGAAAGGATAAACCAGTGACACTTGGCATTCTATACAAGTTCACTCTATTGAACCAATCCATAAGAAGGTAACCTTGAGAGATTTGGCCTAAATTTATCTTGAAGAATCCAATCTTGGTCTAACTAGTGGTGTTGGAAAGAGGACGCGGAGGGCTACCACATGACAAAATTCCAGACCTTGGGAGTGTTGAAGTATGTGACTAGGTTCGGTCTTCATATTATCACTATATGTCATTGTATACTTACAGTAAAAAGAAGAAAAACAAAATTATGTTTAAGCATGGGTTTCATGCTCAAGTCATTTGTCACTGGGTCTAACATCCATTGAATGCTCCTAGGGTTTACATAAAAGTCTCATTTGGACATTTGTATCAAGGAAAGAAAAAATAATTTGAATTTAGAAATATCTAGAAGGCTCCCAATACCAATTCAGCCAGCCAAGGAAAGTTGGCCTAGAGAGGACTAATGGAGCCTCTTAGAAAGGCTATATAAAGATGGATCTTCAACCTATTGCAAGAATAATCAAGCATATATCTTTAATTTTGATCTGCAATTGGAAAGGAGTGTGAAAGTCCTAGAAAAACAAGGAGAAGGTTAGCGAAGAAAGGAAGAAGCCCTAGAAAAGTTCGGAAGTCTGAAATTTGCCTTCTACTTGTCACACATGCTAGTATCCTAGTGTATCTAGGGTTACCTCAGGTCTAAAATTGCAGGAGGTGTTGCAGGTTGTCTTGGTGAGCATGAAATCTAGAAGAGCCCTCATCTAGATGAGATCTTGTTTTGCTTCCCTTGGAGACTTAGTCTTGCATTGAAGAAGAAAGATGGGTTGGTTGACTTGGTTCTTGGAGGTGGGCCAGGTCTAGATTTAGGTCTTGGAAGTCTCCTTTGAATTGATTCTATAGAAAAAGAAGCTATTTTTGGGTTTTCCCTTTGGAGGGGTTTTTCCCTGGCTTGGAGCCTATATCTTGCGTTCATCTTCGTATGGTTGTGATCTTCATTGTTTTGGCATTTATTTGATGATAAGAACATAAGAAGAAGAACATAATATCACAAATAATTTTCATGTAACGAAAAGTAAAATTAAAATAATGCCCTATTCAATTTTCTAACAGGGAGGTCGAAATTAAGTTCAAAGGCATAGGCATTGGAAGATCATTGTTGCTTGAAGTTGAAATGGTTTCCAAGACAAGAAATATGGATTGTTTGTGATCTCCTTGAGGACAACCCATTGAACCCACAAGATCTGAACTCGACAACAGTAGCTACGGGATCAAAGCCCTGAAAAAAGGATACAAGAGGGTCGTTTAGAAATACTTGAGTGCGGATTGGAGGGAGGTGTATCCTTTTGGTAGAGCAAAGGCCTAAAGGTAAAGCATGGTGCAATTGAGACCTAAGAATGAGGTCGAGATTCAAATGAACCAGATTTGCATAGAGAAAGAGACTCACATTCTAGGGCGAGGGTCATGTACTCCTTTATAAGGAAGACCGAGACCTATAACCTCATCCTAAATAGTCTAAATAAGGATTGTTATTCAAGCGATGACAAGAACTATAAAGAAGGATCAAGACCAAAGTCAAAGAAGCATCTTAGGCTTGTTTTGGAATATTATTATAGTGGCAACAAAAGGCCCTAACCAGAAGGCTGAGGTTGCAAAGTAATAACACAAGTCTTATTGATACTAGGTCTATTGTTGAAGGCATCGATATAAGAAAAGTTTTTTATTAGAAGGACTGTCAAGACGAGAAGCAGCTAGATACCTTGGGAAGAGCATCTTGATTAAGCATCTAGAAAGATTCTTCTATATTGTCAAGAGTTTTGGGCCTATTTGAAGCAAGCCTTCAATTGAAGTAAACCTTGAAAATTGGATAAGAAAAATTGATCAAGTTATATGATGTTGAAAATTGTGTAACTAGGTTTGGTCTTCATAAATATGAAAAGTACTTTTGATTCTTGTAAAGTGTAAAATGAAAGAAAATTATTATTATTATTACTTGGAAGCATGGGTTTCATGCTCAAGGTCTTTTATTTTATAGGTCAAGCACCCATTAAGTGCTTCTAGGATTTGTCCTAGGTCAAGAAGTCAAAAGAGTCATGGTCATAAGTTGAAGACCCCTTCGAGCACATTGTAACGTGTGAAGAAAATTAATTTTGTCCTTAAAAGTGTCAAAATACCTCCAAGATCAAGTCGACCTGGCAACTGGCAAGTCGGCCTAATTTGAGGAGCCACGTACACCTTTGAGAAGCCTATATAAAGGAGGAAACTCGACCTCCTAATAGCATATTCATTCTCTCTCTCATTCAAGCGAAGCAAGAAGAAGATGAAGGCAGCAAAGAAGGAAGAGGAAAAATTAGACTTGGTTTTGGGTTATTTCTCTCTCACACGTGTGAAGGAAGGCTAGGGTTTCTGCAGCAGATCTAGGGTTTTCCTCTACAAGTTCGATCTTGAAGAAGGGACAAGTGAAGGTCACAAGAAGCCATCATCATGCTCCATAAGCCAAAGAAAGACAAGCGAAGGTCTGAGGAAGCCTTGGGAGGCTAAACAAAGGTCACACGTGTTGCAATAGTCACTGCATGCAGTGTTTTAAAAATTGGCCGACTTGAACCAGAAACCAGTCAAACCCACCAGTTCATTAGCCAACCAGGTCAAACGGGTAGAAAAATCGGGTTTAACCCACCACCTTGCCCAAAAATCACATAAATTGGTGCTAACCGACCGGTTTAGGATGGAATGGACCAGTTTATGGTCAAACCAGATGGTTTTGTCCTAAACCAATCGGTTCACTGCCAAGGCCGCCGAGGACCCACACAACGCACTTTAGGAAATTTCCATGGTGTTTTGGAGGGAAAATAAGGGTTGTTTCCCTCCAAAAACACCCTCTCTAAGCCTTTAAAAAGAGCTTACCGCTCTCATTTGACTCACACATCTCATTTGGAGTTTTTGAGAGTTTGATTCGGAGCTTGGAGAGTGTTGAGTTTTTGCTGGAGTAGTGGAACAACAGAGAGTTTGAGCTAAGTAGTAGTCATCATGCCTCCAAAAGCCAAGGACACTGCATGGGCTCATTGTGATACGATTGATGGCAAAATGATCTGCAAATATTGCAAAAAATCTATTGAAGGAGGGGGTATTAATGGGTTCAAGCAACACTTTGTTGGGATAGGAGGCCATGTAAAGCCATGTGGAGAACCAAATGAATTAATAGAGCATATTAGGGCAGAATACCTTCAGAAGTTTGAGACTTAAGTCAATGAACCAATAGAGAAGTTCGTGACTCAAGCAGTTGCAAAGTTTGGGAGTTGAGACTCAACCAACTGAGTTTGAACATGATGACTCATGAGAAGTTTCAAGTGATAATGTTGATCACTAATATCATATATGTAGACTTGTAGTAGGCCAGTGGCCCCATAGTTTGTAGGCTTTGTTTTTGCACTCTAGAGGCCATTTAGAGCCTCATTGATTATATATTTTGTTGTCGATATGTATTGCACTTGGTGCCATTTTGATATATTCACCTTTACATGGTATATATATGAGCAAACTTTGCATATTTTGTGTTTGTGGGTTTGGAATCATGTTTTTTAGTATTAAAAATAGTTTTTTTCATTAAAATTAATTATTTCATGTTTTTTTTTTAAATCGGTTCATTGAGATCTAATCAGTCCCAGTTTGACCGGCTTCAGTTTGAAACCCAGTTTATTAGGTGGACCGGTCTAGTCACTGGTTTTAGATTTTAAAACTATGACTATAGGAGGGCCTAAAAATTTCAGGTCTGCAATGGAGGTCGAAATTCTGCAGCTGGAGGACGAAATTGTGTTATTGGAAGAGATTTGATTGGGTTTGACCTAGACAAGGAAAGCACATCATCTGAAAAGGTTGGACTTGGTCTTGGAGGGTATTGGTCTTAGTCTAAAGGTCTTAGAATTTGTCAATTGAAGAATCTATAAGAAAGAAAAGATATTTGCAGGTTTTCCTCTCAAGTGGAGAGGTTTTGGCCCTGGCTTGCAGCCTATATTATGTGTTCTTGTTCTTCTTGTTTTGGTAGTTGTTTGATGATATACAAACATAATAATAGGTAACGAAGCTAATAAGTAACTTAAAGTCAAAACACATCACAAGCAGTTATCAAGTAAATGGAAATCACTCTAATCACTGCCCTATAGATTTCTCAACATATGAAGCTCTTCATGACAAAAGGTATGAGAACCTTTGAATGACTCATCGAATCTTTGAGAAGAAGAAGGTGTAAGGTATGTATAATTGCTTTTTATACTTATCTAGCTTAAGATGAATAAAGGGTTTGCATAAAGTAATGGAATGCATTAGGGTTTTGCTACTTGTTTTGAATGATAAGTATCTAGGGTTTGTAGAGTTCACTTTATTGAAGGATTTTGGTATATAGGAATTGTGAACCCTAAATGGGTCTTGGAATAGAAAACCCTAGCTCTTGATATCTATGGTCTGCGAAAATATGGAAATTCTTAGCGAGGGTTGAATTGAATAAACTCTAGGATATGACATTAAAACCTTAGGATTGATATTTCCAAAGGAAAGATCAAGGAATTTAGGGTTTATGTTTAAGAACCCTAGGAATATACCCTCTAAGAAACCATGAAAACCCTAGATCGTCGGAAATGATATCATGGTCTTGTCCTTGTGTATTTTATTGGTTGTACTTGTTGATGAAAATTGCAGATAAGGAGGATAAAAACAACTCTTGTACTTGTTGAGTACTTGAAATGACGAGCATGAAAGAAGGAGTTTGGTCAATTAAATGTCCTAAAATTATCAATTCGGGTATCGAAAACTGATGAAGTGTAGTGCACTATTTGTGCTAGCTAACCCTTCTTCCTTCGTTGTTTTTATGTTTTATGTTGTTTTGGTGGGTTTTTGGTCTTTTAATTCCTAATGATTTACAATGTAAATTATCAAAACTAAATCTAACTTTCTTAAAGACTGCTCAAAATCTAAAAATGAAAACAAAGCTAAGAAAGAAATGAAAACAAAGCTAAGAAAGATATGGAAACAAAGCTAAGAAAGAAATGAAAATAAAGTTTCTATCTTATTTTACCATTATTTCCAAATCATGAATTAAAACTGAAAGTGAAATTTGCAATTGATGTCTAACTAATTACGGAAATAAAACTAAACGAAATACTTGGTTACTCTGCCTCTCAATTTTGGGAGAAAGTCTCCTTGGGATGACATTTAAGTAATTCTATACTTCATTAATCTAAGAGATAGCAAATGCAAAGATGCATAAATAACTCATTGCATAGATGAAATGTTCAACCACTTAGTTAAGGATGAATTATCAACTTGAAGGGTTTTCCACAAACATTCATTAACACCATGAGTTAGTATTTTAAACTAAAAATGAAATGGAAAAGACAGTAAATGACACTGATCAGTTTAATTGAAAATTTAAACTAGCAAAACAATGAATGAAGTAAACTATCCAACAGTGTATCCTTATCATTCTTCAATCCTACTCTCATCCTGAAACAAGGTTAGTTTTTAATTGAAGAAACAAGATTACACTATTGAGTTCTATCTTCTAAACTACTGATAAGAACTAAAAAGAAATCAAGCTAATGGAAACTGCTCTAAATTATAAACATTATTAGTAAGAAAATGATAGAAATTGCATTATAAACATTGTTAGTAAGAAAATGAATATAAACATTGTTTTAGAAAGGAAATGATGAATTTACAGTTAACAAGAAGAAGAAAAATAAATAAAATGAAATGAAACCTTCTTCAGTGCAGGGGCCCTCTGCAACTGATTAGACTACGCTTGCTCAATCAACTCCAAGAAAACTCCTTCAGATGTTCATAAAAACATGCGATCTTCTCATATTAAAACAAGGACACAAAACGCTCAAAAATTACAGAGTCTAGAACTTCAATTTCACATTAAAACTATTACTATTACTATTACCAACTTCTTTGGTCCCTAACACAGGTATTTATAAGAAAAATCATATAACTGTTTGTCGAGAAAAGCATGCTACAGCCAAACACGTATAAGATAGATATGCGGAATTTCTTCCTCAGCTGCTAGAGAAATAAATCCAAGACATGGTGGATGTTGGATTCGTTTGTACAGGTGGTTGTTGGAGTCCATAGGTACAAGTAGTTGCTCCGGATAACGCTTCCCATCACTGTGAAACGCATTAATTAACCACGAAACAGAGTCATGTTACCTTCGGTCTCTTTGTGTTTGACTTATCCATTGACCGTAGTCTTATGCCATCTTCTTTGTCGACCTGGGTTGAATGAATAGGACAGGGTCCACGTCATGATGATTTCCAAGCTGCCCATGTGGCTAGTTTCTCCTTCTGACACCTGAAACCTGTTAGAGCATGAAGGTAGTTGTGGAACAACTGGTTAGCTGCAGAATAGGCTGTGTTCCATAGCTAATATACAAAAATTTATTCAAACAACAAAACATAAAAAGGATAACATTTAAATCACTAAATGTCCTCCTCAAGACAGTATATACAAGTTATTAGTGATGGGAATGCATCTTTCTTATGGAAAAACAAAGAAAAGGAATGAGAAGAGTTGCTAGGGAAAGAGCAATTTTGAAGCTCAACATACCCCCACTGCATAATCATTGCATGTCCCCATGCAATTTTCAAAAATGTGAACTTATTTCTCCTATTGCATCTATTCTGACACTTCTGCCAGTGCATCCAACTTCCTTTTCTTACTTCTCCTTGCACTGACTACCATCATGGACTTCTTCATAAGAAGTCTGTATATGAGGTTGATAAGTGTTCCGCTCAAATTCCTATTTGTCCTCTTTAGCTTCCTATTTTTCTTGTACCATAATCCTAGGTGCAGCATTGTGTTGTCATGAATGGCTTTATCCAGCTTGTTCTGTTCCCTCAAGGTTTCATTTTCTTTTTGAATATGCCTATTCAAAATCTCTAACTCAAAGATTTCTTGTTTGAGAGAGCTAGTTAGAGGTTCTTGTGGATTGACAAGCTGCTCTAGATTGGTTGAGGATCCTGGATCCATTGAGGTATCCTTTCTCTCTAATGACTCTATGTAGTCATAGATTTGTTGTTGTACTAGATCTATGCCAGGAGAAGCTCTGCTTGGGCTGCCTTCAAAATTATGTGGAGGAGAGTTTTGTGGACTATGTTCAGGTGGAATACTGTCAGGAGATTGAACTGGGGTTTCTTCCTCTAAGTTTATGAACTGGGCTCCTTTTGATGTTACCTTCCTCACCTTACCTCGGAGTCTAGAGCTCCTTCTCAGGTTTTGGAAGCTTATGGTTTCTTCTCTTGTGTCCTTCTTCCTCTTCCTTATCTCCTTCTTTTTCTTGATTTTCTCCCTAATCTTGGTTAGTCTTTCGGAGAGAAACTGTTCATATTCTTGTGGTGATGAAGGTTCAGGAATGTCTTCATTGATTTCTTCAGCTCTCTCTTTCATTTTTCCTGTCTGATTAGTCTGCTTTCTAACCTCTAGTTTAGAAGCTGTCTCTGCATCATTCTTTTGTGAGGAGATTCCAGATTTGTTTTGAATGTTAATGTTGATCTTTCTCCTCCTACTTTTCTTAACATGACTCTCCTCAGGTGACTCTGGAGCATCCTAGAAAAAAATTCTTACCAAGAAATCTTCCCAAGTATCCCCTATACTTTTCAAATGGAATTCATCTAGTATTTTCACTAATCCATGATGATAAATAGTTGTTTCTATGGATTCAATTTTCTTTTGGACATTTGTAGCCATCCTTCTTAGATTGTTTAGAAGGAAGAAGGGAAGGTTGATGGTTCCATTTTCTAAGAAATTCATTAATAAGCATATATGGTAAACATACATAAACCCAAATCTTCCTTCACATGTAATGAATTTTTGCAATATCAACAACATATTACCCCATTTGTTCTTGAGTGTTGAAATAGGAATTCCCTTCCTAAATACTGTAACATCCATACCTAGGTTTCTAAGGATCACTTTCCAAGATTCACCATGAAATTCCTTGTTTTTAAACCATCTTTCTCCTTGTCTCGGCAGCTCTGTTACTTCTGCTATGAAGGATTATGTCACTGAAAATTTAATATCTCTTATCTCCACTTTTGTGCCATCAAATGACCTTGCAAAAAACTTGGTAATTTCCTTGTGGTAGCCGTCAAATTTCTCAATAAAATTTAACCATCCGGCCTTCTGTAGCATCCCTTTAAGCTGTGGATACCCCTCCATATACTCTACCCCTACAGACTATGTTCTGACAATAAGCCCCATATCCATTGTTTTCGATTAACCTTCAAAATTACTCAAATCTATAAAACGAGTGCTATTTAAGAAATGGAATGACTATGTGTATGGAAATGGAATAACTACATATATATGAAAATGGAAACACTATGTGTATATGAAAAATGGAATGACTGTGTATATAGAAAATGGAAAGATTGTGTATATGAAACGACTACATGTATATGAGAGATAAACTTAAGGGTTTGCATGTAATAAATAGACAGTAAGGGTTTAGAGAGTCGTAGATAGGTAGGTCACATCGTTGTCTTGACCGTTAACTGGTGGAGTTGTGGAGGACCATTTGAATACATGCTATGGAGTTTGAAGCGGAGATTTGTTATGAAAGAATCATTGAGACCATTTTTCATTAAAGATGGAAGATATGGCGGAGATATAGTGGCGGTCAAATCAAATGATGATCGATTAAGGAGACGTGATTATACATACTATACAAACTTATGTTTTCAAATTGCTTTTTGAAATAAATCTTTGCATTTACCTTTGGTACTTTTACCTTTTACTTGCTAAAAAAAAAAATTGATGTTGATCCACAGGTACCTTGAGCATGGTTGGTCTTCAAAAATTGATTTTTCTTCAATTCCCTGCATACATGATTTTATTATGAACTGTACACTTGTGCCTGAACTGATAAACAAATTGTAGCTGCAGAATAGAATCAGTGGCAGAACGTGAAAAAGAAAGTGAAATATGGCTTATGGATCATGAATGAAATGGAAGTGGTTATGTAAGTGAAATGAAATGAGATGTAAGACAAGATGATAAATGAAATGAAGATGGAATGAAAGTTGTAAAAGGAAAAATTGAAAAAATTATTGATGAAATATGAC
The DNA here is from genome assembly GCA_031772625.1 of Pinus tabuliformis. Lineage (NCBI taxonomy): Eukaryota > Viridiplantae > Streptophyta > Pinopsida > Pinales > Pinaceae > Pinus > Pinus tabuliformis. Next base: position 571,383,777 of record CM062805.1, on the reverse strand, counting down.
AATGACATGAAGTGAAACAGCAAAAATAAAACGGAGGTGAGATGAGATGATGAATTTGCAGAATCTACACTGCATAATGACTGTAGCTTTTTGTCACTACTTATTACAGAAAGAAAATGGAAAATATATGGTGTCAGAAATCTCTGATTTTCACGCTGTATTTTCTATATAAGTATGCCAATCAATGATTGGTTTTCAACCTTATACAATTTATTTTTTTCTCTTTTTTTTCTTTTTTAGGAAAAATAAAGACTAAGAATTCTTCTTCACTAGCTTCATTTCAGAATTGTCTTGGAAAATCTTAATGAACTCCTCTTTTGAAATTGGTATATGATATATCTTTAATCTATAACCATTCACAAGAAGAGGAGTTTTACTTTCATCTATTGTTCTTATCGTCGCTGCTCCATTACTAAAGACTTTTTCAATCTCATATGGCTCAAGCCAATGAATTTGAAACTTCCCTTGAAAATCTTTAAACTTTGAATCAAACAATAGTGCCCAATATCCCACTTGAAACCTCTTGTCCTTGATATATTTATCATGCCATTTAGCCCTCTGTTGTTGGACTATACTAGTCCTTTGAACTGCCTCTTGCCTGATTTCATCAAGTTCATTTAATTGCTCCAACCTATGCTTTTGTGCCTCCGATAAATCTAGTCCTAGTTGGACTTCCATCTTGAAAGTTCTGATTTGGAACTCTATAGGGAACAGGACTTGTTTCCCATAAACAAGTTCATAGGGTGTATGTCCCGTTGTGTTCCTCCATGTGGTTCTATAGGCCCATAAGGCTTTAGGAAGCCTTTCCGCCCAATCTCTTTTATGTAGATGCACAGTCTTGGAGAGAATTCCTTATATCGCTTTATTTGTATATTCCACTTGACCATTTGCTTGTGGATGATAGGGAGTAGATTTCTTATGTTTGATATTTTATTCTTCCACAAGCCCTTCCATCATGTTAGATGTAAATTGAGATCCCTGATCTGTCACAATTTCTCTTGGAACACCAAAATGAGTGAAGATGTCCTCAAAAAGAAAATTAACTACAGATTTTTCATTAGCAAAAAGTAATGCTTTGGCTTCTACCCATTTAGTGTCATAATTAGTGCATACCAATATATACTTCTTTTGCTTACATGGAGGATTAATTGGCCCAATAAAATATAAGGCCCACTTTTCAAAAAGTTCAATGAGTACCTAAATTTGTAATGGCATTTCATTTGAAGGAGCAAGTTTCCCTATCCTTTCGCAGCTATCACATTTCCTGACATATTCTTTAACATCTTTGAAGATGGATGGCCAATAATATCCTAAAGAAAGGATTTTATAGGTTGTCCTCTTGTCAGCAAAGTGTCCACCACATAGCTCATCATGACATGCCTTAAGAATCTCTGGCATTTCATCTTCCCTGACACATCTTCTGATCATAAGATATGGCCCTATTTTATACAATTCGTTAGTGATCCATGAATATCTTGCACTTTCCTGAATAATTTTTCTTTTCTCTCTATGAAACAAATATGAAGGTAACTTTCATGTGACCAAATAGTTAGCAATATCTTCAAACCAAGGAGTTTGAGTAGTTACTGCAAAAAGATATTCATCAGGAAACTTATCTTCAACCGGAGAATCTTCTTTGATATTCTGAATCCTAGACAAGAAATCATCAACTGTGTTTTTTTTTCTAGGTTTATCTAACACAGTAATGTTGAATTCTTGCAAAAGTAAAAGCCATCTTGTAACTTTGCCATTAGTAATAGGTTTATTCATTAAATATCTAATTGCAAAGTGATCTATATGAACAAAGGTTTAATAGCCTGTTATAAAGTGTCTGAACTTGTTAATTGCGTGAACAACAGCTAAAAATTCATTTTCAATCACAGCATAATTTAACTCAGTGGGATTCAAAACCTTACTTGTATAGTAAATGGCATAAGGAATTAAATCTTTTTGTCCCAATACAGCTCCCAGAGCTGTATCTGAAACATCTGTTGAAATATGGAAAGGGAGTTTCCAATTTGGACCTCTTCAAATGGGTGCTTCAGAAATTTTTTTTTTTAAGGTTTCAAATGCCAACTCGAAATCAGAATTCCAATTGAATTCACAATCTTTGGTAAGCAATTTGAAGAGTGGGGATGCTATTTTAGTGAAATTTTCTATAAACCTTCTATCATATCCTGTAAATTCTAGAAAACTTCTAACATCCTTTTGGCAATTTGGAATTGATAATTTAGAGATAACTTCAACTTTAGATTTGTCAACTTTAATCCGATCTCCTGAAATGTGATGTCCTAAAACGATACCTTCTGTAAACATCATAAAACATTTTTCATGGCTTAGTGAAAGGTTTGCTTCTTTACATCTTTTAAGAACTTTTTTCCAAATTTTCCAAAGCTTCTTCAAATCTATTCCCATAAACTGTAAAATCATCCATATATACCTCTACACAAGCATGTATTAGATTAGAAAAAATCCCTAGTACTGCTCTTTGGAATGTTGCAGGTGCATTACATAACCCAAAAGGAAGTACTCGGTAGGCATATGTTCTCCATGGACAAGTAAATGTGGTTTTATCTTGATCTTCAGGTGCTATTTGAATTTGATTATAACCACTAAAACCATCCAAGAATGAGAAATACTTCTTACCTGCTAATGTATCTAACACTTGATCTATAAAAGGCAAAGGAAAATGATCTTTAAGGGTTGCTTTATTTAGTTCTCGATAATCAATGCACACCCTCCATTTACCATTCCTTTTAGGCACAATTACCAAAGGAGAAACCCATTGGCTATCTGAAATTGGGTATATAAAGTTTACATTCAGTAATTTTTGGAGCTCTTCTTTCACAATCTCTCTAAGATTTGGATTCATCCTTCTCTGAGGTTGTCTGATAGGTCTACAATTTTCCTCAATGTAGATGTGATGGATACAAGTCTTAGGATTAATGCCTTTCATGTCGGTGTATTCCCATGCAAATGCAGCAGAATGTTTTTGTAATGTTTTGATTAGCTCTTCTTGTTGTAGTTTTTCCAAGTTTTTGTTTATGTTCAATGTCCTACCTGGAAAAATTTCAATTGTAGAGCTACCAAACTCTTCCATAGAATAGAGAGACCTCTGCCTAGATGACAAATATTCAACATTAGATTTTCCTTGAAAATGCTCATGGTCATATTTAGAAGATGATTCAAAATTTTCCAATGTATTTAAAATTTGACTATCTTCACTAATATCTAAAATAGTAAAGAGAAGTTGAAATCATCTTTATCATCAATCCATTCTTTTTCATCTATTTCTGTAATTGTTTTTGCTGGAGGATATAGAGTAATTTTTTTTTTCAATTGCCATTAGAAATGTACATGTCACCAGATCTACAGCTAATAAAAGTATCAGTTGTGGCTAGCCAAGATCTTCCTAATATGAGTGGATGTCCTCCTAGATTGTTCTTGGGAGTTAAGACCATGAAATCAATAGGATTTTCCCAAGAATCTAAGGATACTGAAATATCTTCTAAATCTCCATCTGGTTTGATTACAGATCTATCTGTTAGTTGCAGTAAGGTAGGTGTGTAAAGAAGATTAGGAAGCTTGAGTTGCTCCATAGTTTGTTTGCTCATGATGTTTATTGTTGCCCCTAAGTCAATCAATGTATTTGGAATTTCAACTCCATTGATATGTGTTTTCACAATTGGACTTCCTGGATCCACATATATTTGTATGACAATTTTTCCCATCATTATGTCTGCGGTTTTTCCTTCCAGGTGAATTCTTTTTGTTTCCTTTGTTTTTCTTCCTGGTTTCTTCATGCTCAACTCCTTTATTGTTTTGGCTAGAATTGGAATTTCTTTAATGGCTTGTAGCAAAGGGATTTTGATACAGACATTATTCAATTCATCTAGAAAATCATAATTGGGCAACATAATCTGCTTTTTTATTCCTCTATCAATTTGTAATCTTTCAGGAAAAGAAGGTGTAGAAGTAAATGCTGGTTGCTCAATGATAGGAGTTGTGTTCACTGGCTCTTTTTGTTTTACTTGTTCAAAGTTTTGGTTTTGGAGAGATTCTCCCTCAAAACTTTTATTGACCTTTAGAGAATATTCCTCAGAACTATCTTGTTCCTGAATAACTACAGAAGGTCTTTCATTTTCTAATATCCTACTATATATCAGTTGAACATCATTAAGATCTAGAGGAGTGATCATATAAGTTGGAAATTGTTTTCCTTCTACCATGTAAGCATTCTGAGGATTTTTATTGTTAGGGTTTGGTAATGGTTGGGTAGGTAGCTGACTTGGTTTCTACTGAAATGGCAATAAGAGTTGAGGACTTTGGTTTTGTTGTGGCTTTTGTTATGGAATTTGTTGTGGAAATGGTAATGAAAGTTGAGGGTTATGATTTTGAAGTTGGGGCTGTCGATTTTGTTGTTGAATGTGTGGGAGAGGATAATTCTAATATGATGGAGGATATTGATAATATTGAGAAAATATCCCATAAGGATTTTGTACTCCTTGTGCCCACAGTTGAGATTGAGATTGAGGTTGAGGCCAAGGTTGCTACCAAGAATTCCAATTTGGTGGGGGCTAAAGATACATTTGATTGTTAAATCCCTGATTTTGTGGCCCCTACCAAGGTCTTCTAGCAACAAAACAAAGAGGTTCTGCAGAATTTGGGACTGTTTCCTCTTGAAAGACAGCCTTAAGACCTGGAATTGAAGGACAACCCTTGGTCTCATGGCTTTTTGAGCAAATCATACAAGTTTCTACAACTTTTGCATCCAAAGGACATTCTCTTAGAGCATGTTTTTTTCTGCATTTTGGACAAAAAATGGCTAAAGCATCAGCCTCGGTTTTCTGCTTGTTTTGTAATTTAAGGGTGTCTATTTGCTCACTAAGACTCCCTAGAATGTCAATTTTAAATTCATCAAGAATATTACTAATTTCTGCCCTACTTACAGATCCAGTTGCAGATTTGTTTACTCTAACAAGAGAAGGATCTCTTGGACCTTTCCCAGTTTTAGATTTCCCTCTTGAGAGATGAACACATAATTCTCCTATATCATTTAATGGGAGTTGAGAAATATCTCCCTTCCCCATCATGTTAAGAATATCTATCCACTCATCTCTAATAGCTTTTAATAAAAGAGCTTTCAAAGTATCTTCATCTAAATTGTCCATTTTTGCTCTTTTCAAATTATAGTTGAATCTCTCTTTGCATCATTTTGAACACTTCATCTTTGTGATTGGTAGGCATGCAATAATTCAAATACCTATCCAAAAACGTTTTTTTCATGTCATTCCATGTTCTAATGGACTGAGTAACTAACCCCATGAACCATTTCAAAGCAGCTCCTTTTAGTGTTGAAGGAAACAATTTGAGTTTTTGAAAGTCTTCTAGATAATCATAGGTTCTACATAAGACTTCAAACTCAAATAAAAATGTTTCAGGATCCTCACTTTTTAACCCATGGAAGTTTGGGAGGACAGAAGGTGATATATTTTTCATTATGGCATTTGTTTTCTCATCCACTATAGGGAATCCAAAACAATTATCTATTTCCTTATTTACTCTGCCTCCTCCATTATTTCCTCTACCTCCTCCATTGTTTCCTCTACCTCTTCCTCTACCCCCTCCAAACAGACTGAATTCCCCATCTTCTCCTTCTTCTGCCATTATAGTTTCCTCAGAGTCAGTATAAGGTTCAACCTGCAAGGTTACTTTCTCCTCTTCTGGTTCTTCTATTAATGGGATATGGGAGAGAGGTTCTACTTCTTCTTCCTCACCAGGTATTCCTAATTCTTCAACTAAAATGTGCTCTCCTATGGAGGTGAAAATGGCTATTCTTGCTGTTGGAGATTCAAAATTTTTCTCCTCTAGGACTGACTTGGTAGATGAAATAGGAGATTCTTTTGATTGGACTTCTACCCCTGGAATTTCAGGAGTTCTATGGTTGGGAGTATGAGTTTGGGATGGAGGTGTATCTTTCCTTTTTCTTGGTGGAGTAGGTGGTGTTGTAGGAATTGAACTACTGCCCCTAGCTATAAATCTACCCCTAGAGTCTCTTTCTCTATGCATATCATTTTTTTTTAATGTAAGAGATAAGGTTGCCTAATTACACTTCCCCGGCAACGGCGCCAAAATGTTTGGTCAATTTAGTGTCCTAAATTGATCTACATAAATTATCAATCCGGGTATCGTAAACTAATGAAGTGTAGTGCATTGTTTGTGCTAGCTAATCTTTCTTACTTTGTTGTTTTTATGTTTTATGTTGTTTTGGGGGGGTTTGGTCTTTTAATTCCTAATGATTTACAATGTAAATTATCAAAACTAAATCTAACTTTCTTAAAGACTGCTCAAAATCTAAAAATGAAAACAGAGCTAAGAAATATATGGAAACAAAGCTAAGAAAGAAATGAAAACAAAGTTTCTATCTTATTTTACCATTATTTCCAAATCATGAATTAAAACTGAAAGTGCAATTTGCAATTGATGTCTAACTAATTACATAAATAAAACTAAACGAAATACTTGGTTACTCTACCTCTTAATTTTGGGAGAAAATCTCCTTGGGATGACATTTAAGTAATTATATACTTCATTAATCTAAGAGAAAGCAAATGCAAAGATGCAGAAATAACTCATTGCATAGATGAAATGTTCAACCACTTAGTTAAGGATGAATTATCAACTTGAATAGTTTTCCATAAACATTCATTGACACCATGAGTTAATATTTTAAACTAAAAATGTAATGGCAAACATAGTAAATGACATTGATCAGTTTAATTGAGAATTTAAACTAGCAAAACAGTGAATGAAGTAAACTATCCAACAGCGTATCATTATCATTCTTCAGTCCTACTCTCATCTTGAAACAAGGTTAGTTTTTAATTGAAGAAAAAAGATTACACTATTGAGTTCTATCTTCTAAACCACTGATAAGAACTAAAAAAAAAAACAAGCTAATGGAAACTGCTCTAAATTATAAACATTGTTAGTAAGAAAATGATAGAAATTGCATTATAAACACTGTTAGTAAGAAAATGATTATAAACATTGTTTTAGAAAGGAAATGATGAATTTACAGTTAACATGAAGAAGAAAAATAAATAAAATGAAATGAAACCTTCTTAAGTGCAGGGGCCCTCTGCAACTGATTAGACTACGCTTGCTCAATCAACTCCAAGAAAACTCCTTCAGATGTTCATAAAAACATGTGATCTTCTCATATTAAAACAAGGACACAAAACGCCCAAAAATTACAGAGTCTAGAACTTCGATTTCACATTAAAACTATTACTATTACTATTACCAACTTCTTTGGTCCCTTACACAGGTATTTATAAGAAAAATCATATAACTATTTGTGGAGAAAAGCATGCTACAGCCAAACACATAGAAGACAAATATGTGGAATTTCTTTCTCGACTGCTGGAGAAATAAATCCAAGACATGGTGGTTGTTGGATTCGTTTGTACAGGTGGTTGTTGGAGTCCGTAGGTATAGGTAGTTGCTCCGGATACGCTTCCCATCACTGTGAAACACATTAATTAACCACGAAACAGAGTCTTGTTACCTTCGGTCTCTTTGTGTTTGACTTATCCATTGACCATAGTCTTATGCCATTTTCTTTGTCGACTCGGGCTGAATGAATAGGACAGGGTCCATGTCATGATGATTTCCAAGCTGCCCATGTGACTAGTTTCTCCTTTTGACACCTGGAACCTATTAGAACATGACGGTAGCTGCGAAACAGTTGGTTAGCTGTAGAATAGGCTGCGTTTCGTAGCTAATATACAAAAATTTATTCAAATAGCAAAACATAAAAAGGATAACATGTAAATCACTAAATGTCCTCCTCAAGACAATATATACCAGTTATTAGTGATGGGAATGCATCTTTCTTATGGAAAAACAAAGAAAAGGAATGAGAAGATTTGTTAGGGAAAGAGTAATTTTGAGGCTCAACGCTATAAGGACCCTAAAGGAAAATTATGCTAACAATTTCATTGATGATTGTATAAAAAACAAAGAAAAGGGCCAAGACACTCTCAAAATTGCATGATATAAATATGACAATATTGCTCAAGATCAAGTATAGGCTTCGGAAGAAAGAAAGGAAGTTAACAATGACAACTCCAAGGAAGATATTATGTGTTGGTAATCAAGCTATATCCATGGGCACTCTAATTAAAATGAATAAATAAATACTTCAAAGATGTCTAGATCAATACAAGATCCAGATGAAGCCATTACTATTCACAAAAGAGGATTGCAGGTAAATGAAGTAAAAATATTATGACTAGATTCAGACGAAGCAGTTCAACTCTCAAATTTTAAAATTAGCATCTAGAATTGCACATACAAATGCATCAATAAAAGTTTTTACATCTGCGTTAGAAGCAATCATCCAGCAAGGCATCTAGATCACTTTATGCAGCAATATTATGGCATCACATGGATCACAAGCATCCTCTACTAGAATGGAGTTGCAGCATGAAGTCTCAGAAGAACAGTCCAAAAGGTAGTAGAAGATTGTTTAAGGTATGTTTTTATGTCTTTGTGATTTTATGAAGCTATTTATGTAGAGTATCTATGAGGTTTTTTGAAGCTATTTTGTAGATCTTGAGAATTTAGGGTTTGTCAATATTTAGGGTTTCCAAACCCTAGATGGAAGTAAACCCTAGAAACAAAAACCCTAACCCTAATTGATTATTATCTCTATGAATCCCTAGTTCTTGGGATATGACATCTAGGGTTTGCTAGTTGAATGTTTCTTTGCTAAGTATCTTGAAACCCTAATAGAGTTTTGAGTAGGGTTTTAGGGTATGTACTAAATCCTACATAAGATCTTAAGACCCTAGGACAAAATGTTTCTATCAAAAGGAGAAACCCTAGACTAAGAGAATAGACATCATGCTTGGTTGTACTGAGAATTGAGGTACATAATAAAGGGATAAAGCAAGACTAGAAAAATAAAAGTATTCATGCTTGTTGAGAACTCTGTGAAAGATGATGAACATGATGGAAAGAGGGAGTTGTAAAAGAAGCTTGTTGACTGGTTCGTTCCAAGAACGTGATGATTGATATATGCATATTGAATATCTTTAGATCAATGTGAAGTTGAGGAATCTTTGACCTCCAAAGAGGCAAGCAGCAATAGAGGCCATTGTATTGACTTGGAAATTATTGAACTGATATTAATAGGACATGATTTTTCTAAGGACATATTGTTGGGATGCAGATGACAAAATAATTGAGTGAATGACATTATCATTGAAGAACATGTGGCAGTAAACATATGGCACAAAAGGTAGCAGGACTCGAAGCAATTGAACAAAAGGAGCTTTGGAAAACCTCTATATTGGTATCTTGGCAAATAGCCTAGATGATACATAGATCCTTGTTAGGGTTGGTACCTTGGCAAGTAGTCTAGATGGTACCCAGACCCATGTTGGTGTCTTGGCAAGTAGCCTAGATGACACTTGGATCTGTGTTAAGTTAGTGTCTTGGTAAATAGCCTAGATGACACCTAGATCTATGTTGAGTTGGTGTCTTGGCAAGTAGCCTAGATGACACTTGGATCTATGTGGAGTTGGTGTCTTAGAAGGTAGCTTAGATGACACATGGATCTGTGTTGAGTTTGTGTCTTGACAGTTGGCCTAGATAACACCTGGATCCCTATTGATTTGATGTCTTGGCAGGTAACCTAGATGACACCTAGATCCTTATTGAGTTGATGTCTTGGCATATAGCATAGATGACGTCTGAATCCCTGTTGAGTTGGTACCTTGGCAAGTTTCCTAGATGATACCTAAATCCCTTGATGGGTTGATTACTTGGTAGTTAACCTAGATGGGACTAAGATCTCTGACATTATATATGTTGATACTCTTCTCAGGACATTTCAATTTGAGAATATCCTTGTACTAATCATATGAATACCTACGTAGTCAAGAGGTAGTGTTGAAGTATGTGACTAGGTTTGGTCTTCATATTGTCATTATATGTCATTGTATACTTATTGTAAAAAGAAGAAAAATAAAATTATTTTTAAGGACGTGTTTCATGCTCAAGTCATTTGTCATTAGGTCTAGCATCCATTGAATTCTCCTAGGGTTTACACAAAAGTCCCATTCGGGCATTTGTAGCAAGGAAAGAAAAATTATTTTGAATTTAGAAATCTAGAAGGCTCCCAAGACCAAGTCATCCAACCAAGGAAAAATTGGCCTGGAGAGAGCTAATGGAGCCTCTTGGAAAGGTTATATAAAGATGGATCTTCAACCTATTACAAGAATCATCAAGCATACATCTTTCATTTTGATCTGCAATTGGAAAGGAGTGTGAAAGTCCTAGAAAAACAAGGAGAAGGTTAGCGAAGAAAGGAAGAAGCCCTAGAAAAGTTTTGAAGTCTGAAATATGCCTTATACTAGTCACACGTGCGAGTATCCTAGGGTTTCTAGGGTTACCTCAGGAGGTGTTGCAGGTTGCCTTGATGAGCAAGAAAGGCTAGAAGAGCCCTCATCTTGAAGGGATCTTGTTTTGTTGCCCTTGGAGACTTAGTATTGCATTGAAGAAGAAAGATTGGTTGGTTGACTTGGTTCTTGGTGGTGGGCCTGGTCTAGATTTTGGTCTTAGAAGTCTCCTTTGAATTGATTCTATAAGAAGAGAAGTTATTTATGAGTTTTCCCCGTGGAAGGATTTTGCCCTGGCTTGGAGCCTATATCTTGTGTTCATCTTTGTATGGCTATGATTTTCATTATTTTGGCATTTATTTGATGATAAGAACATAAGAAGAAGAACATAATATCACAAATATTTGTCATGTGAGGAAAAGTAAAACTAAAATGATGCCCTATTCAATTTTCTAACAGGGAGGCTAACATTACAAAGATACAATAGTTTCAAGGTCAAGCTCCAAAAAGAAAAGAAAAAAGGGTGTGTATTTTTTAAATTTTGCATAAAGTTTGTTTGAAAAATCAGTTTTAAGTGATTCAAAGGGCATAGTAAAGCATAGATATCATTATTTGGTTCTAATATTCCTCGCAACATAAAAATGGATACTCTCAGTAAGCAACCAAAAAGCTCTACTATGATCCATGAAGAAGAGGAAGAAATACAACATGATATATCAAAATTACGCGACCAAGTGCAACAAATTTCACTCTCGCAAAGAGTAACTAAAAATGAAATGGAAGCTAAGATGGATGGTTTGAATAATGGTTTAAAAGCAGACATGGAAGGTTTGAAGGATGCTTTAAAAGAAGACATGGAAGCTAAGATGAATGGTTTGAAGAACGGTTTAAACGCAGACATGGAAGGTTTGAAGGATGCTTTAAAAGCAGACATGGAAGCTAGGATGGATGGTTTGAAGAAAGGTTTAAAAGCGGACATGGAAGGTTTGAAGGAAGGTTTGAAAAATGGTTTAAAAGAAGGCATGGAAGTTTTGACAAAGTTGCTACAAAAAATGTTTCCTAGTGGTGACAAGATACTCCATGAAAATCCAGATGAGGGCGAAAAGAATATGAACTATGATTTTAGAGACTCCAACATTGGGTTTAAGACCCTCCACATTCCAAACATCAATATGAAGAAGTTTGATGGAAAGGATATGGTAACATGGATACTATATATGGAGCAGTTCTTTGATCTACATGATGTGCAACACAAACAAAAGGTATGCATTGTATCTTTATATTTAGAACCTAATCAATTTGTATGGTATCGATGGCTTTGTTCTCGTAAAGAACTAGTCACTTGGAAAAAATTTATAGAGGAATTGATAGCGCATTATGAAGATACAAAGAGCAATGCCTTCTTTAGATAAATGATAAATCCTAAACAAATGGGTTCAGTTGGAGAGCAAATTGAGGACTTCCAAATATTGAATATCAAGGTAACTGATATTCCAGAGGAGCATCTAATTGATTCATAGGGACTTTAAAGGATAACATCCAACATGAGGTTCATCTTTAGGAACCTAAGACATTGGAGAATGCATTTAGGGTGGCAACAAGAGTAGAAAAAATTATGGCAATAATGAGGTCTACCACTCAACTATAAAGATGGAAGTGTTTTCGCTCCTATCCTCCCACAACCTACAATGTTGGCACCACAACAACTGGACCAAAAAAGAGCAAAAGGGCTTTGTTACAATTGTAATACTAAATAAACTAAAGGTCATAAGTGTGCTAAGAAGAAATTATTTTACATATATTGTGAAGAGGAGGAAGAAAAAGGAACAAGAAACATCAAAATAAGAGGATATACACACAAACCCCAAAGAAAGAAGAAATGAATCTGACAATATCTTGTAATGCATTGGTAGGAATTACAACTCCTCAAACTCTTTAAGATAAAAGGATATATCAAGAAGAAAAAGGTAATAGTACTAATTGATTCAAGTAGTACCCATAATTTTATTCATTGTAAGATAGCCAAGGAATTGAATTGCTTTCTATATCTAGCACCACAGTGCCAAGTGATAGTTGCAAATAAACTATAAATTGCTCAGGGAAGTGCCATAATATCAAGCTAGCCATGGGGGAATATATATTGAATAGTACAATGATTTCCATTCCAATGGGTGGTTTTGATGTTGTATTAGAAATCCATTGGTTACAATCCTTGGAGACGATAACTTTTAATTTTCAAGAACTTTTCTTGAAATTTTTCTGGGAAGGAAAGGAAATTGAATTAAGGGGTAACATAGGAAAACCAAGGAAGATAATTAGCTCTAATGGCATGACAAAGATTTTGAAGAAAGGATAACAAGGATTAATTGCACAATTATACTCACTCAATGTTCAAACATTGAAATTATCCATTTCTCCAAATCTTGAAAGAGTCTTGGACAACCATTCCAAGGTATTAGAGACTCCCAAAGGTCTCCCACCTATTCGTGATCATGATCATGTTATTCACTTGATTCCAAGAAGTGTTCCACCAAAACATCAAACCTTGTAGATATCCATATGCCCAAAAAATTGAGATTGAACATATGGTTGCAGAAATGCTAGAGGCTGGTATAATTCAACCTAGCCAAAGTTCTTTCTCTTCTCTAGTATTATTTGTGCATAAATAGGATGGATCATGTCATATATGTCCAGATTATAGAGAACTCAATAAGTTCATTATTAAAGATTAATTTCTCATTCCTATCATTTATGAATTGTTGGATAAATTACATGGAACAATTTACTTCAACAAGTTGGATCTTCATTTTGGATATCATCAAATTAGAATGAAGACATAAGACATTCTAAAAACAGCATTGAGAACTCATGAAGGTCATTATGATTTTTTGGTCATGCCTTTTGAACTTACTAATGCTCCTTCCACATTTCAAGATTTGATGAATTCCACTTTCAAACCGTTTCTTAGAAATTATGTTAGTATTTTTTGATGATAATCTACAACAAGTATTGAAAAGACCATGTTCAACATGTTGATAGGGTGCTTAAATTATTGGAGGTAAAACTATTGTATGCAAAACACTCCAAATGTTTCTTTGGGGTATAGGAGGTGGAATATTTGGGTCATATTGTATCTCATGAGGATGTTAAGGTAGACCCTAACAAAATTAAATCCATCAAGGAATGGAAAATCCCCAGAACCGTAAAACATCTTCGAGAATTTCTCGAGTTGACAGGGTATTATCACAAGTTTGTTAAGAATTATGGGAAAATAGCAGCACCTCTAACAATATTATTGGAGAAAGATGCAATTTTTTGGACTCCAGAAGCAACTAAGACCTTTGAACATTTTAAAGAGGCAATGCGCCAAGCTCTGGTCTTAGCTACACCAAACTTCACAAAAACCTTTATTGTGGAATGTGATGCCTTGGGGAATGGAATTGGTGTTGTTTTAATGCAAGCAAGAAGACCGTTGCTTTTGAAAGTCGTCCAAACAAGGGAAAGTATTTACACAAACCTATTTATGAGAAGGAAATGTTGGCAATACTACATGCCCTGAAGCAATGGCACCCTTAACTAATGGGAAGACACTTCAAGGTAAAAATAGATCATGATAGTCTTAAATACTTTTTGGAACAAAGATTATCTTTAAAAGAGCAGTAAAAATGAGTCACAAAGATGTTGGGTTATGCTTTTGAAATACTCTACAAGAAAGGAAAGCAAAATGTTGTTGCAGATGCACTCTCAAGAAGGGATGAGGATTTGGAAGCATTTCTTTGTGTCATTTATATTATCCAACCTCATTGGATAACTAAAGCAAAGGATTCATTGAAGAATGACGAAGAGGTGTGGACACTCATTTAAAATTTGCAACAAGATCTCAATATATCTAATACATTTATATGGAAAAATGATTCATTATGGTACAAAGATCGCTTATATCTATGTAAGAATTATCAACTCAAACAAAAGATTATTTTGGAAATGTACACCTTGTTTTTAGGAGGGCACTTACGATTTTTAAAAACTTACCACAGGGTCAAGAAGTAAATTTTTTGGGATGGCCTTAAATATGATATTCAAAAGTTTATGGTAGAATGTTTGGTTTGCCAACAAAATAAAGTTGAGACAATCAAAGCCCTAGGCCTGTTACAACCTTTAGACATTTCAAGTCAGTGTTGGGCAGAGGTCTCGATGGATTTTATCCCAGGTTTACCTAAATCTGAAGGAAGAAGTGCCATCATGGTGGCAGTTGATAGACTTACCAAGTATGCACACTTTTGTGCACTATCTCATCTTTTCAAAGCTAGTACAATCGCTACTACATTTATGGAAACAATTGAAAATCTACATGGAAACCCAAAGATTATTGTAAGTGATAGAGATCTCATTTTCACTAGAAATTTTTGGATATAATTATTTCTTGTCTTGGTACTCAATTAGTTCAAGTTCATCTTATCATCCCCAATCTGACAGGAAAATTGAGATAGTGAACAAATGTTTGGAAGGATATCTTCGTTGCTTTGTATCTGATAAGAAAACAAAATGGGTCAAGTGATTACCTCTGGCAAAATGGTGGTATAACACTTCTTTCCATACCACAATAAAATTGACACCATTTATGGATATCATCCACCGTCCATCACATCGTCTTTAAGAGAAAATTCTAAGGTTCAAGCAATGGAAGATCACATCGAACACCAACAACAAGTTCTCCAACTCTTAAAGGATAACCTACCTCTAATGCATAATCAAATGAAACAACAAGCAGATCAACATCATAGTGAAAGAAGTTTTGGCGTAGGCGATTGGGTATTTTTACGACTACAACCATACAAACAAATGTCCCTCAAGCAATTATCGCCCAAGTACTATGGTCTTTACAAGGTGTTGCAAAATATTGGTGCTATAGCATACAAATTAGAGTTGCCTGCATCTTCCTAAGTACACCCAGTTTTCCATGTTTCATGCTTAAAGAAGTTTATAGGTGACAAGCTTCTAGTTCAAACATTATTACCAAAACTTGATGAGGAAGAAAAAATCATATTGGGGCCTGAAGCGGTCACGGAACAAGAATCTGGCAACTATGGAATCAATCAATTTCATAGTATCTCATTAAGAGGAAGAACTTACCTATTGAAGGTTTCACATGGGAGGATGAGTATTTTATACAGAAGCATCCAAAACTACTCAAGCGTTGAGGACAACACTTTTCTGAAGGAGAGAAGCATGTTAGGTCGTTATAATACTAGGGTACCTCCCATATTATTGTTGTTGTGCCCCATAGAAGCCCACCATTGTTATTGTTGTGTCTTTGCATTATTATTGTTATGTAGGCCCTAATTATATTGTGACCTCTTAGACTCCTATATATACTAAGGAGGTCTTTTCATTTGTATCATCCAAGAATTGTTCATTTATGTGATGTAAAAGGAGGTTTCCCCCTCAAAGAGGCTTATTTTCAAGTCATTGATCTATCTTTATTTTGTTTTTGTGATCTAGCTACATAACAATAATCTCTATATTACCAATGATAATCACAACAATATTTTTTGTTGGAGTGTTCTGGTTATATTTGTTACAACACTGTGTTTCCTTTTGTGACATATCCTTCCACTATGGCATAAATTATTAATTATATTCATAACATTATTCAATGTGTGGTTAAATTAATGTAATGGTGACACACAATTTTTGTGTGATTGAAGTAATCCAATGGTAACACTTTTTTGCATATTCATTGTTACTTTACTTTTTTAGCCATGACATCTTCTGTGGTGTTATTATGCATCTTACTTGGTTTAATATCAATAGACATTGAATATACATATACGAAGGACACTTTGATTTCATTCCATATTTCATTATTGATGAACGACATAACATTAAGAAGTAGAAATATGTCCACTTTGTTAAAATTTTAAAATATTTAAAAAAACTAATAAACTAATTAGATAATAATAATTGCAATATTGAAAATATTCACAAACAAAAGAACATTATTAAGATCTCATCAAATGAATTGAAAAATGCATTGTGAAGTCAAATATGAATTTTCCATTCAATCCACGTGATTATGTAGTTCACCAATACCTTCAATTTTCATGAGAATGGAATCCCCAGGAACAAGATGTCGTGGTGGGTCAAACCCTGATCCAACACCTACATAGACATAACAATGATGCTCAAGTATAATTGCTTTGACTAAACATGTATGTCCACAAGTATTATGAAACCAAATATACAATCAAAGAAGGAAAAATGTCAAATAGTGGTCGCTAAAGGAATTGCTTTCGTAATAAAGAAATATTTCCTTACAAAATACCATGAGTTCATAAGGAATTACATCTTCATCTTGAAGATATCAATTGATTATTGTCCAGAAGTATGCTAGTGTTCTTTTCAAATACATGATATGTCTTTATCAAGGGTGTTAGTTATTGTTTCGCTGAACTACATGCATTATAAAAGGATGTCATTAAGAAAAATATAGATTACCATACATCACTAATTATAGATGTTTTAGGTAATGGAAGAGGAATTAGGATAACAAGTTTAGTTATGCATCATTAAATATAGATGAACTGGTGATAAAATGTAGTGTTAAGGCATTCTTTATGACATCGTTGGTTTAAATCTCAACTATTCCTATGTGCCATGTGTAGGGCCGATGGGTACCCCTAGAGGCTATAGTGGTAGCAAATGGAATCAACACAGTGTCATGCGAACAAGCCTACCCTACATTCAGATTCCACAACATATCAAAAATAAATAGATAAATAAATTGGAGTTACAAAAATTGCAATAGTTGGACAAAGGTCTTACAATTGCTTATATTATGAGTCAAAGGATCTAGACAATAATTTTACTTTGGAAATGCTCAATAATTCTCTAAAAATGTCAATTGATATGACATTAATTGATTAAACATACACAATCATTTTGATTTTTGGTATAGACTCAACATGGCTATAGGATTGGTTTAAACGCTTAAGGGTTTATGGATTTTTCAACAAATTTGTTTAACCTTATTAATTACAATCATTGATCTTAGGAGATGATGTTGATTATTACCCTCCACATCAGTTAGGTCGGTGACAACAATGACTTTAGAGATTCTTTTCCCTACTCAAAACCACCCACACTTGCACCCTTAAGTAAGAGTTATGTGAACCCAAAGGTGAACCTATCAATAAATATCACCATGCATGACCTAATTTCCAAGGCATATGTTTGATTCTCACAATATTTGAGATTGCATAAACCTAACAATCTCTTCCGGTCCATTATGCAATAACGTTTAATAAGAAGAGAAATGATAAAATAATGAATGATATATATATATATATATATATATAGGTGGTTGAAAGAAAGATTGTTATCCTCCCTATTTGTTGTGGGGAAAAGTATCCAACACGGAATGACCCTATCCCACTCTAAGGGTGATAGTTCCTTAGCAACAGTCAAAGCAAAGCTATCTAACATTACTTCTTTATGACATGCAAAAGAGGAAAGGAAGAGATCCACTTATCGATGTCTTGCGCAAATGGTCGATCCAATCTTCTCTCTTTGCTGCTTGCTCCCGGCTCCTTGTCTTCTCACGGGCCCAGCTACACAAGATCCTGCAAACAAGACGAGAAAGGGAAACTACAAGAAGCATGCATTCATAATTGATTCAAGGATTAGCATAAATCAAATACGCAAGTAAGACAATACATCATTGAAACACAAGCGAATAGAAGAACCTCAAATGCTTTATTAATGGAAGAAAGTAAGGTTCAGGCGGTGATACAACCATAAGAGGCCCAATCCAGCATCACCTTCCCGACGGAAAGAAATCTCCTCTTCACCTCCCTCAAGCAATCACCCAATACTCTCAACTGTAAACCAACAGCAATTCTTTGCACAAAATTCCGCCTTTAGATCCCATGGGATGAGATCCTTATATAGAGTTTTGGAGTGAAGATAAGTCAGCTTGATGTGTGACTGTTGTCCTCTTCAACCCCAGTTGTTCTTTAGTTCTTGAGTCCACTCGGAGATTCTACCTTCCACTTGGAGTTTTAGAACCTCTTTACTCATCATTAGGCGAATCTTCTGATCCAAGTGTCAATTTGGAAGCTTCCTGAGCACTAGCACATTGAGGAAAGATTCCTCCACATGTCCAAACTCGCTCAGCGCAGGTAGCCTTTGATGAAGTTGACATTCAGCGCAGGTACACCATGGAGCAGTTGACATTCAGCGCAGGTACACCATGGAGCAGTTGACATTCAGCGCAGATGCTCAGTGGAGCAGCTGCTTTGATCCAAAATTGACCTGTTTTTGAGTGTTTTTCAGTGGAGAACTGATCTGAAGTGCTGTGGTTTGCTGACCTTGTTCCTCTAGGGGTAGGAACAACAATGTTTAGGGACTTTGGATCCCTCAGATTATTGAAATTTCATGCTCTATGCTGTAAGGCACAAAAATGTCTATAACAGTTGCCCCCTAAAGTATGAGGTCGTTTATCGGGTGAAATGCTTTATTAGGAGGATCCGAAGTTCATTCAATCGTCGGGAGGTGACCTGTAACAAAATACAATACAATACATTATTTTTCATACTGCTTTCATGATCTAGCTGATGCGGGCATTTCCCATGCTCAGCTTTATAAATACATTTTCTGTACATAAACAGACGATCGTCTGATAGTAGACTGATAATTCTCTGCTTAAATTATCATCCTTTTAGTAGGATGATCATCTGCTGCACATGTCAATGTTTTTTATCTCCTGAATATATATCGCAGCCCGGATGGATGAAACTAGATCCGGGGTCTTCAAACTTGTCCGATCTTCACTCTAAGTACAGGTCGATCCATGTGAGAATTTCTTGGAGTCGA
This sequence comes from Pinus tabuliformis, assembly GCA_031772625.1. NCBI lineage: Eukaryota > Viridiplantae > Streptophyta > Pinopsida > Pinales > Pinaceae > Pinus > Pinus tabuliformis. The sequence continues at coordinate 571,364,494 of CM062805.1, read as the reverse complement.
ACATGGAAAGACATCGCTTGATTACCAGTCAATAATGTAAATTGTTAACAAGCGCGAGAGGAATCACCGATAATGATGATGACCCTCAAGGTACTACAGCACAATTCACGTGGCATGAATATAGGATTTGGCGTCGAACACCACGCAAAGTCTCCCGGTCGAAGGTCATTAATGTATACCTGTCGCCGGAAGTGAGAAACTTGCCATTGAGGCATGCAAGCTTCAAAGTACTGAGGGGGTGTCCCTAGATCAACTTCTTGGATAATGAGCTGATGTCGACAAGAAGCGATCTGTCAAAGGAGGGCCTTAATGAATCCCACATCAGTGACACGGAACGGAGCTAGTAATTGTGATGATGGTGAAAACGATCTGTGAAATATGATTCAGGGTGGCGGTCATGAAAGGATGAAAGATGATGTATGGCAGTGGATGGGACCCGGTTGACACTCTCCGAATGACATCTCTTGAACATATAATGACACTGATGTGATGGATCGGTAGCATTACCCCAAATGTGGATGGTATGGCGAGACCATGGTGAAGGGACCGGTGAATGAAAACAACCCAACTCGATGTTTTTACGGAGGCAAAAGTGTCATGTTCAAGAGCGACTTGCTACCATTAAGCTTTGAGGTTCTCCCAATTTTTCCCCAGTCATTTCTGACCAGTACCTCTTTATTTTTGTCAAGCTTGAGGAGGATAACATATGCTTGTTCTATAACCTGCCCTTCGGGCAAGCCCATCGCTATGTTTTAACGAGCCTAGCGATAGGGAAACTCGTTCTCGTCTAAAGACAAGTTTGTCGCTATTCAATATTTTTAACGAGCCTAGCGACAAAGACAACTCGGTCCTTTTCATTTTTAGAGAGTCTAAAAAGGGTACATAAAGTTAACTCCGAAGGTCCTTTTTCGTCATCTAATCCCTTAAGTCTGAAAAAGTATAAAACAATACAGAAGGGATGAATGTTCGATAGCTTTATCGAGCCGAACTAGACAAGCGCTCGATCTTTTTGTGCAATAATCCCTCAGGTCCAAAAAGATTAAAATCTAGAGGAGGGTTAGCTCTTCCGGTCCTTTTAACGAGCTGGAAGGCCAAAACTCGGCAAACTTTTCATTTTTTACGAGTCAGTGAAAAGAGCTCAAAGAAGACTCGTATTTTGAGGAATGAGTGATAAACAGGGATAGCAGCAGATTCCAGGTACAGGTTGGAATTTTCCAATCACGGCAGTGTCACAAGGATGGCTAGGTGAAATCACTTTTCGCAGCTGTTCCTCAAAATAGGTAAACAATCAAGTGGATGTGAATGATCGGCCAAATGACGAGTGGAGGTGACGGTGCAAACACGACCAAGGTTTTTATGGCTGATGAATTTACGGTCTCAAATGGTTATTTACCGGTTCATTTTTCTTGATGAGCTTGAACTCTGGGGGAAGCTTGCTCACATGTGCATTTATTTTTTAACGAGCATGAACTCTTGCTAAAACTGCTCGGTTTTGCGTTTATTTTTTAACGAGCATGAACTTTGCCAAAACTGCTCATGTTGCGTTTATTTTTTAACGAGCATGAACTTTGCCAAAACTGCTCGTGTTATAAGATCGAATTCATATTTTACCATGACTAGTCTTTTCTTTTTAGAGATGGTACTATATCATCAATTGCTGCAACAAACTTAGTTAGAAATAGATATCATTAGGTAAAAATGCTAATATTTTACTTTGAACTAAGTAAAAAGTAATTAAAAGATGTTTTTACCTCTCATTTTACCATTTCATTTGCATTTGGCTTGTTGGAGCTTTAGAGGTGCCTCTTCCTCTTGATTTTTCACCAGCTGATTTCGGGAGATTCTGTGGACGATTCTCAGCACCGTCTGGACCAGGTAGGAGCTAAACCTTAGCTCTCTCTTTTCATGGTTTCATTTTCCAGTTTTGTGCCTGTTTTCTTGCCCCCATGAGCCCCTGGGGTTTCATTAGGGCGCTCTGCCATCAGCGCAGGTACCCCATTCGAAACCTGCGTTGGGGTTCAAGCTGTTTTAAGGGCATTTTGTCCCTCAACGCAGGTGGGACTCTTCTCTACCTGCGTTGGGCGTAGAAAAGCTTCTTTGTTGCACAATTTTTCATGGAAATTTTGCCATTTTTTCACCAAGTCGGGGATCTTACTCCTCCTCTCATTTGTTTTGCAGAGTTTATTGGAGCAGAATGACTCTTACATGGCGAGAACGAGAGCATGAAGAGGAGGACATGATTGCCCTCCATGATCCTGTTACGGTGAACGCGCTGCGGAACTGCGGCTTGCTAAAATTCTTCCGCATTTCTAGCATGAGGGCACAAATACTTTTACTGCAGTACCTGCTTGATGCTTGGGATCCTGTTAACCAAGTGTTCCAGATTAGGGGCAAGTCCATCCCCTTGACCATAGTGGACATTTACTTCTTGACTGGGTTGTCAAGGCGGGGTGCCCCCATTTCCTTGTCCGGTTCGGCCTGAGGAAGTGATTCCGTGAGAGACTATGTCCGTCAGTATTGTAGGGAAGGATCCCAGCCGAGCAGAGACGGCAAGGTTACTATCCGTGAGATCACTGATAGGTCTCTCAGGTCTATTCTGTACACGATTTGTACGATGGCCGGTAGTGCATCCCCTCATGTTGCCAACAGGTCTTATGTGCAGCATGCCCTGGAGTGTCTTCAGCCGAAAGTTTTTAACTGGTGTGATGCAGTACTGGTTCAGATGAAAAACCAGTTGACCAAAGTAAAGGACGGGAAGCTGAAGAATTTTAATTTTGGTTCAGTTCTGACTGCCTTTGCTTTGGAGAAGATACCACTGATGCAACCTCAGTACATTGCACTCGACTTGCCTTCTCCCACTGAGCCACGCATGCAGAGGTGGGTTGACCACATGTCCAGACATGCAGGTCAATCTCAGATTACCTTTACTGACACCTTCTTTAGGTGGTTCGAGCGGCAGGATATGGCCTTTTCCGAGTATCCATATATTGGCATGGATTTCCGAGGTGATCCGGATTTGGTGCTACCGGATGGCGAGCAGTGGGGCGATCTTGGTAAAATCTCGACCTTATCACTGTTTACTGTTTCTTTATTTATAATGTCCTTGTGCTGTACTCTATCAAGACTCTAATCAAACTCATGTGTGCATGCAGATGTTGGTCCTGTCCGTCCAGCAGTTCGTCCGAGAGCTCCGGCCGCTGCCCCAGTAGGGGAGGCTCCTGGGAGAGCTATTCTCCGTGACCTTGACTTGGCCAAGATTCTTGCAGCTGTGCAGGAACAGGTCGAGGGTCTTACCCTTGGGATTCCGGATGTACGGATCGACGAGTTGCCTCTTCGATTGCAGCGGCATACTGCTGGTGTTCCTAGACGATGGACTCGTCTTCTGCGCATGATTGCACAGGCCGTGGCATGTTATCATGAGCATCACTAGGCTAGGGTGCCCCCCAGCCATTTTTTGAGTTTTGGGGTCATATGACCGATTTTGTCTTGGTTACAGAACATTATATGTAAACCTTAAACAGTTATATATATTTTTGATTTTCGGTGTTTATTCCAGTTTTTATGTGATCCATGTATGAAACATCGACGATGCTTCTCTTTTTATCAATTTTGCAAATGTCTATCTAACACATAGTTTGCTAATGAGTCAGTTAATGTGTTTAAGTTTTTGGAAATTTGTTGATATTGGATAAAATCAAACTGTCTTTCCAAGATTTTAACCCTTAGGAACTTGCGATAAATAGCTGGATTTCGGACAGAGTAGGTACCATTGAGCTGTAGTACCACGAGCTGTGAGTCTAACCTGACGACTAGCCGGCGTATGCCATGGGTGATGGCATCAGAGAGGAGCTCTATCAACGCGCTATACTCAGCGATGTTATTCGTTGATTGACCAATACATATCCCCCTGAAACTCACTAACTCGCCGCTTGGGTCAAAAATGGCCCATGCTGCAAAGGATAGGTTCCTCGAACTACGACTCGCTCCATCGGCATATCCAACCCACGGTTCCAATGGATTTGACATCTGCAATAAGTGTAAAAATCGGATTACTTAAACCGAAACAAACGCTTTAGCGAAAACAAAAATGTAACAAAAGCATACGGGTTACTATTAGGCATAGTAACGCTTAAGGTACAACCCGTTGCGGGGTTGCGCCAGTGGAATCCCGTCATAATCTACCAACTCGTAGGCTCCTTTTGCTAATACACTCTTAACAATATAAGGGCCCATCCATAAGGACTTAAATTTCCCAGCTCCCAATTTATCGGATTCTTGGTCATAAAGCAAGACCAAATCACCTTCTGAGAAGACACGAGGTTTGACATTTTTGTCGAACTGCGCCTTGACTTGTTTCTTATGGGCTTCGTTAGCCAAAGCGGCATCACGACGGGTTTCATCCAACTGGATTAATTCCAAGAAACGAGCCTCTTCTTCCGAAGTTCCGGGGAGGAGATCAATTGCGAGTTTAAGGGACGAAATTTCACACTGGATTGGTAGGATCGCCTCTGGGCCATACACCAGTTGAAACGGTGTGAACCCAGTGGCATTCCTTACCGATGTTCGGTAGGCCCACAAAGCCGAGTACAGGATCAAATGCCATCTTCTTTTGTGAACCCCCACCATCCTTTGCAGCATGCGCTTCAGGACTTTGTTGATTGCTTCAACTTGTCCGTTAGCTTGCAGATAGTACGGAGTAGAGCTGTCGTGAGACAATCCTAGTTTGGCAGTTAATTCAACCATCATGTGATTGCGATCCATGATCTGTTACTATGGCCTGTGGTATGCCGAATCTAGCGACTACATGATTAAAAAAGAATAGGGCTGTTGTTTCACCAGTGTTATCCAATGTAGGCATCGCCTCGGCCCATTTGGTAAAATAGTCAACTGCGACTATAATATACCCATGCCCCCCGGTCGAGGTGGGGTTACATTGCATGAAATTGATGCTCCACTTGGCGAAAGGCCCCACAGCTATTATTGGCTGTAAAGGAGCGGGGGGTCTTCTGGTTTTGCTATCAAAAATCTGACATGCATGGCAACTTCTAACTGCGGTTATGCAATCTTTGAACATGGTTGGCCAGAAGTATCCTGCTCGTAAGATTCTTTGTGCTGTAGCATATCCAGATTGATGCCCCCCACAGGTGCCTGAATGACATTCATTCAGGGCTTTTTCGGCCTCCTCATGGGTGAGACACCTTCTCAGAACCGTATCGACACCACGACGGTAAAGCGTATCACCGACGATCATGTAGTCTTTTGCTTGGTATCGAATGCGTTTTTGTTCTGAGTGAGAGGTGTCTGGCCGAAACTTCTGGGTTTGGAGATAAACTATTATATCTCCATACCACTCATCACTTGCTGATATCAGAAACAAACTTTCGTCCACGATCGATTCCTTGGACATTTCATCGTTGGACGATGATGGGAGATCGCATAATAATTCTGCGAAAACTAAAGCTTTCTTTGATTTGGATTTCACAAATTCCAGATCAAACTCTTGAAGGATAGCTATCCATTTTGAATATTTGCCCCCAAGCAACTGTCGCGACAGTATATAAGTCATGGGGTTGCAATCTGACAATATGGTGGTCTTCCTGAAGAGGACATAATGCCGAAATCTTTGTATCGCTTGAACAGCAGCAAGTGCTATCTTTTCAACATAAGAATATTTACTTTCTGTATCATTTAAGTTTTTACTTAAATAATATATAGGGTGTTCTATTCCGTCGACTTCTTGAACTAAAACCATTGTAATGGTCGTATCTGCTGCAGCCAGATACAGGTTAAAGTCTCTTTGATAGTCCGGGGCGTACATTAATGATGCTTTTACTAGCGCTTCTTTCAGAGCATCAAAGGAAGCTTGCGCAACCTGGTCCCAGACGAAAGGTACATCCTTTTTCAAGAGATGGGTATAACCTTTAGCAAGTTCTGCGTAATTTGGAATGAACCTCCTCAGAAAGTTTGCTTTCCCTTGGAGTTTCTGAATCTGAAGCAAGTTCGAAGGTGGAGGCAAATTAATGATTGCCTGCACCTTGCAAGGGTCGAGACGAATCCCATCCTTGGAGACTATAAAGCCAAGTAAACGGCCAGAACCGACGCAAAACACACATTTGTGCGGATTGAGTCTTATCTTGTAGTGTCGACAACGTAGAAATACTGCTCTTAAATGGTGCGGATGATCAGTCCGCTTTTGCGAATGAGCCGGAAGATCGTCGAGATAAGGTTGAACGATGTTCTTGATGTCATGGAAAGCATAATTCATTGCTCTCTGAAACGTCGCTCCTGCGTTCTTTAAACCAAAGGGTAATTTTCGATAAGCGAACGTGCCCCACGGACAAATAAATGCAGTCTTTGACTGGTCCTGTGGGCGGATATTAATTTGATTATACCCGGAAAATCCGTCCATAAAAGAAAAGATTTCACATCCGGCGCATTCATCAATTATCTGGTCGATGAAGGGTGTAGGGTAGTTGTCCTTTGGACAAGCTTGATTTACATCCCTATAATCGACACACACTCGTATTGTTCCTTGTTTTTTCATAACCGGGACAATATTCGATACCCAATCGGTTAGAGGAACCGGGTAGACGAAACCAGCATGGAGAAGTTTCTCAACTTCTGCCTTAATGGCAACGGCTTTCTTGGGGTGCACCTGCCAAAGCCGTTGTCTTACTGGTTTGACATCAGGATACATCTTAATTTCATGTTCAACGATACTCGAGTCAATGCCTGGCATTTCATCATACGACCAAGCAAAGACATATCTAAATTCGCGGAAAAGAGCTTTATATATTTCCTGTTCTGAAGGGGAACAACCTTTGCCGACATAAATATTCTCTACAATGTCTGTTTTGGTCGAGATATTTATGGCTATAGTCTCTTCTATATTGGATAGGTTTCTCTCGGAATCCACCGTATTTACAGTATTTGTTAGGAATTCAAATACTGAAGGGTGATATAGGTCGCCTTGAGTGTCTTCCTGAGGAAGGGAACGATGGTGGTTATCATCCCATGGTGCCCCCTCAATCAACATTGACTGCAGGATTCCTTCGTCACTTGCATGCACTCGTGACCAAGGATCCAAAGGGGTACCACATTCTCCTGACCTGTCTACCCAAACGCTTGACGAGCGTTGATTTGGGCTCGCCTCCCATGCCTGAAACATTGATTGCTACAATATTTCGATTGGGCTCGGGCGCAAAACCATTGCACGATCCATGATGACTTTGTCTTTTGCGACTTTCGTGGAAGATATCATGTTCCAGGTTGCTACCAACGGTACATTTCCTATGTACATAGGGTTCGGTAGCGAGAAAGTCCCCATCATCATGGGGTCTTTCAACAGGCCTACTCCGATATCTTGGATTGAATTGTCGTTCTCATGGATCATGGGAATGCTTCCCGTAACTTGTGAACCATTAAGGAGGAAGTTCTGTTGGTCGACGACCATAATCCCTCCTTCAAACGGGAATGCGATCTTCCTAAAATAAGTCGACACGACAGCTGCCATGGCATAAATCCATGGTCTTCCCAGTAGGATGTTGTAATCTAGATTTCCATCTATGACTTCAACATCAATCTCTACTGTTTTTCCACCTAGTTCAACCTTCAAGTTACTTAGAATACCGTAAGGGGTATATGTCCTACCGTCGAATGCTTTTAATGTTGTCGAAGATCTTGACAAGGTTGGTGACCCTAATGTTTTCCAGCAACTCATCGACATAATACATGTAGATGCCCCCTCATCAATAATTGTTCGATGAACAGTTTTGTTGAGGGCTTTCACTTGAATAAGGAAAGCTAGTTGAGCTGGTAACTGAGGGTCATATCCTTTGTGATCAAAGGACACAAGATTGGAATCCTTAGGATCAACCCCCCTATTGCCAATAACAACGCTTGCCTTTGGGATGGACAATTTTGTAGTACCTCTAGAGTCGACATAGCGGATGGCGATTGGGCCAAATCTTCTACTATGTTATAATGTTGCGCCGCTCTGGCGCGAGGATTAAAGGTCGACTTGTGTACTACACCCTTAGGCGGTTTTATTGTTAACTCTGGCATTATGGGTGGGACAACTTCTGTCAAAGTTGTTGTCGAACTACTAGGTTGATCTTTACCTTTTTCGTTTGACAATTGCGGATTCCCGTAATCTTTGTTCCTTGTCGAAATCAAAGCATCATTCTGCTGTTTGGAGATCGATAACATTAGCACTTGTGACGGGGAAGCATTTCCACTATCAACCATATTTTGACCTGGATTGGGAAATGGATCTGTTAATACAGCTAGGTTCTTTGGACTTTTAAAGAATCTCTTGAGCTCAGCTTTGTATGGACAATCTGTTGTCTTGTGATCTTCGTCACATATCATACAAGACCATTTCTTTTTCCCTTTCTCAGGAGGGTTTGAAGAAGTTTTTTCAGGTGACCGATCGTCCTGTTGCTTCTTCTTCCCTTTGTTTTGCTTCTTCTTGCTTCCTGGTTGATTGGTTTCTTTGCCTTTATCTGCTGATATGGCATTTACTTCCGAAGCAATAATCTCTTCATGGGCATTTTGACCTGAAGTCTTACGGGCTTTCTGGGATGAAGCCTTTTTCGATTTCGCGCTTGCAGTGCCAATCACGCCATCTCCGGCATGAGAGTCAATATTCGATTTAGGAGGTGGAGGAATTGAAAATTCAGGTCTAGGGGCGTCAGGTATTTTGTCGTAGAGCGTGCCAGACTGAGTATATACTAAGTCTAAATATTGAGCACGAGCGATGACTTGCTCCTCTGTTACGACTCCCCCCTTGGCCACATCTTCTGTTATAGCCGGAAGTAATGACTTTATAAACCATTCAGCTAATAGCTGATCAGGAACGTAAGTTTTCACCATCCTACGACGGCGACGCCACTCATGTATATGATCTGATATGTGAGTAGCTGTCGTCTGTTTGAAGTTGGTCAGTATCTCGGTTCCTGTTTCATACCTGATTGGTAATTGAAAATGGGTTAAGAAAGTCGTGGCTAAGGAGCTGAAATTGTCGAAAGAGGCTCTTGGCAATTCTATATAACATTTGGTCGCCGGACCTGTCAATGTCCTCTGGAAGAGGCGAAGTCTTATCGAATCATCGTTTAGAGTGTTCGACGAACACCACAGATGAAAAGTCATGACGTGATTCGACGGGTCTTCACCTGGATTTCCATTGAATTTAGGAATGTCGGAGGGAAGTTTGTGAGGAATCGCTGGCCACCAAGGGGCATAAGCAATCGGATCGTTCGTCAACCGATGTAAATCGGGTAACTCTAGAGTTTTCACGAATGGCAGCTGTTGACTCAGATTAGGCGAAGCGTACCCAGGATACGAAGGGATCGCCTGAGCAGTTGGTCTTTGCATACCGGCATAATGTACTTGATGCTGGTATGATTGATATGGTTGGTGGACTACCCCACTGTAAAATGGTTGGTTTAGACCGTTTTGCATGTACGGTTGCCCACTGTTCACAAAAATCTGCTGCTCGGTACCTTGGTACACTTGCTAGAATTGCGGTTGTTGATACTGCACCAACCATGGTTGTGACGCCATGGGTTGTTGTGCTATACTAACCACTGGACCAAGATGAGGGGTAATGGTACCCGTTTGTGCTTGTGCCGCCCCACCAGCCGGCGATTGTGGTTGAGTCGCAGGGTCAAAGGGCTGTTGCATTACAACCTGAGGAAACTGAGGTTGACATACAACAGGCATCGTTTGAACTTGCGACACGGTTACAATCGCTGGTGTCGTCGGGATGTTCGTCATAGGCATTTGTTGTTGCATAGAATACACAACTCTTGGTTGCTGGGGTAGCATAGGTATCCAACCACTTGTAGTTATTCCAGTATAACCTGAATACGATTGTGAACTCCCGTATGGGTAACCTCCCGGAGGGGGTAACGAAAAGGCATATTGCCCCCCATACGGTGGTGGTCCGGAACCGAAAGGGTTTACCACACCTTGAGGACCGGATTGCCCAAACTGATTTCTGAAAGGATCAATTTGTTGAGTTCCAACATAGGAGTTACCGGGCATTATCCCGGGAGAACAAACAGGAACAGACCATACTGTCGTCATGGCCCCCGAAGGGGTTCTCTCTAACTGTTGAGAGCTGGGGACAGATGGTATGCCGGCGAACATTGTCGGAGTGACTACAGGGGGTTATGCTGTCGCTGTGTCATTTGGCACAGTCCTAGATGTTGACGGTTGTTCAGACATTTTGAGTCTATCCAGTAGATTGCCTAGTGATTCTCGAGGAACCTCTCTGGGTGATAGGCTAGCTTCTGATGCAGTAGGAAATAGAGTGATCCCTGCTCCAAAATGTGTCGGAGTAGTTGCTTGCAGATCTTCTACAACTTCCTCTATTGCAATCAGACCAGGTGGAAGAGGAAGACCGTCAGGTCCGTAAAATATTTCTGGTGCCGAAGAAGGGGGTGTTTCGACAGCGACAGTTGTTTGAGGAGCAAGACTCTCTGAACCGATCACTGATGGAACTGATTCAGTAACACAAGTATTTGCTCTCAGACTAGGATCAATGTTACCGTCCTTCTGAGGCTGTTGAACTTCTTCAATAGGGGCAGGGTTTCCAGAAATGTTTGGAGTAACCGGAACCTCAGATGTCGTTGGAACACTTGTTCTAACCGTGACAGGAGATTTGGAACCAGTTGAACGAGTCCGCTTTGCCCGGGTTGTTTTCGATTCCGGAGACAAGGATGGTCGACTCGTAAGCCTCCGCGAATGACGGGTCATCGATTGACTTTCTTCCACGATTGTGGATTACTTGATCAACCAACAATACACAGGGTAAAATGTATTTTCGAATTGAATTAATTTTAGACGCTTTTAAGACACAACTTGCTTTTTCACTTTTTAAGAGTCGAGAAAAAGCTAAAGATGACTCTAGTCTCCTTCGATGTATTAACGAGCCCGAAGTGACAAATGCTCGGATGGACTTTTTCAGTTATAGAGTTTGAAAAAGGCCAAAAGAAACTACTCTGGAGTTCTAGGCAGAGGGTGTGCCAAACCTTTCGCGAAACCACAGAATACGTTTTACGGTACGAGTGGTCGATCTTCGTGAATGCTGTGTTCACTGCATCGCGATCAGTAGGGCGGCCGACACGGCTTCCTATGGATAAAGGCTTTGTTTCTATAGGGGTCTCCCAATATACGCGACGGTACGCGGGAGCACAAATCCGTATTAGTGCTATCGTCCCTCAGGAGGAATCACCCACCTTCGTAGAGATCGACAGTCACTATGTTTAACGACGCCGGAACACGTCTCTACCTAGACCTCTACTGTGTTTCGTTATGTTTCAAAGCGTTGTTATGTAAATTCAGTTCGTTTTAGGTTGATCTTGCTTAGCAGTTTGCCTTTATGGATCACCACGTGATGTATGATACAACTCCTAAATGCAGTCTAAGAATGATAAGCAAGCTTTTTCAATTCTTTCAACTTATGAAAATCTTAACTACTGAGGGAAAAGAAAGACATCATCTTTTCAAACAGATCATAGAGCACACACTGATGCACTTTCCTAAATCGACATGCAAACTGTCAAAATGCACATGCACAATGCAAGTATTTCTTTTCTTCTTCCTTAATGTTGATGTATTACAAAAAGAAAGCTGTTGTATGATTTCGAATTCAATTTCAAGCGAAAATAAACAAGCTTTTGTCCAATAATCAAAAGAACACCTTAAGATTCACTCGTTTCAACACAAGAAATACTGAAATCCGAACCATATAACGAAAGTAAATGCTCAAGCAGCTATGAACAGCAATAAACTAGCTCTTAGAATCACAACGACACTTTATCACAGGTCTAGATCCAAGAGGCCACAGCAAGACTAGTTCACTTTCGCTACGGGAAACTGTGAATGAAAGTAAGAAATACAATAAGAACAATCACGGTTTCTTCACACAACCGAGGCAGAATGATGGCAAAGAAAGATAGTTTCAGATGGGTATACAGGTTGACAGCAGGCTGCAAAAACAATACTGAAAACTGGGCAACAGAAGGCAGGGAACCCCAGTTGCACAATGCAAAACTGGTTCAGCGCAGGTAGAACACTGTCAATCTGACATTCAGCGCAGGTAGCCCCTTCGGGACCTGCGTTGCAGCGCAGGTAGCCTTCACTGCAGCTGCACTGAAGAGAAAACTCTCGTCTCTCTTTGGTTCCGGGTCACAGATTGCTCAAAAATCAACTGTTTTTGGCCAAATCAGAGGCTATCAATCAAGTATACTCTAGAGGATGATTAAAGGAAGATGAACACTATCACAAAGAGCTAATAAGAGTCCTTGTGGATCAGCTCTTCAAATCATAAACATGCCCAGCACTGAGCTAGAGTAGCTGCCCTCTACTTTGCCTTCGAAGGATTCGAATGCAGTTCGATTCGGTACTCCCTTTGTTTAGGAAATGAATAGCAAGAAACACAAGCTACCAACAAGACACGTTCCCCAGTGGAGTCGCCAGTCTGTTGTGGGGAAAAGTATCCAACACGAAATGACCCTATCCCACTCTAAGGGTGATAGTTCCTTAGCAACAGTCAAAGCAAAGCTATCTAAGATTACTTCTTTATGACATGCAAAAGAGGAAAGGAAGAGATCCACTTACCGATGTCTTGCGCAAATGGTCGATCCAATCTTCTCTCTTTGCTGCTTGCTCCCGGCTCCTTGTCTTCTCACGAGCCCAGCTACACAAGATCCTGCAAACAAGACGAGAAAGGGAAACTACAAGAAGCATGCATTCATAATTGATTCAAGGATTAGCATAAATCAAATACGCAAGTAAGACAATACATCATTGAAACACAAGCGAATAGAAGAACCTCAAATGCTTTATTAATGGAAGAAAGTAAGGTTCAGGCGGTGATACAACCATAAGAGGCCCAATCCAGCATCACCTTCCCAACGGAAAGAAATCTCCTCTTCACCTCCCTCAAGCAATCACCCAATACTCTCAACTGTAAACCAACAGCAATTCTTTGCACAAAATTCCGCCTTTAGATCCCATGGGATGAGATCCTTATATAGAGTTTTGGAGTGAAGATAAGTCAGCTTGATGTGTGACTGCTGTCCTCTTCAACCCCAGTTGTTCTTTAGTTCTTGAGTCCACTCGGAGATTCTACCTTCCACTTGGAGTTTTAGAACCTCTTTACTCATCATTAGGCGAATCTTCTGATCCAAGTGTCAATTTGGAAGCTTCCTGAGCACTGGCACATTGAGGAAAGATTCCTCCACATGTCCAAACTCGCTCAGCGCAGGTAGCCTTTGATGAAGTTGACATTCAGCGCAGGTACACCATGGAGCAGTTGACATTCAGCGCAGATGCTCAGTGGAGCAGCTGCTTTGATCCAAAATTGACCTGTTTTTGAGTGTTTTTCAGTGGAGAACTGATCTGAAGTGCTGTGGTTTGCTGACCTTGTTCCTCTAGGGGTAGGAACAACAATGTTTAGGGACTTTGGATCCCTCAGATTATTGACATTTCATGCTCTATGCTGTAAGGCACAAAAATGTCTATAACACTATTACCAAGTACAATACCTGAGCATGATTCTAAGCAATCTTCTCGATTTGGAAAATACTTATAAGTGTTCCAAATGGTTGATTGTTCCTATCCAAGGACATATTATGAAGCCCACATTTTTTCCTAACATTGGCTTTATGGTTTTTTTGAATTAATCATTTTTTAATAATGGGCATTGTGATGTTCGAAGAAAAGTGTCCAATGCATAATGACTAATTCATGTCGTTGTGTATTGATGTTATGAACAGTTCTTTTGGATATGACATTGTGATGATGGCTTTATTATTCATTGGCCAGAAGCATATCACATTGTCCATTTTCTATTATATGATAATCATTAATATTTTTAGATGATACCAAGTATTATGGTGGTTAACTCTTGTGTTTTGTGTGGATATAGGCCTCATGTGTGAGTTCCCTAGCTTATTTAATGTGGATATGCACTTTATTCACTTGGTTATCATGACCACTTTAGCTTTAAAAGAGCCTCCCCTTGTGCACACTTGTTGAGGATGATTGTGTTTATTTAATGGTTATTTTTATATTATTTTATTGGATGGTGGCCTTTTACATTAGCATCCTTGTTGGTGAGTGATTTTTTACATTTACTATCGGTTATTATGAGGATCGGGTTGTGACTCAGTGGAATGCTCCCCTCTTGCATACATGTTAGATACTCACCTATTTTTATGACTATTTATTGCTAGTAAGGTCACCCCATCTTGTTGACATATGGCTTCATTCCTAGCATCTTTGGCATGTATGCACATGGGATTTTGAGTACTCCTCCCTTGGACATAGTTGTTGGCACATGTGAGAGGCTTTGTTATCTTGGAGGCCATGTCATTTATTTGATTATGTGATCAACTAGCCTTTGGAGGCTATCTTTAGCATTGATTTACACTTGACATTATATTTCTCTCTCAATTTGGGATTGATTTACTTTATCGAGACTCTTTCCACACCACTTAATCTCTTGGAGGCCCACATGTGGCACATATGAGTTGGACTAGCACATATTTCCATGCCTTGATCACTCATCAAGAAGGAAAAAGGTCGATGTTGGAGCTTTAGTGGTTATTTCTCACATGCTTGGAGGATTATTCCCACTTCCTTGGGCTCAACTAGATGGATATTTGTACAATTGGCATGGCCACTCATGTTTTATCATCATTTCTTATTTGACTTGTTCATGGTGTTAGCTAGATTAATTACTTGTTTATGCATGCCTAGAATAGATCTACGGTTTTAGCATTGATATTACTATTTTATTAGAGGTTTCATTAGAGAAATTTGAGGTAAAAAATGGGTCTCAAACCAAAAATGTACAATAAAAATCAACTTTACAATAGGATTCAATATGATGATGTCAACCACGGGGGATGATCCACCATTTTTGGAGTAAAAAAGTAAAAAAAATAAAAACTAATTTTTCAACTCGTATTTTCAACTTATATCTCTATGATCGAACGGGAGCACTCGTTGGATGTGGAATTTAATTCTGTATCCAAGGGGTACCCATGTTGCATACATTTGAAAAAATACAAGTTGAAAAATAGGTTTTTCCCCCAAAACTTGATGAGGAAATATAATCTTATTTTATTATTTTCACTATCATTTTATAATATCCCTTAGGAGACCCATTTGAGACTTCAAAATTTCTCTAATGTGAGCTCTTCATCTATATAAGATGAGCTCCTATTATGATGGTTGTTGAAAATTTGTAGAGGCACTTAAGGCTACAATTTTTTAAAGGTGTTTTGGAGCTTGAGGTTTATGGATTTGGAGCTATATTGTTGAAGTGGAATCTTGCTGTTGTGGTTTCTTCAAGCACAAAAGCAAGGATTGTAACTAGGTAAATTTTGTCTTTGCTTGGTTGATTTGATATGTGAATCATTTCCATCTAAATGTTCATGCTTTCTGTTTAAAAATTCTAAACGAATGTTATAGTTCTTGAATTGAAATGGTTGGAATTTAATCCTCTCTATAGTTAACATTCCTTCTTGATGTCTTGAGTTATATTCCTTAATTCATATGTTTAAAAGTCCTTTTTCAGCATTCTAGAATAGCCTTATAAAGGTGATGAAAATTAGTTAATTTAGTTTCAGATTACCCTTATTCTATGATAAAACACTCATCAATGTATCCTACAATAGGCTCCATTCATCTAATTTCTAGGCACTAGCCTTGCTTTCCAACCTTCCTTGAATCATAATTCTTAAATCATTCTTTGGTGGTTTTAAATCTGAAGTATATGAATAGTTAAATCTGAAGTTAGACTTCATTTATTAGTGCCTAAATACACCACTTGCATGGTAGCTTTGAAATGTGAAAATTGCATATAATAATCAACATGTTTGGATCTTATTTTTTAGATCCCAAAAATTCTAAATACCTACCAAAGAGAAAATGTTGTTGTTGTTCAAAAAACATAGTTTGGGAAACAAATCTCTCAAAAGTTACCAAGTGAGAGATGACCTAGCTAGTGAGACAAGGCTACTAAAGGTTCCTCATCAAGTCGTCACTCCATAAATTTTGAATTTGATTTGAACATTTACTTGGTAAATGAATTGATGAAAATAAAGATTCCACTTCCTCTTCTTGGGTTAGCTAAAATCCCTTTGTGAAAAGAAAGCTAAAGAGATTTTTGAATGAATATGTGAGTGGAGACTATGATGTAGCTTTCAGGAAATGAAAAAGGTCATAAAAAATGGTGGTTGTGCTCCCTTTTACATCACTTCAATCATAAATGATCTATTGCTTCACTATTGTATGTTGGATTTAGGGGCATCAATGAAAGTGATCACTGGAAGTAATTAATTAATTCGGATTATACAAAAATGTGTGTGCCATGGACTCTAGAGACACTGATATATGTAGCTTGATCAAAGTTCTTCATGTCAAGCTTCCAACATATCCCAATATTTCACTAGTCATGGAACTAGTTGTCGTAGATGCCCTTGATCCATGGAGTATGTTATGCTGCTATCTAGAAAATGGGCTGCAAACTTGGTGGTAGTATTCAAATGTCTCTCTTATGTTATTTAGAAACATTGACCATAGAATCTAGAACATTGCCAGGAAAGATGATGTGCCCTAGTGACCACAAGATGCCCCATGGTTAGCCTTACACCTTATTGATGGATGCTTCCCTGTTCTTCGAACAATTTATGGATAATGATGACTTGAGATCCCTTTGGAAGGGATGGTGCACCTTTCTTGATGATGATGTTGCCTCATATCCCTATGGCGTCATTATGATGATAGTTAGATTGATAATGTGGGCTTGATGATGGAGATATCTTTATGATGAGAATTCCATTTGACCTTTCGACACTATCTTGATGAGGAGGTGGCTTTAAGTGAGGAGCACTCATGTGGCTCATCTCTTTGCTCTTTATTAATGGAGATGTTCACTTTTGGAGGATGACATAACATTTCGGGACCTTTTTACTTAGACATTTGAGCTAAAAAGAGGCTAATTCTTATGGTTTCTCATTATGAGAGCTATCTTTTAGGTCATCTTGTGACCCAATTAACTTCTAAACACTTAAAATGTTAAAATTTGGCAGCTCAAGGATGAATGTTTCCTAGACGAAATCATATATTTTAGTTTTGTTTGAACCACCTATAATAAAATTTCGTTTCTAACAATTATAATATGACTTTCCAAACATATTAAGTCACATATCAATTTTGAAGTGACTTTCCAAAAATAGAAAGTCATGTCTAAATGATCAAGGATGACCTCGACATATGGAATCCACTTTAAAATCAAATCAGTCATGATTATACAAGTCAAGAATTGATATATTTATCTTTACTATTATTATTATTATTATTATTATGATACTATTATTTATAAAATAGTATAAAGTCATTTACCTTTAATGGATTAATAAAAAATGAATTCTCTCATGGAATAAGTAAATTAAATTGAGAATGTCTTACTTGGGAAATCGAACCTCTCTCTTGGAATAAAATAGTGACTCCACACTTAAGAAAATGTAACCCTCCCTCACTAATTCAATGTATGACAAAAGTGTAACTCCTCCTCATTAAATGCATGTGTAACTCCATGTTGTAGCGGTTGCAACACCCTCCAAAATTTTGGCTTGCATCCAAATTTCGGAGCCTTCCTTAGTTTTTCCTTTGATGGTTGCAAACACTTGAGCTCACCCCATGAGCTCTTGTGAAGTCTTTTTCAACTTTTTCTTGTTTGGCGAGAGGTCGTCTTTCAGCATATTGATTTCTTTGTCATGCTTGTGATGTCATTCTGGCGAGTTTGAAGGTTTGTCTTTGTGTGTTTGGGTTGTCTTCACTATGTAAACCCCCGTCGCACTCACACACAAAGTTGTAATAATTGTCACGCAAGTTCAGTCACAGTTGTTCGAAGGTCTATCACAAGTGTTGCACTTGTCGCTCTCAGCTCAAAGACAGTCTCACAAAGGCATGTTTTTTCTTGTTGTCATGGTGGTTTATGTTATCTCCTCGTCAAGTATGCTAAGTGTATGATCACAATGTCAAGTCTGCACAAATTCACTTGCTTTCGACCCTTAGCCATTTTCCTGAAAATCTGTCTAACAGAACAACCATCTTCCACCAGACCTCGACTGAGCTACATTGCGGAGTCTCATCCCTCAATGACCCTGCTCTATTGACTGGAACTGCGCAGTGCTTGAGGTTGTCCTCTAGGTCAGCTACACTATGCAATCCCGAAGGTGAGGAGCATGTCTTCCTCCCAGAATTGTGCAAACACTGCCTCCATGTCCTAACTGAATTGCGCATTTCTCAAGAATTGTCATCAAGCCTCCTTGTCTATCAGAAGCCTGCACAGATTTGAGACCTGCATCTGCACTGTTCCCCAAAACTGTGCAAACATGCCCAGCTGGTCCTCTACTTCCTTTCTCTGCATTGTTCTCCAAAATTGCGCAGAACTGTCCATCTGACCCTTACCACCTTGCTCTGCACTGCCTTTAGAAAATTGCGCAAACATGTCTAGCAGTTCCCCTGCTGCATGTCCTACACTGCTTCCAGACATTACGCAGTCATGCTCAGCAGGTCCCTCTACAGCCGTAATCTATCTTCCCTTTGGAAACTGCGCAAAATTGTCCATTTGTCCCTCTGCAGCCCCGCTCTGTCTTCCCACTGGAAACTGTGCAGAACTATCTAGTTGTCCCTCTGTATCCCCGCTTTGTCTTCCCTTTGAAAACTACATAGAGGTGTCCCCCCTCAGGGTCCCACCTTGCAGCTGACACTGGTGACTTTCACCACGCAATCCTGCCTCCCAATGGTCACTACACAAATTCTCCCAACAGTGCAGGTTGTCCTCCTGGAATTCCTCATTCCACCATGAGTTGCGCTCTATGCTATCTCAGTGAGTTGTCCTCCCTCCCTATCGCTCGGAATACGAGAACATTCCATCATACTAGACTATGAGGTTTTGGATTTGATGTCATCCTGTCATGAGTGAATTGCAGAAACATGTACATTGATAGATCATGGCGAGACAACGAATGAGATGAAAAAGGAGTGCACATGCTAGAAGACTTTATTGCAGCTGGACGGGCATACCAAGCATATC
Organism: Pinus tabuliformis; assembly: GCA_031772625.1. Classification (NCBI taxonomy): domain Eukaryota; kingdom Viridiplantae; phylum Streptophyta; class Pinopsida; order Pinales; family Pinaceae; genus Pinus; species Pinus tabuliformis. The sequence continues at coordinate 571,345,371 of CM062805.1, read as the reverse complement.
GTGCAACAAGCAAAAGGAACCCATGCATTGAACCATCAAGCAAGACCAAGACCATCGAAGACCCCGCAACACTATGCCATGCAGAGGAGAAGACAAGCACACCAAGACTACATCCATCACTCAACAACGTAGCAGCTCGACATGGACACCATAGTCAGCTAGTACATGTCAACAGTATCATGTCGAGTTGTGTCATGAGTTGTCTCGGCCACATCATCATTATGGGCCATATCTGTTGTAACTGAATGTAATGTAAAGTGAAGTCCAATGGAAACACACAAGAAGTTGAAGAGTCATGTCAGTTGAAAAGTCATGGGAAATTGAACAGCCACGAGGATAGTCCAAAAGACACAAGGGTCAAGCTTCACCCTTGGCTATATATACCCCTCCCATTGTATGAGCAAGGACTTTTCACCTTGGCTCCTCCCACATAGCCTTGAGAGTTTGTAGTTTGTTCTTTGAGAAGCGAGTGGCTTCAATGTCCCACTATTGGGACTAGTGATGTATGGTGTACATATGTGTCTTGGGATTTTTGCTTAATTTAGAGCCATGTTAAGGCTAGCATGTTTTCACGCATGTTTTGTAGATGTTTGTAAGACTACTCTTTAAACATTTGTAATGCATGTTTGTTTAACCTATACTAAGATAGTTGAACTACTTTGGTTATTTTAGTACTTATATTGTTGAAGATGTGTTGTATTGCTTATCAGCGTTGTCTCATCCCTGTGGACTACTCTGTGGGATACTAGACAGACCACCTTTTTGTATTGGTTATCACCATTGTCACATCCTTGTGGACTACTTTGCGGGATACTCGATAGACCATCTTTGTTTTCTAGTTATAACGACCGTCACATCTATGTGGACTACTCCGTTAGGTGGTGTACGTGTTGTCCCCTTCACCTCGGTTTTAACGACTGTCGCATCCATTGTGGACTATTCTGCTGGGTGTTGGACAGACCTTTCTACCTTGTGTGTCTCTTCCTGGGTGGTACTACTACCTCTCATTTAGAGGCTCACTTTACTCTCCCCCTTTGTAGTAAGAGAACCTCGACACAGTTACATTACGCACTCACCAGGCACACGTACCTTGTTGTTTGAAGATACCAACGTAACACTCTCATGTGCTGACAGCTAGAGCCAAGGCAGATCTCTAAGTATATGGCAACTAGGCCTTCATACCGGATGGGACTCCTACACCAAATGGTGTGAGGTCTAGTTGGGACTTCATATCAGGGAGATCCCCTTTGTTGGCGGGTCCAACACCGTCAACAAAATGGCACTAGGAGGGCCAAACGACAGGTTGTTCCCATAGAGTCTAGTTTGAATCTCTTATTTAAAAATGGCTCTTCCTAACATCATAATCCCGGGATGTCTTTCTACAAAGTTCAAATGTACCATCCCTGCAGAAGTTATCCATGACCTGTCCAAGTTAAAGTTCAGTGGTGAGGGTGAACCATATTTTCGTGTGCATGTGTGCCAAGTTATAAAATTTTTCCTACGCCACAAGATAGAGTACGAAGATGTTTGGACTGTATTACTCACCCTCACATTCGAAGGTCGTGCTCAACATTGGTGTTACACATTACCCTTTGCCTCTATCGATTCATTTGGTTAGCTTGCCGAAATGATGATTAAAATGTTCGATGAGTATAGCCACCAGGATTTCCGTGAAAAAATATGTCATTTAAGTATGGAGCCTAACGAATCAGTTGAGGAATTTGTTGATCGCTTCCTTCACCTCTATTATGAAATTCCTGAACGACTTGTGAACTTTGACTTCTTGAGAGAAGAGTTTAAAATGCTTGGTTCATATTTCTCAACATGGTGAACCTCTTGATTTCCCTTCTTCCCCAACTCTTGTGGACCATGAGGCACCTCAGATTGCAAAGGAGGAGCCCAACACCCCGTTTGTTCCATGCCCTCATCCTTTCCCGATCCCAATGTGGGTGCCCCCTTGCGGTGATTGCAAAGCTGAGAAATCTGCGCAGCATGTCCCCAGCGCATCTTCTCATCTGTCTCTTGCTTCTATGGAGGAAGTTCCGAAATGGCTCAGGAAGCCTATAGCAAAAACTCACTCCTCCATTCCGCAAGAGGACGCCACCATTCATAACTCAAGTTTCGAATCCAATCTACATCTCTGCCATCCTCCATCATCTATAAGCCATGACTCCTTGTACCATGACTCACTTGATCAATCCACTTCACCAAACAATTGTTCACATTCTCTTGATTCTCAAGTTGTTGGCCCAAATTGCTATCAAACGCAAGGCAGTCACATTACACAGGCAAAGGAGTAGAAAGGTGGGACATTATCAATCTTCCCTCTCTGATTCAAAATTGAGCGCATCAAAACAATGAGCTTCCATTCTTAAACGATTCTCAATCTGCTAATCTCGGTGGAACATCCTATACAATTATTTCTTCCCATCAACCCCCAATCTTGGGCAGTCATCACTCCCATGCTTCCATATGCTATGATGAATGCCCAAGCACATCATGTGATCTTCCATTTTCTCATGAAGCCTCTAACTCAGATCTAGAATGTGCTCCAGTCAAAGAAGGCATTCATATCAAAACTTCCTCTTCACCTCACTTGCTCGTGTGTCCTACCATTCACAACGCATCCACATGCGTTGGAGATACTCCACATTCTCTTGTTTCTTCATCCGATGAGTTATCTCCTCAATTGACACAAGGAAATGAGGTTGTCCATGACGAAATTGAAAACAGTCTAATCATAGAGTGTACTTCCCATTCCTGCCATCTCTTCTCTTGCATGAAGACAACTCTTCAAGTCAACTTGCTGAAGCTGAAAAATCTGGCGCAACCTGTGAAAAAGGCGGTTGCCATCCTAAGAGCAGTTTTGAAATTAACAACAGCAGCCATCCTCAAGCCATGCATGATCTGGATCAAGCTTCAAAATATGATTCTACAATTCTGGAAAGTTTTGGGACATGCCAAGGAGTCTAGGCACTTCAACGTCAATTGATGGTTATGTCAGAACCTCGCGACTCTGGTAAGCCCCCCAAACCCAATCAGATCTCGTTTCTCACGCACAATCTGTCTATCTGCATGGTCTTAATCGATGTGGACTCCTGTGTAAGAATATTTTGGTATTTCAGGTGGCATCTTTCAAATTTTCAAAATTTTGATTATGAACAAATCCACGAATCTGTTACAGCGCACCTGTCTTCATACACATCTCTTACATCAAACTCGGGTTGGGAGTGTTCGTCTCTCATGAAGTCATCGAATTGTGAAGTTGATCATCTCAAAGACTCTCTTTGCCCGTAATCATACTTATCGAATTTCCCTCTTCATGATCAGCTCCCTAGCCTTCTTGTGAACCTTGCATTGCAAATATGTCCATCATATCTAGCTCATTGCGAACTTGATTCGATTGTGCAGAGTATTCGCAAGATAGTTCAAATTGCAAACTAGGAATCTGATGTCTCAACCAGCTCATCTGATCATTTCTCTATCGTGGGTGACTATCATTTGGCTTATCATTTTCCCATTAGCACATCCTATGACAGTTACTTTGCGCTCTCTGATCTTCAGCGTTTAACATCTCTCCCTTCATATTTCTATCAAGCAGATGAGGCACTTCAGCCTGCGCTGATGGTTATGGCAGGTCCTCATGTCTTGGCATGACTGTTGAGAATGATCAAATTTATTTTTCCTTACAAGATTCCCATTGTGATCCCATCTCTCAAATTGAGAATTCATCCTCTCAAAGATCACAAGGCTTTCAAGACAACCATTATGAATTTTATGATCCAATCGTTGAATGGTTGGAACAATCTTACTTGGCAAGGCATGCAGGCAACAAGTTTCAATCCTTCCCCGTGCTTGCTGAGAAGCTCAGTGTAGATGAGAACGCATCCGCAAGAAGTCTCTAAAGTTTGTTTAGAAAGGGTATCCATCAAAGAGGTAAGCATGTGTATTGCGTGGTTGTCATGTGTCTTTCTACCCACAGGCAAGGCCTTCCTTTCCGTGTGCAACTTGTTCAAGTTTTTTTATTTTCTGTTGCACACTACTTTTTACCTGTTTTAATTGTTTTTATTTTTGTGGATGCAAGTCGGGAGCGACTATGGTGGCTTCACTGAAAATTTCATTTCACGTAACCCTGACCATTTATCCATTAGGATAGGAGTAGGATTCTCTGCATCTCAATTTTCCCTTCCTTGCACTCATATTGCACTCGTAGTTCGTCTTGGTTCTTATTCTGGTTTCACTTCCTATTTTCTTTGGTCTTTTGTCTTCTTGTATTCTAGTTTTGTTTGCTTGTTGTGTACTCCTTTCCTCTCGTCTTGTTTTTCCCTTTCGTGTTGAGTTTTCCTTTTGTTTTCACTACGCGAATAAGTGTTGTGCCTGCACTGTGTTCTGGTTTTTGAATGGGTATGTGGTTGAAGTTCAAAGAGTCTTTTGACAATGCAGCACTTGGCCAGTCCTGTGTCCATCTTCTTTGTGCTTGGTTGTAACTTCTGGCTGATAAAGTCTTGACGGAAAATACGATCCCTCTGTAAAGAAAGTTTTGGTCGAACCATGAACCTATGTTCAATCTGGGAAACCTCATGCCAATACTCAGTTTTCTGCTCTGGTGTGTTCAAGCTTATCCAACTAATAGAAACAGGGAAAGGGAAAATCTAAACGAGCAAACCTGAATAAAAGGTCTTTATATGCTTCTCTGAAGGAATAGCCTCTTTTGTTCTCAATAAGTCGGGATCCCTCTTCCGCCACAAAAATAAATAAGTGCCAATGCACAGTCCTCTTTCAAAAATAACAAAGGGGAAAGAAGAGAAATCCTTCCTGCGTAGAGAGGTGACACAAGCAACTCCATCGGGGTACTGTCCAGGCTCGCTAGCAATGGAGGGATGTTTGTGTTCCTGCGTGACTCTACCAGGGTACTGAATAGGCCTGCTAGCAGTGGAGCAAAACTAGAGATGAAAAACTATACTTTGAAAATCTTAAGCGCGCGAGCCAAATTACCCTTCCTATTTTGAAACACTATGATCTGGCTGAATTTTGGGTTGTGTTCAACTAAGTCTGTACAAGGTGAATCATGTCTGTTCGCGGGGTAAGTGGAAAATCCAAAGTGATCTGCATAACGAATCAATACTCCCCGAAAGGCCAAGGCCCCGCGCTAAAAAAATGAACCAAAACAAAGAAGCTAGTATTCAACCAGTGTGTTGTCAAGTGTTGTAGCAGCTGCAACACCCTCCAAAATTTTGGTTTGCATCCAAATTTCATAGCCTTCCTTGGTTTTTCCTTTGATGGTTGCAAACACTCAAGCTCACCCCATGATCTCTTGTGAAGTCTTTTTCAACTTTTGCGTGTTGGACCAGAGGTCGTCTTTCAGCGTGTTGATTTCTTTGTCATGCTTGTGATTTTATTCTGGCTAGTTGGAAGGTTTTTCTTTGTGTGTTTGGGTTGTCTTCGCGATGTGAACACCCGTCGCACTCACACACAAAGTTGTAAGCATTGTCGTGTGAGTGTCATCACGGTCGTCCGAAGTTCTATCACAAGTGTCGCGAATGTCGCTCTCAGTGCAAAGACATTCTCACTGAGGACATGTTTTATCTTGTTGTCATGGTGGTTTATGTTGTCTCGACGTCAAGTATGCTAAGTGTATGATCGCAATGTCAACTCTGCACAAGTTCGCTTGCTTTTGACATTTAGCCATTTTCCTTAAACTTTGTCCGACCAAACAACCCTCTTCCTCTGGACCTAGACTAAGCTGCATTGCACAGTCTCAACCCTCAGTGACCCTGCTCTGCTGCTCGAAACTGCGTAGTGCTTGAGGTTGTCCTCCAGGTCAGCTGCACTATGCAATCCCGGAGGTGAGGAGCGTGTATGCCTCCCAAAATTGCGAAGAGATTGCCTCCATATCCCAACTGAACTGCGCATTTCTCAAGCACACTCATCAAGCCTCCTTCTTGTCTACCAGAAGCCTGCACTACTCTGAGACCTGGGTCTGCACTATTCCCCAAAACTAGGCAAACATGTCGAGCTAGTCCTATGTTGCCTTGCTCTACATTGTTCTCCAAAATTGTGCAGAATTGCCCAGCTAACCCTTACTGCCTTGCTCTACATTACCTTCATAAATTGTCCAGACATGTCTAGCAGCTCCCTTGTTGCATGTCCTGCACTGCTTCCAAAAATTGCACAATCATGCTCAACAGGTCCCTCTGCAGCCTCGCTTTGTCTTCCCTCTGGAAACACAGCCATCCACTAGAGCTAATTGTGCACCTCTTCTATAACACAACTCTCAAAATCCTACTGATCTTGATTAAGTATATCAGATAGGAAATTACCTAACAACATGGTGTGCACATGCTGAAGATGTTTTAGATGATCTGGGTAGGCAAGTCGATCTAATAAATGCCAATCTTAAACTATTATATGATGAACAACAGACTGAAAAAACAGAAAAGGAAGAAAAGAGAAGAAGAAGGTAGAAGAAGAAAGCAAAAGAAATCCCCAAATTTAGAGTAGATATGAGTGCTCCCAACTATTAGGATCAAGAAGAAGAAGAAACTGAAGAAGTAGCTACTGCAACAAGTGCAGAAGAGTCTAGCTCAAAAGTCTCTGGAAAACTTGCCAGAGTAAAAGAAGAAATTTATAAACAAGAAAAACCATTTTCTTCAAAGAAAGAAGTAATGACTCTTGACCAAGCTGCTTCCAAGTTCCCTTCTTTCATTTTACCTTCAATAAACAATCAAAATAAAGCACGTGTTCAAAGAAGTGTCTAAATACCCCAGAGTAGAAGAAGATTTATATGTTGCAAATGCAAGTGGGTATGTTTTAGATTTAGACAATTCATCAAATCTAGGAGAATCCATTAGAATATGGATAGGTGCCCTGTATCAAATGTAGGTTACGACAAAACTAGATAATGTTTCCATCGTGGTCCTTGTGGAGAAAAGAATGACCGGAATTGTATATGATTGGTGGATGGGACCATTAGATGAGGAATGCAGAGCCGTCATGGAAGCAGGACTGGCAACATTAGAACACTTGTTGAAAACTCAGTTTGTTCCAGAACCTGTAGATGAGAAAAAACAGCTTATAACAGACTTAAGCCGCATGGAATCAAACCCCTATTCAGTCTTGTCATTTCTAAGTCAAGCTATAGACAGAGTCTGAAGCCAGCCAGGTAGCCTTCGAAAAGCTTTTGTTTTACAATTTCTTATAAGATAAAAGCTACTTCAGTCAATCTCTGGTTTAGTTTGAAAATGTCAAACCTCTTGAGATCATTCTCTAATATAGATAGACGTACTATTTCTGAAGTCGATTCTAGATCTATTGAAACTAAATGTTCCAAACATGAGAAAGTCAAAGACCCTAAAACATGGAACCCGCCAATCTTAAGCTCAAAAGAAATCTATCAGGTTCCATCGATCTTTAGTATCTCTCGAAAAGTTTGTTAAAAGAAGTAGAATTGAAGATTAAGATTTCTAGACCATCTGTACAAATTGTCAGTCTAAATTTATTTTCTGAAGATGAAATTCAAAAATTCAAAAAATATGTTCAAGAAAAGAAGTTTTCTTATCTGCATTTTGGAGGGATAAGGATTGGTTTAGCTCCATTGTTCCGCCATGGTTTAAATACGCCATGCATATCCGAAGTGTTTGATACCAGGCATAACAATTATGACCATGCACGAATCGGAACAATACTGGGAAATTTACCTTCCGGTTGTCAGTATGGTACAATATATCCAGATTATGCCATCAGTCTATCTGTACTCATCTTAAGGATTGTTGGAAAATCTTGGTTGGAGTTCAAGGTCTTGAAATAGTGGAGGATAGTGAGTTCTTATATGTTCTTGTTCAAACATCATTTCAACTTACCAAAACTGTTCATCCCAAGCTAAAACAACCAGTACTTAAGGATTGTGTGACTGTAGAAGTTAGCAATGCACAGGTTGAAGGTGTCGCCTATGATAAAGAAGCTCTTCCAAATGACTAGTATATTCAATATAAGTCATTGGCAACTTTAGACAACCCAAAAGGAAAAACAAAAAGAATGTTTGTGAGTGATGGTCGGGTACGTATAATGCCAGATAAGTCCTCTATACCGCGACCAATCTTTATGCCATAGAAACATGTATTACCAGCCATCTCTGAGTCAGATCAACCATCTACAAGCAGTCGCAAATCTTTTTCCAGAAATGTATATAGTCATCCTATCCCAAAAACCAGTGTTTCAGTTCCTTCTGATCAATTGTATATACCAGAAGAAAAACCGTTTTTTGTTGTAAATAAAATGTTTAGAACATTCATGTCTCATTTTCCACCAGTAGAAAAGTTTCAACATGCAAATCGTCGCTATGTCAAAGGGGGAAAATGGCTGCCAAAAACTAAGTTTTGTACTTCTTCATCCCAGTCAAAACAGCGATCCACTAGACCCGATTGTGCACCTCTTCTAGAACACAACTCTCAAAATCCTACTAATCTTGATTAAGTATATCAAATAGGAAATTACCTAACAACATGATGTGCACATGTTGAAGATGTTTTAGATGATCTGGATAGGCAAGTCGATCTAATAAATGCCAATCTTACACTATTATATGATGAACAGCAGACTGAAAAAAAACAGAAAAGAGAAGAAGGTAGAAGAAGAAAGCAAAATAAATCCCCAAATTTAGAGTAGATATGAGTGCTCCCAACTATTGGGATCAAGAAGAAGAAGAAACTGAAGAAGCAACTACTGCAACAAGTGCAGAAGAGTCTAGCTCAAAAGTCTCTGGAAAACTTGCCAGAGTAAAACAAGAAATTTATAAACAAGAAAAACCATTTTCTTCAAAGAAAGAAGTAATGACTCTTGACCAAACCGCTTCCAAGTTCCCTTCTTTAATTTTACCTTCAATAAACAATCAAAATAAAGCACATGTTCAAATAAGTGTCTAAATACCCTAGAGTAGAAGAAGATTTATATGCTGCAAATGCAAGTGGGTATGTTTTACATTTAGACAATTCATCAAATCCAGGAGACTCCATTAGAATATAGATAGGTGCCCTGTATCAAATGCAGGTTACGACAAAACTGGATAATGTTTCCATCATCGTCCTTGCGGAGAAAAGAATGACCGGAATTGTATATGATTGGTGGATGGGACCATTAGATGAGGAATGTAGAGCCATCATGGAAGTAGGACTAGCAACATTTGAACTCTTGTTGAAAACTCAGTTTGTTCCAGAACTTGTAGATGAGAAAAAGCAGCTTATAACAGACTTAAGCCGCATGGAATTAAAAGATTTGAAATATCTTGACCAATTTGGTAAAGATTTTATGGCTAAAGTCTTTAAAGCTAATTTATCCAATGACACCGCTCAAAAAATTTCATTTCTTTCTATGCTGCCATGGAAACTAGGAGATCTCATAATGAGAGATCTAGATGTACAGGCCAAAAAGATAGATCAAATATATTGGGTTGATCTTCTGTTTAGGTGCACTGAAAAGCTCAAATATTTATGCTGGCAGAAAAAGGCACATGACATTACACCAAGTTCAGATGTCTGCCGAGTTGTGTTACCATCGACACCATTTAAAAAGAAGAAGAAAACCAGAAAATATGGAAAATTCAAACCTAAGAGAATTTCTAATCCCAAGAAGCCATTTAGAATGTTCAATTTTTTGAAGAAAAGAAATAGACCAAGAAATAACAACTGTTGTTTCATTTGTCAACAAGAAGGTCATTTTGCTCGAAAATGTCCTAATACTTCCTCTAATAAGTTAAAAGCTTGTTTTGAAATTGAGGAATTCAAAGACGATTGGTCTATTGTAGAATCAGAAGATAATGGCTCTGATGTATATATTTTAATAGAGGCTTCAGATACAGAAACAGATGTAGATTGTGTACAAAAAATGAACATTTGTAAAAATTGTTCTGATGATGAGGATTTTTTTGAAGAATTACATTACAGTGAAGAATTTGATGAAATTGATACCGAAGTCACAGAAGAAACTTCAAATAGCTCACAAGCAGAGACAGCCTTAGAATGTTCACAGTTCATAACAAAGAGAAAGGTAAGCAGCCAGAACCATTGATTGCAGAATTGAATTCTTTTTTTCCATATCAAAAGAAAGTTGTTGCTTCCACACAATTGGTTATTCTAGAATTTGACAGAGTTGCAGAACAAAATTTGTTAAAAAAGATTGTCAAAACCAATAGTTTGATTTATATCCTAGTAGAAGTTCAAGTCAAAGGTGAATGGATTAATGTGGATGCCTTTGTTGATACTGGTGAATCAAACAATTTGGCTAGACCATCTTTATTTAAAACTCTTTGGAAACCGCTTCAAAATATTCTTGTTTCTAAAACAATTGGGGGTTATGTTCAGTGAAATCATTATGTTGATAACATTCCTTTAAAAGTTGGGGGGAATATTGTCAAAATCTCAGCTATTCAACATTATGACCCATTTGCAAGCTTAATGCTAGGAATGCCTTTTATTAATTCAGTGCTCCCAGTGACAATCAGCGAAGATAAGCTGATTATAAATTTAAAGAAAAAGGTTATTTCTGTTCCAAGGTTTTTAATAGCAAATTTTGAAGCTCGAAGAGAAAATAGCCAGAAGAGAACAAGAGCACGAAGACCAAAAAACGACTCTAACAATTGGCAAGAAGTCTTGCAAATATATGAAGAAAGGATAGAGTCTAAAAACAAACAAAAGGCATGCACTGAGATGAATTGGTCTGATGAACAAAAATCTATTTATGAAAGATTGTTAAAAAGTTGTTCAAACAATCCCCAACAATTTTGGGAAGTCGAAAGTCCTAAGCAAGAGATAGTTACTCTACATGATAATGGAGTAAAAGGAAAACTTATCCCTTGCACGCCCACCAGTGTTTCAGTTCCTTCTAATCAATAGTATATACCAGAAGAAAAACCGCTTTTTGCTGTAAATAAAATGTTTAGAACATCCATGTCTCATTTTCTACCAGTAGAAGAGTTTCAGTATGCAAACCGTCGCTATGTCAAAGGGGGAAATGGCCGCCAAAAACTAAGTTTTGTACCTCTTCATCCCAGTCAAAACAGCGATCCACTAGAGTTGATTGTGCACCTCTTCTAGAACACAACTCTCAAAATCCTACTGATCTTGATCAAGTATATCAGATAGGAAATTACCTAACAACATGGTGTGCACATGCTGAAGATGTTTTAGATGATCTGGGTAGGAAAGCCGATCTAATAAATGCCAATCTTAAACTCTTATATGATGAACAGCAGACTGAAAAAAAAGAAAAGGAACAAAAGAGAAGAAGAAGGCAGAAGAAGAAAGCAAAAGAAATCCCCAAATTTAGAGTGGATATGAGTGCTCCCAACTATTGGGATCAAGAAGAAGAAAAAACTGAAGAAGCAGCTACTGCAACAAGTGCAGAAGAGTCTAGCTCAAAAGTCTCTAGAAAACTTGCCAGAGTAAAAGAAGAAATTTATAAACACGAAAAACGATTTTCTTCAAAGAAAGAAGTAATGACTCTTGACCAACCCGCTTCCAAGTTCCCTTCATTCATTTTACCTTCAATAAACAATCAAAATAAAGCACATGTGTTCAAAGAAGTGTCTAAATACCCCATAGTAGAAGAAGATTTATATGCTGCAAATGCAAGTGGGTATGTTTTAGATTTAGACAATTCGTCGAATCCAGGAGAATTCATTAGAATATGGATAGGTGCCCTGTATCAAATGCAGGTTACAACAAAACTGGATAATGTTTCCATCGTGGTCCTTACAGAGAAAAGAATGATCAGAATTGTATATGATTGGTGGATGGGACCATCAGATGAGGAACACAGAGCCGTCATGGAAGCAGGACTGGCAACATTAGAGCTCTTGTTGAAAACTCAGTTTGTTCCAGAATCCAGATTATACCAATTATGTGGAGAGTACTTAGATTAAAATAATAATGCAAGACTTTGTGAACTTACTCGAAAAATTTCAAGACGAACGAAGGGCAAGAAAACTTCTCACACTGAGTATGCGAGCACACACGAACTCTCTCTGTGGTCTTCACAACGCCATCGCCTTACAGCTCCAAGTTCTTTTGAAGTTCAGAAATTGTCCTCAGACAGGCGGCCCAATAGGCTTCAATATTAATTCAAATAAAGATTTACAGAGATTTGCAAATTACAAACAGAGATCAAAGAAGCACTCCTTCAATCACCTTGGGCTTCCCATGGAGAGATCTCTTACTTATAATTTTTCAAAATATTCTACTCTATTCTATGACACAACTAAAGGCGGAAATAATTGAGGGTCCTGTTGGAATTTTCTGATTCGACGGTGTCTACTCAACTTTTCCTTTTACAAAAGAAAAGACTACCAAGGTCCTTTCGGACTCCTATCAAAATCATAATCGTCCTCTGATGATTCTTGTCTAGCTAAAGCAGTTTTGTCCAATATTTTTAGATACTCCTAGTCCACCATCTTTGCATATTCTTCGTCCCAATTGATTTTGTATGGATCCTGGGCATCCTGTTACATGTCCTGAAAAGTGGAATCTTCAGCTTTACCTTTTCCTTTTGTATCTACTGTTACTATTCCTTTGCCTTTTGGAGATGCTCTTCTTGTTGAAATTTGTCCCTTATCCGTATTTATATTTATCGTATGGAGATTCTCTTGTTGTGGAGTAAACATCAAAACTCGCTTTGCCCACTTGTCGACAAAAGGCATAGTCTTAATTTCTATGTCAAGAAAAGAATCTTTAAATGCTTTCCCAAAAGCAGTTGAACATTGAACTGCCAACTCTATCCCATCTAGAAACTCCCATTTCAAAATCTGAAACATATTAGTGGAAGTTTCTATTGCATGTTGAACCCATAATTGGCAATTTTCATTAATGTAAGTTTTTGCTTGCCATCCCATCTCAAAGATTATAGATGTATAGATTCTGTTTGAAAGCATCAGGCTGATAATCTGAACTACGTCATTATTCCTGTTTCCTGCAACAACACTAATTGTGATTAGTGCCTTCTGATTGATTACAAATTTTAAAGCTTTTGGATCTCCCTGTAGTTCATCAATCTTTTGTATGGCTTGCTTCTTTTCCATTAGTTTTATTTTTCCAAATTCTTTGAACCAGAGAACTAATTGTTTGGAAAGATCTTCTTTATCTGCAAACTTGTTGTCTCCCGTGGTTTCATAACAAAATACTTGTGCAAAAGGATTTGGAGAGATGCTTTCTCTTAGTCTTATGTTTTGATAATCCCAGGGTGATGAAAACGTTCTTAAATATTGTAATGTCCTCTGGATATATTGAGAAGTTCTAACTGATGGCTTCTTTCTGCAAAATCCTTCTTTAATTTCCCAATCAGCGAAGTTTTCAAAAATCTCGTATTAGGGAAACGTATCAGTGGATGCATAATTCTCATCAAATCTCTACAAAAATGTTGCTTCAAGTTCTTCAAAAATATTTGGAATCCTCAGAGACCAAATATATCTTTCAACTTCTTCTTTAACCTGTATAGTTTCCAAATCTAACATTTGTGCTCCAGTAAAAATACTTAGAGCAAAATCTATTCCTCCTATCAACTGATAATAGTTCAAGATTTTAAGGATCCAAAGCATGTTTTCTGTAAATTGGCATGACCATAGATCAGATAAGCTTTTAAAATAAATTTTACCCTTCATATTTGGTAAAGGATATACTTTTACCAGATCAGCATCTAGGCCTAATGTTATGCCAACATTTTTTGACTACCATGCTTGGCATTTTTGGATCCATTGATTTCTTCGAGTCTTAGTCCCACAATCTTCTTTATTTCTACAGTCACCTGGCTAACATGACCTTCTAGGATTTTGAATCTATGTACAGATGTACTAAAATCATCATCTTGAGGCTCCTTCCCTAGTATAGTAAAAAGTGCTTTATTCATATCTCTTGTTAAGGAATCAGCTAAAAAGTTAGAATTTCCTGGAACCCATTCAATGTCAAATTCAAACTACTAAAACCATATCTGCAATGAAAGAAGCCTCCCTCGAGCAAGTTGCCCTGAAATTTTAGCAGACATAAAATATTTGAAATTCATTGAATCTGTTCTAATCAGAAATTTCACTGGTGCTAGATACAATTCAAAGCGCTGAATTCCAATGAAAATGGCTAAAGTTTCCTTTTCTGCAATGAAATAATACTTTTGGTGTGGAGAGAACTCACCAAATGCATATGCACATAATTTTTCTTCTTCATTCTCCCTCTTTTCAAAAAGAATAGCTCCCCAAAAACTGTGAGAAGCGTATGTTTGTAATATCAGAAGACCATCACCTAGTAGTTGTAACTTTGGTCGTTGTTGACATTCTGATTTAAGTTCTTTGATAGCTGCAGTTGCTTCTGTAGACCATCCTCCTTTTAAATGTTGCCTGATAAGTGTTGTTTTTTCAGATAGTCTGGGGATATATCTGTGAACATAATTTAAGACACCCAAAAACCTTTGAATAGATTTTGTGTCTTTTAACTCATCAGGAAACTGAGACAACTTGGTTAAAACATGGGGCTGCATTTGAATTTGTCCGTTTACGACATTAATCCCCAAAAAATTTATACTGTCTTGGAAAAGGACCATTTTCTTTTTAGATAGCACTATACCATGATTAAGAATATTTCCAAATGCTTCAAATGGGTTTCTAGATCAGGACTATGTATAAGTATATCATCTATATATGTAACTATAAAATCATACTTACCAAAAATATAGTCCATTCTTCTTTGAAAAAATGCAAGCACATTTTTCAGTCCAAATGGTACCACCATCCACTGATAGAAACCAGTGGGGCAAGTGAAGGCAGTTTTATGCCTATCTTCTTCTTGGATTTGGATCTGATAGTATCTAGACTTCATATCAAACTTGCTAAATACTTTATTGTTTTGAATCTTCTGCATAATCGTCTCTGCCCTGGGTGAACGGTAATGGAAACTTTGAGTAATAGCATTCAGAGGTTTATAATTTATTACTATTCTGGCCTTTCCTCTGACAATTTTTGAGTGATTTCTAACCAAGAACGTTGAACAAGAGTAGTGAGAATCACTTGGCTTAATAAAATTCAAACTCAACAATTCTTTTATTTGGCTTCTAAATTCTTGTTCGTCGGTGGGGGTGTAAGGGATAAGCTTTCATTTTACTCCATTATCATGTAGAGTAACTATCTCTTGCTGAGGACTTTCGACTTTCCAAAATTGCTGGGGATTGTTTGAACAACTTTTTAACAATCTTTCATAAATAGATTTTTGTTCATCAGACCAATTCATCTCAGTGCATGCCTTCTGTTTGTTTTTAGACTATCATTTCTTCATATATTTGCAAGACTTCTTGCCAATTGTTATAGTCATTTTTTGGTCTTTGTGCTCCTACTCTCTTCTGGCTATTTTCTCTTCGAGCTTCAGAATTTGCTATTAACAACCTTGGAATAGAAATAGCCTTTTTCTTAAATATAATCAGCTTATCTTGGCTGATTGTGACTGGGAGCATTGAATTAATAAAAGGCATTCCTAGCATTAAGCTTGCAGATGGTTCATAAAGCTGAATGGCTGAGATTTTAACAATATTGCCCCCAACTTTTAAAGGCATGTTATCAACAAAATGAGTTAACTGAACAGAACCCCCAATTGTTTCAGAAACAAGAATATTTTGAAGCGGTTTACAAAGAGTTTTAAATAAAGATGGTCTAGCCAAATTCTTTGATCCACCAGTATCAACAAAGGCATCCACATTAATCCATTCGCCTTTGACTTGAACTTCTACTAGGATATAAATCAAACTATTGGTTTTGACAATCTTTTTTAACAAATTTTGTTCTGCAACTCTGTCAAATTCTGGAATAACCAATGTTGTGGAAGCAGCAGTTTTCTTTTGATATGGACAAAAAGAATTCAATTCTGCAATCAATGGTTCTGGCTGCTTACCTTTCTCTCTTGTTATGAACTATGAACATTCTAAAGCTGTCTCTCCTTGTGAGCTGTCTGAAGTTTTTTCTGTGACTTCGATATCACTTTCATCAAATTCTTCACTGTAATGTAATTCTTCAGAAAAATCCTCATCATCAGAACAATATTTACAAATGTTCATTTTTTGTACACAATCGACATCTGTTTTTGTATCTGAAGCCTCTGTTAAAATATATACATCAGAGACGTTATCTTCAAATTCTACAATAGACCAATCGTCTTTGAATTCCTCAATTTCAAAACAAACTTTTAACTTATTAGATGAAGTATTAGGACATTTTCGAGCAAAATGACCTTCTTGTTTACAAATGAAACAATAGTTGTTATTTCTTGGTCTATTTCTTTTCTTCAAAAATTTGAATTTTCTAATGGCTTCTTGGGATTAGAAATTCTCTTGGGTTTGAATTTTCCATATTTTCTGGTTTTCTTCTTCTTTTCAAATGGCGTCCATGGTAACACAGCTCAGCAGACATCTGAACTTGGTGTAATGTCATCTGCCTTTTTCTGCCAACATAAATATTTGACCTTTTGAATGCACCTAAACAGA
This sequence comes from Pinus tabuliformis, assembly GCA_031772625.1. Taxonomy (NCBI): domain Eukaryota; kingdom Viridiplantae; phylum Streptophyta; class Pinopsida; order Pinales; family Pinaceae; genus Pinus; species Pinus tabuliformis. The sequence continues at coordinate 571,328,871 of CM062805.1, read as the reverse complement.
AGATCAACCCAATATTTTTTATCTATCTTTTTGGCCTGTACATCTAGATCTTTCATTATGAGATCTCCTAGATTTCTTGGAAGCTTAGAAAGAAATGAAAATATTTGAGCGGTGTCATTGGATAAATTAGCTTTAAAGAGTTTAGCCATAAAATCTTTACCAAATTGGTCAAGATATTTCAAATCTTTTAATTCCATGCGTCTTAAGTCTGTTATAAGCTACTTTTCTCATCTACAGGTTCTGGAACAAACTGAGTTTTCAACAAGAGTGCTAATGTTGCCAATCTTGCTTCCATGACAGCTCTGCATTCCTCATCTGATGATCCCATCTACCAATCATATACAATTCCGGTCATTCTTTTCTCCGCAAGGACCATGATGGAAACATTATCTAGTTTTTGTCGAAGACCCTGAAACATGGAACCCACCAATCTTAAGCTCAAAAGAAATCTATTAGGTTCCATCGATCTTTAGTATCTTTCGAAAAAGTTTGTTAAAAGAAGTAGAATTGAAGATTAATATTTCTAGACCATCTGTACATATTGTCAGTCTAAATTTATTTTCTGAAGACGAAATTCAAAAATTCAAAAAATATGTTCAAGAAAATAAGTTTTCTTATCTGCATTTTGGAGGGATAAGGATTGGTTTAGCTCCATTGTTCCGCCATGGTTTAATATGCCACGCATATCTGAAGTGTTTGATACCGGGCATAACAATTATGACCATGCACAAATCAGAACAATACTGGGAAATTTATCTTCCGGTTGTCAGTATGGTACAATATATCCAGATTACACCATCAGTCTATCTGATACTCATCTTAAGGATTGGTGGAAAATCTTGGTTGGAGTTCAAGGTCTTGAAATGGTGGAGGATAGTGAGTTCTTATCTATTCTAGTTCAAACATCATTTCAACTTACCAATACTGGTCATCCCAAGCTAAAACAATCAGTGCTTAAGGATTGTGTGACTATAGGAGTTAGCAATGCACAAGTTGAAGGTGTCTCCTATGATAAAGGAGCTCTTCCAAATGACTGGTATATTCAATATAAGTCGTTGGAAACTTTAGACAACCCAAAAGGAAAAACAAAAAGAATGTTTGTAAGTGATGGTTGGGTACGTATAATGCCTAATAAGTCCTCTATACCACGACCACTCTTTATGCCACAGAAACATGTATTACTAGCCATCTCTGAGTCAAATCAACCATCTACAAGCAGTCGCAAATCTTTTTCCAGAAATGTATATAGTCATCCTGTCCCAGAAACCAGTGTTTCAGTTCCTTCTGATCAATTGTATATACCAGGAAAGAAAAAAAAAACATTTTTTGCTGTAAATAAAATGTTTAGAACATCCATGTCTCATTTTCCACCAGTAGAAGAGTTTCAGTATGTAAACCGTCGCTATGTCAAAGGGGGAAAATGGCCGCCAAAAACTAAATTTTGTACTTCTTAATCCTAGTCAAAACAACAAACCACTAGAGCTGATTGTGCACCTCCTCTAGAACACAACTCTCAAAATCCTACTGATCTTGATCAAGTATATCGGATAGGAAATTACCTAACAACATGGTGTGCACATGTTGAAGATGTTTTAGATGATCTGGGTAGGCAAGCCGATCTAATAAATGCCAATCTTAAACTGTTATATGATAAACAGCAGACTAAGAAAAAAAAAAAAACCACAGAAAAGGAAGAAAAGAGAAGAAGAAGGCAAAAGAAGAAAGCAAAACAAATCCCCAAATTTAGAGTAGATATGAGTGCTCCCAACTATTGGGATCAACAAGAAGAAGAAACTGAAGAAGCAGCTACTGCAACAAGTGCAGAAGAGTCTAACTCAAGAGTCTCTGAAAAACTTGCCAGAGTAAAAGAAGAAATTTATAAACAAGGAAAACCAGTTTCTTCAAAGAAAGAAGTAATGACTCTTGACCAAGCTGCTTCCAAGTTCCCTTCTTTCATTTTACCTTCAATAAACAATCAAAATAAAGCACATGTGTTCAAAGAAGTGTCTAAATACCCCAGAGTAGAAGAAGATTTATATGCTGCAAACGCAAGTGGGTATGTTTTAGATTTAGACAATTCATCAAATCCAGGAGAATCAATTAGAATATGGATAGGTGCCCTGTATCAAATGCAGGTTATGACAAAACTGGATAATGTTTCCATCATGGTCCTTGCGGAGAAAAGAATGACCGGAATTGTATATGATTGGTGGATGGGACCATCAAATGAGGAACACAGAGCTATCATGGAAGCAAGACTGCCAACATTAGAACTCTTGTTGAAAACTCAGTTTGTTCCAGAACCTGTAGATGAGAAAAAGCAGTGTATAACAAACTTAAGCCGCATGGAATTAAAATATTTGAAATATCTTGACCAATTTGGTAAAGATTTTATGGCTAAAGTCTTTAAAGCTAATTTATCCAATGACACTGCTCAAAAAATTTCAATTCTTTCTAAGCTTCCATGGAATCTAGGAGATCTCATAATGAAAGATCTAGATGTACAGGGCAAAAAGATAGATCAAATATATTGGGTTGATCTTCTGTTTAGGTGCACTGAAAAGGTCAAATATTTATGCTGGCAAAAAAAGGCACATGACATTACACCAAGTTCAAATATTTGCCAAGCTGTGTTACCATGGACACCATATAAAAAGAAGAAGAAAACTAGAAAATATGGAAAATTCAAACCTAAGAGAATTTCTAATCCCAAGAAGCCATTTAGAATGTTCAATTTTTTGAAGAAAAGAAATAGACCAAGAAATAACAACAGTTGTTTCATTTGTAAACAAGGTGGTCATTGTGCTTGAAAATGTCCTAATACTTCCTCTAATAAGTTAAAAGCTTGTTTTGAAATTGAGGAATTCAAAGACGATTGATCTATTGTAGAATTTGAAGATAATGTCTCTGATGTATATATTTTAATAGAGGCTTCAGATACAGAAACAGATGTAGATTGTGTACAAAAAATGAACATTTGTAAATATTGTTCTGATGATGAGGATTTTTCCGAAGAATTACATTACAGTGAAGAATTTGATGAAAGTGATACCGAAGTCACAGAAGAAACTTCAAACAGCTCACAAGGAGAGACAACCTTAGAGTGTTCACAGTTCATAACAAGAGAGAAAGGTAAGCAACCAGAACCATTGATTGCAGAATTGAATTATTTTTGTCCATATCAAAAGAAAACTGTTTCTTCCACACAATTAATGTGGATGCCTTTGTTGACACTGGTGGATCAAACAATTTGGCTAGACCATCTTTATTTAAAACTTTTTGGAAACCACTTCAAAATATTCTTGTTTCTGAAACAATCGGGGGTTTTGTTCAGTTAACTCATTATGTTGATAACATTCCTTTAAAAGTTGGGGAGAATATTGTTAAAATATCAGCCCTTCAGCATTATGACCCATCTACAAGCTTAATGCTAGGAATGCCTTTTATTAATTCAGTGCTCCCAATCACAATCAGCAAAGATAAGCTGATTATAAATTTAAAGAAAAAGGTTATTTCTATTCCAAGGTTGTTAATAGCAAACTCTGAAGCTCGAAGAGAAAATAGCCAGAAGAGAGCAGGAGCACGAGACCAAAAAACGACTCTAACAATTAGCAAGAAGTCTTGCAAATATATGAAGAAAGGATAGAGTCTAAAAACAAATAGAAGGCATGCACTGAGATGAATCGGTCTGATGAACAAAAATCTATTTATGAAAGATTTTTAAAACGTTGTTCAAACAATCCCCAACAATTTTGGGAAGTCAAAAGTCCTAAGCAAGAGATAGTTACTCTACATGATAATGGAGTAAAAGGAAAACTTATCCCTTGCAACCCCCACCGACGAAAAAGAAGTTAGAAGCCAAAGAAAAGAATTGTTGAATTTGAATCTTATTGAGCCAAGTGATTCTTAATACTCTTGTTCAGCGTTCCTGGTTAGAAATCACTGAGAAATTGTCAGAGGAAAGGCCAGAATGGTAATAAATTATAAACCTATGAATGCTATTACTCAAAGTTTCCATTACCCTTTACCCAGGCTAGAGACAATTATGCAGAAGATTCAAAACAGTAAAGTATTCAGCAAGTTTGATATGAAGCCTGGATACTATCAGATCCAAATCCAAGAGGAAGATAGGCATAAAACTGCCATCACTTGCCCAGCTGGTTTATCTCAGTGGAAGGTGGTATCATTTGGACTGAAAAATGCGCCTGCATTTTTTCAAAGAAGAATGGACTATATTTTTGGTAAGTATGATTTTATAGTTACGTATATAGATGATATACTTATACATAGTCTTGATCTAGAAACACATTTGAAGCATTTGGAAATCCTCTTGCATAAAGTTCAAAATCATGGTATAGTGCTATCTAAAAAGAAAATGGTTCTTTTCCAAGACAGTATAGATTTTTTGGGGATCAATGTCGTAACGGACAAATTCAAATGCAGCCCCATGTTTTAACCAAACTATCTCAGTTTCCTGATGAGTTAAAAGACACAAAAGCTATTCAAAGGTTTTTGGGTGTCTTAAATTATGTTCACAGATATATCCCCAAACTCTCTGGAAAAACAGCGCCTATCAGGCGGCATTTAAAAGGAGGATGGTCTACAAAAGCAACTGCAGTTGTCAAAGAAGTTAAATCAGAATGTCAACAACTACCAAAGTTACAACCACCAGGTGATGGTCTTCTGATATTACAAACAAACGCTTCTAACAGTTTTTGGGGAGCTATTCTTTTTGAAAAGAGGGAGAATGAAGAAGAAAAATTATGTGCATATGCATCTGGTGAGTTCTCTCCACATCAAAAGAATTATTTCATTGCAGAAAAAGAAACCTTAGCCATTTTCAATGGAATTCAGCGCTTTGAATTGTATCTAGCACCAGTGAAATTTCTGATTAGAACAGATTCAATGAATTTCAAATATTTTCTGTCTGCTAAAATTTCAAGACAGCTTGCTCGAGGAAGGCTGCTTTCATGGCAGATATGGTTTCAACAGTTTGAATTTGACATTGAATGGGTTCCAGGAAATTCTAACTTTTTAGCTGATTCCTTAACAAGAGATATGAATAAAGCACTTTTTACTATACCAGGGAAGGAGCCTCAAGATGATGATTTTAGTACATTTGTACATAGATTCAAAATCCTAGAAGGTCATGTTAGCCAGGTGACTGAAGAAATAAAGAATATTGTGGGACTAAGACTATGAAGAAATCAATGGATCCAGAAGTGCCAAGCATGGCAGTCAAAAAATGTTGGCATAACATTAGGCCTAGATGCTGATCTGGTAAAGGTATATCCTTTACCTAATATGAAGGTTAAACTTTATTTTAAAAGCTTATCTGATCTATGGTCATGCCAATTTACAGAAAACATGCTTTGGATCCTTAAAATCTTGAACTATTATCAGTTGATAGGAGGTATAGATTTTGCTCCAAGTATTTTTACTGGAGCACAAATGTTAGATTTGGAAACTATACAGGTTAAAGAAGAAGTTGAAAGATATATTTGGTCTCTAAGGATTCCAGATATTTTTTAGGAACTTGAAGCAGCATTTTTGCAGAGATTTGATGAGAATTATGCATCCACTAATACGTTTCCCCAATATGAGATTTTTGAAAACTTTGCTGATTGGGAAATTAAAGAAGGATTTTGCAGAAAGAAGCCATCAGTCAGAACTTCTCAATGTATCCAGAGGACATTACAATATTTAAGAACGTTTTCATCACCCTGGGATTATCAGAACATAAGACTAAGAGAAAGCATCTCCCCAAATCCTTTTGCACAAGTATTTTGTTATGAAACCACGGGAGACAACAAGTTTGCAGATAAAGAAGAGCTTTCCAAACAGTTAGTTCTCTGGTTCAAAGAATTTGGAAAATTAAAATTAGTGGAAAAGAAGCAAGCCATACAAAAGATTGATGAACTACAGGGAGATCCAAAAGTTTTAAAATTTGTAATCAATCAGAAGGCACTAATCACTATTAGTGTTGTTGCAGGAAATTGGAATAATGACGTAGTTCATATTGTCAGCCTGATGCTTTCAAATAGGATCTGCACATCTATAATCTTTGAAATGGGATGGCAAGCAAAAGCTTACATTAATGAAAATTGTCGATTATGGGTTCAACATGCAATAGAAACTTCCACTAATATGTTTCAGATTTTTAAATGGGAGCTTCTAGATGGGATAGAGCTGGCAGTTCAGCCTTCACCTGCTTTTGGGAAAGTATTTAAAGATTCTTTTCTTGACATAGAAATTAACCCTATCCCTTTTGTCAACAAGTGGGCAAAGCGAGATTTGATGTTCACTCCACAACAAGAGAATCTCCATACGATAAAGATAAATACGGATAAGGGACAAACTTCAACAAGAAGAGCATCTCCAAAAGGCAAAGGAATAGTAACGGTAGATACAAAAGGAAAAGGTAACGCTGAAGATTCCACTTTTCAGGACATGTACCAGGATGCCCAGGACCCATACAACATAAATTGGGACGAAGAATATGCAAAGATGGTGGACTACGAGTATCTAAAGATATTGGACAGAACTGCTTTAGCTAGACAAGAATCATCAGAGGACGATTATGATTCTGATAGGAATCCGAAAGGACCTTGGTAGTCTTTTCTTTTGTAAAAGGAAAAGTTGAGTAGACACCGTAGGATCAGAAAACGCTGACGGGACCCTCAATTATTTCTGCCTTTAGTCGTGTCATAGAACAGAGTAGAATCTTTTGAAAAATTATAAGTAAGAGATCTCTTCATGAGAAGCCCAAGGTGATTGAGGGAGTGCTTCTTTGATCTCTGTTTGTAATTTGCAAATCTCTGTAAATCTTTATTTGAATTAATATTGAAGCCTGTCGGGCTGCCTGTCTAAGGACAGTTTCTGAACTTCAAAAGAACTTGGAGCTGTAAGGCGACGGCGTTGTGAAGACCAAAGAGAGAGAGGTCGTGTGCGCTCGCATGCTCAGTGTGAGAAGTTTGCTTGCCCTTCGTTCGTCTTCAAATTTTTTGAGTAAGTTCACAAAGTCTTGCATTATTATTCTGATCTAAGTACGCTCCACATGAGATCTCCTAGATTCCCTGGAAGCTTAGAAAGAAATGAAATATTTTGAGCGGTGTCATTGGATAAATTAGCTTTAAAGACTTTAGCCATAAAATCTTTACCAAATTGGTCAGGATATTTCAAATCTTTTAATTCCATGCAGCTTAAGTCTGTTATAAGCTGCTTTTTCTCATCTACAGGTTCTGGAACAAACTGAGTTTTCAACAAGAGTTCTAATGTTGGCAGTCCTGCTTCCATGACAGCTCTGTGTTCCTCATCTGATGGTCCCATCCACCAATCATATACAATTTCGGTCATTCTTTTCTCCGCAAGGACCACGATGGAAACATTATCCAGTTTTGTCGTAACCTGCATTTGATACAGGGCACCTATCCATATTCTAATGGATTCTCCTGGATTTGATGAATGATTTAAATCTAAAACATACCCACTTGCATTTGCAGCATATAAATCTTCATCTACTTTGGGGAATTTAGACACTTCTTTAAACAAATGTGCTTTATTTTGATTGTTTATTGAAGGTAAAATGAAAGAAGGGAACTTGGAAGCGGCTTGGTCAAGAGTCATTACTTCTTTCTTTGAAGAAAATGGTTTTTCTTGTTTATAAATTTCTTCTTTTACTCTGGCAAGTTTTCCAGAGACTTATTACCATGCACAAATCGGAACAATACTGGGAAATTTATCTTTCGGTTGTCAATATGGAACAATATATCCAGATTATGCCATCAATCTATCTGATACTCATCTTAAGGATTGTTAGAAAACCTTGGTTGGAGTGCAAGGTCTTGAAATGGTGGAGGATAGTGAGTTCTTATCTGTTCTAGTTCAAACATCATTTCAACTTACCAATACTGTTCATTACAAGCTAAAAGAACAAGTACTTAAGGATTGTGTGACTGTACGAGTTAGCAATGCACAGGTTGAAGGTGATTGAGGGAGTGCTTCCTTGATCTCTGTTTGTAATTTACAAAGATCTGTAAATCTTTATTTGAATTAATATTGAAGCCTATTGGGCCGCCTGTCTGACGACAGTTTTTGAACTTCAAAAGAACTTGGAGCTATAAGGCGATGGCGTTGTGAAGACCAGAGAGAGAGACATCGTGTGCGCTCGCATGCTCAGTGTGAGAAGTTTGCTTGCCCTTTGTTCGTCTTCAAATTTTTCGAGTAAGTTCACAAAGTCTTGCATTATTATTTTGATCTAAGTACTCTCCACATCATTGGTATCAGAGCCCTATTCAGTCCTGTCATTTCTAAGTCAAGCTATAGACAGAGTCTGAAGCTAGCCAGGTAGCCATCGAAAAGCTTTTGTTTTACAATTGCTTATAAGATAAATGTTGCTTCAGTCAATCTCTAGTTTAGTTTGAAAATGTCAAACCTCTTGAGATCATTCTCTAATATAGATAGACGTACTATTTCTGAAGTCGATTCTAGATCTATTGAAACTGAATGTTTCGAACATGAGAAAGTCGAAGACCCTAAAACATGGAACCCACCAATCTTAAGCTCAAAAGAAATCTATCAGGGTCCATCAATCTTTAGTATCTCTCAAAAAAAATTGTTAAAAGAAGTAGAATTGAAGATTAAGATTTCTAGACCATCTGTACAAGTTGTCGGTCTAAATTTATTTTCTGAAGACGAAATTCAAAAAATATGTTCAAGAAAAGAAGTTTTCTTATCTACATTTTGGAGGGATAAGGATTGGTTTAGCTCCATTGTTCTGCCATGGTTTAAATACGCCATGCATATCCGAAGTGTTTGATACCAGGCATAACAATTATGACCATGCACCAATCGGAACAACACTGGGAAATTTACCTTCCGATTGGCAGTATGGTACAATATATCCAGATTATGCCATCAGTCCATTTGATACTCATCTTAAGGATTGGTGGAAAATCTTGGTTGGAGTTCAAGGTCTTGAATTGGTGGAGGATAGTGAGTTCTTATCTGTTCTAGTTCAAACATCATTTCAACTTACCAATACTGTTCATCCCAAGCTAAAACAACCAGTACTTAAGGATTGTGTGACTATAGGAGTTAGCAATGCACAAGTTCAAGGTGATTGAGGGAGTGCTTCTCTGATCTCTGTTTGTAATTCGCAAAGCTCTGTAAATCGTTATATGAATTAATATTGACGCCTATTGGGCCGCCTGTCTGAGGACAGTTTCTGAACTTCAAAAGAACTTGGAGCTATAACGCGATGGCGTTGTGAAGGCTAGAGAGAGAGGCAGAGGTCATGTGCGCTCGCATGCTCAGTGTGAGAAGTTTTCTTGCCCTTCATTCGTCTGCAAATTTTCCGAGTAAGTTCACAAATCTTGCAAACTTAATGCTAGGAATGCCTTTTATTAATTCAGTGCTCCCAGTCACAATCAACGAAGATAAGTTGATTATAAATATAAAGAAAAAGGTTATTTCTGTTCCAAGGTTGTTAATAGCAAATTCTGAAGCCCGAAGAGAAAATAGCCAAAAGAGAGCGGGAGCACGAAGACCCAAAAACGACTCTGAAATTGGCAAGAATTCTTGCAAATATATGAAGAAAGGATAGATTCTAAAAACAAACAGAAGGCATGCACTAAGATGAATTGGTTTGATGAACAAAAATCTATTTATGAAATATTTTTAAAACGTTGTTCAAACAATCCCCAGCAATTTTGAGAAGTCGAAAGTCCTAAGCAAGAGATAGTTACTCTACAGGATAATGGAGTAAAAGGAAAACTTATCCCTTGCACCCCCACCGACGAACAAGAAGTTAGAAGCCAAATAAAAGAATTGTTGAATTTGAATCTTATTGAGCCAAGTGATTCTCACTACTCTTGTTCAGCGTTCCTGGTTAGAAATCACTCAGAAATTGTCAGAGGAAAGGAAAGAATGGTAATAAATTATAAAGCTTTGAATGCTATTACTCAAAGTGTCCATTACCCTTTACCTAGGCTAGAGACCAATTCTGTGAAGAGTACTAAGATCAAAATAATAGTGCAAGACTTTGTGAACTTACTCGAAAAATTTGAAGACGAACAAAGGGCAAGCAAACTTCTCACACTAAGCATGCGAACACACACGACCTCTCTCTCTCTGGTCTTCACAACGCCATCGCCTTATAGTTCCAAGTTCTTTTGAAGTTCAGAGACTGTCCTCAGACAGGTGGCCCAACGGGCTTCAATATTAATTCAAATAAAGATTTACAGAGCTTTGCAAATTACAAACAGAGATCAAAGAAGCACTCCCTCAATCACCTTAGGCTTCTCATGGAGAGATCTCTTACTTATAATTTTTCAAAAGATTCTACTCTATTCTATGACATGACTAAAGGCAGAAATAATTGAGGGTATTGTCGGCATTTTCTGATCCGACGGTGTCTACTCAACTTTTCCTTTTACAAAAGAAAAGACTACCAAGGTCCTTTCGGACTCCTATCAGAATCATAATCATCCTTTGATGATTCTTGTCTAGCTAAAGCAGTTCTGTTCAATATATTTAAATACTCGTAGTCCACCATCTTTGCATATTCTTCGTCCCAATTGATGTTGTATGGGTCCTGGGCATCCTGGTACATGTCCTGAAAAGTGGAATCTTCAGCTTTACCTTTTCCTTTTGTATCTGTTGTTACTATTCCTTTGCCTTTTGGAGATGCTCTTCTTGTTGAAGTTTGTCCCTTATCCGTATTTATCTTTATCGTATGGAGATTATCTTGTTGTGGACTAAACATCAAATCTCTCTTTGCCCACTTGTTGACAAAAGGGATAGGGTTAATTTCTATGTCAAGAAAAGAATCTTTAAATGCTTTCCCAAAAGCAGGTGAAGGCTGAACTGCCAACTCTATCCCATCTAGAAGCTCACATTTAAAAATCTGAAACATATTAGTGGAAGTTTCTATTACATGTTGAACCCATAATCGGCAATTTTCATTAGTGTAAGCTTTTGCTTGGCATCCCATCTCAAAGATTATAGATGTACAGATTCTGTTGAAAGCATCGGGCTGATAATCTGAACTACATCATTATTCCAGTTTCCTGCAACAACACTAATTGTGATTAGTGCCTTCTAATTGATTACAAATTTTAAAGCTTTTGGATCTCCCTATAGTTCATCAATCTTTTGTATGGCCTGCTTCTTTTCCATTATTTTTAATTTTCCAAATTCTTTGAACCAGAGAACTAACTATTTGGAAAGCTCTTCTTTATCTGCAAACTTGTTGTCTCCCGTGGTTTCATAACAAAATACTTGTGCAAAAGGATTTGGAGAGATGCTTTCTCTTATTCTTATGTTATGATAATCCCAAGGTGATGAAAATGTTCTTAAATATTCTTATGTCCTCTAGATACATTGAAAAGTTCTAACTGATGGCTTCTTTCTGAAAAATCCTTCCTTAATTTCCCAATCAGCGAAGTTTTCAAAAAACTCATATTGGGGAAACGTATCAGTGGATGCATAATTCTCATCAAATCTCTGCAAAAATGCTACTTCAAGTTCTTCAAAAATATCTGGATCCTCAGAGACCAAATATATCTTTCAACTTCTTTAACCTGTATAGTTTCCAAATCTAACATTTGTGCTCCAGTAAAAATACTTAGAGCAAAACCTATTCCTACTATCAACTAATAATAGTTCAAGATTTTAAGGATCCAAAGCATGTTTTCTGTAAATTGGCATGACCATAGATCAGATAAGCTTTTAAAATAAATTTAACCTTCATATTTGGTAAAGGATATACTTTTACCATATCAGCATCTAGGCCTAATGTTATGCCAACATTTTTTGACTGCCATGCTTGGCATTTCTGGACCCATTGATTTCTTCGCAGTCTTAGTCCCACAATCTTCTTTATTTCTTCAGTCACCTGGCTAACATGACCTTCTGGGATTTTGAATCTATGTACAAATGTACTAAAATCATCATCTTGAGGCTTCTTCCTTAGTATAGTAAAAAGTGCTTTATTCATATCTCTTGTTAAGGAATCAGCTAAAAAGTTAGAATTTCCTGGATCCCATTCAATGTCAAATTCAAACTGCTGAAGCCATATATGCCATGAAAGCAGTCTCCCTCGAGCAAGCTGTCTTGAAATTTTAGCAGACAGAAAATATTTGAAATTCATTGAATCTGTTCTAATAAGAAATTTCACTAGTGCTAGATACAATTCAAAGCGCTAAATTCCATTGAAAATGGCTAAAGTTTCCTTTTCTGCAATGAAATAATTCTTTTGATGTGGAGAGAACTCACCAGATGCATATGCACATAATTTTTCTTCTTCATTCTCCCTCTTTTCAAAAAGAATGCCTCCCCAAAAACTGTCAGAAGCGTCTATTTGTAATATCAGAAGACCATCACCTGGTGGTTGTAACTTTGGTAACTGTTGACATTCTGATTTAAGTTCTTTGACAGTTGCAGTTGCTTCTGTAGACCATCCTCCTTTTAAATGCTGCCTGATAGGCGTTGTTTTTTCAGATAGTCTGGGGATATATCTGTGAACATAATTTAAGACACCCAAAAACCTTTGAATAGCTTTTGTGTCTTTTAACTCATCAGGAAACTGAGACAGTTTGGTTAAAACATGGGGCTACATTTGAATTTGTCCATTTACGACATTGATCCCCAAAAAATCTATACTATCTTGGAAAAGAACCATTTTCTTTTCAAATAGCACTATACCATGATTTTGAACTTCATGCAAGAAGATTTCCAAATGCTTCAAATGTGTTTCTGGATCAAGACTATGTATAAGTATATCATCTATATACATAACTATAAAATCATACTTACCAAAAATATAGTCCATTCTTCTTTGAAAGAATATAGGGGCATTTTTCAGTCCAAATGGTACCACCTTCCACTGATAGAAACCAGCTGAGAAAGTGAAGCCAGTTTTATGCCTATCTTCTTCTTGGACTTGGATCTGAGAGTATCCAGACTTCATATCAAATTTGTTGAATACTTACTGTTTTGAATCTTCTGCATAATTGTCTCTGGCTTGGGTAAAGGGTAATGGAAACTTTGAGTAATAGCATTCAGAGGTTTATAATTTATTACCATTCTGGCCTTTCTTCTGACAATTTCTGAGTGATTTCTAACCAAGAACGATGAACAAGTGTAGTGAGAATCACTTGGCTCAATAAGATTCAAATTCAACAATTCTTTTGTTTGGCTTCTAACTTCTTGTTTGTCGATGGGGGTGCAAGGGATAAGTTTTCCTTTTACTCCATTATCATGTAGAGTAACTATCTCTTGCTTAGGACTTTACACTTCCCAAAACTGTTGGGGATTGTTTGAACAGCTTTTTAACAATCTTTCATAAATAGATTTTTGTTCATCAAACCAATTCATCTCAGTGCATGCCTTCTGTTTGTTTTTAGACTTTATCCTTTCTTCATATATTTGCAAGACTTCTTACCAATTGTTAGAGTAGTTTTTTGGTCTTCGTGCTCCTACTCTCTTCTGGCTATTTTCTCTTCGAGCTTCAGAATTTGCTATTAACAACCTTGGAACAGAAATAGCTTTTTTCTTTAAATTTATAATCAGCTTATCTTCGCTGATTGTCACTGGGAGCACTGAATTAATAAAAGGAATTCCTAGCATTAAGCTTGCAGATGGGTCATAATGCTGAATGGCTGAGATTTTTACAATATTCCCCCCAACTTTTAAAGGAATGTTATCAACATAATGAGTTAACTGAACAGAACCCCCGATTGTTTCAGAAACAAGAATATTTTGAAGCGGTTTCCAAAGAGTTTTAAATAAAGATGGTCTAGCCAAATTGTTTGATCCACCAGTATCAACAAAGGCATCCACATTAATCCATTCGCCTTTGACTTGAACTTCTACTGGGATATAAATCAAACTATTGGTTTTGACAATCTTTTTTAACAAATTTTTTTTCTGCAACTCTGTCAAATTTTGAAATAAGCAATTGTGTGGAAGCACCAGTTTTCTTTTGATATGGACAAAAAGAATTCAATTCTGCAATCAATGGTTCTGGCTGCTTACCATTCTCTCTTGTTATGAACTGTGAACATTCTGAGGTTGTCTCTCCTTGTGAGCTATTTGAAGTTTCTTCTGTGACTTTGGTATCACTTTCATCAAATTCTTCACTGTAATGTAATTCTTCGGAAAAATCCTCATCATCATAACAATATTTACAAATGTTCAGTTTTTGTACACAATCTACATCTATTTCTGTATTTGAAGCCTCTGTTAAAATATATACATCAAAGACGTTATCTTCAGATTCTACAATAGACCAATTATCTTTGAATTCCTCAATTTCAAAACAAGCTTTTAACTTATTAGATGAAGTATTAGGACATTTTCGAGCAAAATGACCTTCTTGTTTACAAATGAAACAACAGTTGTTATTTCTTGGTCTATTTCTTTCCTTCAAAAATTTGAATTTTCTAAATGGCTTCTTGGGATTAGAAATTCTCTTGGGTTTGAATTTTCCATATTTTCTGGTTTTCTTCTTCTTTTTAAATGGTGTCCATGGTAACACACCTCGACAGACATTTGAACTTGGTGTAATGTCATGTGCCTTTTTCTGCCAGCATAAATATTTGACCTTTTCAGTGCACCTGAACAGAAGATCAACCCAATATATTTGATCTATCTTTTTGGCCTATGCATCTAGATCTTTCATTATGAGATCTCCTAGATTCCATGGAAGCTTAGAAAGAAATGAAATTTTTTGAGCGGTGTCATTGGATAAATTAGCTTTAAAGACTTTAGCCATAAAATCTTTCCCAAATTGGTCAAGATATTTTAAATCTTTTAATTCCATGCGGCTTAAGTCTGTTATAAGCTGCTTTTTCTCATCTACAGGTTCTGGAACAAACTGAGTTTTCAACAAGAGTTCTAATGTTGCCAGTCCTGCTTCCATGACGGCTATGTGTTCCTCATCTAATGGTCCCATCCACCAATCATATACAATTCCGGTCATTATTTTCTCCGCAAGGACCACGATGGAAACATTATCCAATTTTGTCGTAACCTGCATTTGATACAGGGCACCTATCCATATTCTAATGGATTCTCCTGGATTTGATGAATTGTCAAAATCTAAAACATACCCACTTGCATTTGCAGCATATAAATCTTCTTCTACTCTGCGGTATTTAGACACTTCTTTGAACACATGTGCTTTATTTTGATTGTTTATTGAATGTAAAATGAAAAAAGGGAACTTGGAAGCGGCTTGGTCAAGAGTCGTTACTTCTTCTTTTGAAGAAAATGGTTTTTCTTGTTTATAAATTTCTTCTTTTACTCTGGCAAGTTTTCCAAAGACTTTTGAGCTAGACCCTTCTACACTTGTTGCAGTAGCTGCTTCTTCACTTTCTTCTTCTTCATGATCCCAATATTTGGGAGCACTCATATCTACTCTAAATTTGGGGATTTCTTTTGCTTTCTTATTCTCTTTTCTTCCTTTTCTATTTTTTCAGTCAGTTGTTCATCATATAACAATTTAAGATTGGCATTTATTAGATCGGCTTGCCTGCCCAGATCATTTAAAACATCTTCAACATGTGCACACCATGTTGTTAAGTAATTTCCTATTTGATATACTTGATCAAGATCAGTAGGATTTTGAGAGTTGTGTTCTAGAAGAGGTGCACAATCAGCTCTAGTGGATGGTTGTTTTGACTGGGATGAAGAAGTACAGAACTTAGTTTTTGGCGGCCATTTTCCCCCTTTGACATAGCGACGGTTTGCATACTGAAACTCTTCTACTGGTGGAAAATGAGACATGGATGTTCTAAACATTTTATTTACAGCAAAAAACGGTTTTTCTTCTAGTATATACAATTGATTAGAAGGAACTGAAACACTGGTTTCTGGGACCGGATGACTCTATACATTTCTGGAAAAATATTTGCGACTGCTTGTAGATGGTTGATTTGACTCAGAGATGGCTGGTAATACATGTTTCTGTGGCATAAAGATTCGTCGCGGTATAGAGGACTTATCAGGCATTATACGTAACCGACCATCACTTACAGACATTCTTTTTGTTTTTCCTTTTGGGTTGTCTAAAGTTGCCAATGACTTATATTGAATATACCAGTCATTTGGAAGAGCTTCTTTATCGTAGGAGACACCTTCAACCTGTGCGTTGCTAACTCCTACAGTCACACAATCCTTAAGTACTGGTTGTTTTAGCTTGGGATGAACAGTATTGGTAAGTTGAAATGATGTTTGAACTAGAACAGATAAGAACTCACTATCCTCCACCATTTCAAGACCTTGAACTCCAGCTAAGATTTTTCAACAATCCATAAGATGAATATCAGATAGACTGATGGCATAATCTGGATATATTGTACCATACTTACAACCGGAAGATAAAATTCCCAGCATTGATCCGATTCGTGCATGGTCATAATTGTTATCCCTGGTATCAAACACTTCAGATATGCATGGCGTATTTAAACCATGGCGGAACAATGGAGCTAAACCAATCCTTATCCCTTCAAAATGCAGATAAGAAAACTTCTTTTCTTGAACATATTTTTTGAATTTTTGAATTTCGTCTTCAGAAAATAAATTTAGACCGACAATTTGTACAGATGGTCCAGAAATCTTAATCTTCAATTCTACTTCTTTTAACAAACTTTTTCGAGAGATACTAAAGATCGATGGAACCTGATAGATTTCTTTTGAGCTTCAGATTGGCGGGTTCCATGTTTCAAGGTCTTCGACTTTCTCATGTTCGGAACATTCAGTTGCAATAAATCTAGAATCGACTTCAAAAATAGTACGTCTATCTATATTAGACAATGATCTCAATAGGTTTGACATTTTCAAACTAAACCAGAGATTGACTAAAGCAGCTTTTATCTTATAAGCAATTGTGAAACAAAAGCTTTTCGAAGGCTACCTCGCTGGCTTCAGACTCTATCTATAGCTTGACTTAGAAATGACAGGACTGAATAGGGCTCTGATACAGAAGATCAACCCAATTCATTATGAGATCTCCTAGATTCCCTGGAAGCTTAGAAAGAAATGAAATTTTTTGAGCGGTGTCATTGGATAGATTAACTTTAAAGACTTTAGCCATAAAATCTTTACCAAATTGGTCAAGATATTTCAAATCGTTTAATTCCATGTGGCTTAAGTCTGTTATAAGCTGCTTTTTCTCATCTACAGGTTCTGGAACAAACTGAGTTTTCAACAAGAGTTCTAATGTTGTCAATCCTGCTTCCATGACAGCTCTGCATTCCTCATCTGATGGTCCCATCCACCAATCATATACAATTCCGGTCATTCTTTTCTCCGCAAGGACCACGATGGAAACATTATCCAGTTTTGTCGTAACCTGCATTTGATACAGGGCACCTATCTATATTCTAATGGATTCTCCTGGATTTCATGAATTGTCTAAATCTAAAACATACCCACTTGCATTTGTAACATATCAATCTTCTTCTACTCTAGGGTATTTAGACACTTCTTTGAACACATGTGCTTTATTTTGATTGTTTATTGAGGTAAAATGAAAGAAGGGAACTTGGAAGCATCTTGGTCAAGAGTCATTACTTCTTTCTTTGAAGAAAATGGTTTTTCTTGTTTATAAATTTCTTCTTTTACTCTGGCAAGTTTTCCAGAGACTTTTGAGCTAGACTCTTCTGCACTTGTTGCGCAGAACTATCCAGTTGTCCCTCTGCAGCCCCGCTATGTCTTCCCTCTAGAAACTGTGCAGAACTGTCCAATTGTCCCTTTGCAACCCCAAGCTGTCTTCCCTTTGGAAACTGCATAGAGGTGTCCCACCTTGCAACTGACACTGGTGACTTTCACTGTGCAATCCTACCTCCTAGTGGTCGCTGCGCAATTTCTCCCGACAGTGCAGGTTGTCCTCCTGGAATTCGTCATGTGAAAATTTCTAAATAGAAATCCTACTACAGTGATTAATATTATTTCTCCTACTTATTATCTCATAAATAAGTTATTCACGGTATTCTTACAGCAAATATCAAAATATATTTTACTGCAGCCCTCACAATTAAAATACTGCAGAAAGTAAATGTGAGAAAAAAAATATTGGCACAAATACAATCACAATGATAGTTATTTTTGGACAATCGTCCCTGGAAAAACCCAATGTGGGAAAACCCGTGCAGCAGATGAGGGTTTCTTTATTATTCTTCAATAAACTCTCATGTACAAATTACAACCAGCAATACAGGAGTGAGAAATTTTACAAACGCTTCCTGACAAATTTCTGATCCAAGTGAAGTACTCCTCTTCCCTAGAATCCTTCTACATCCCTCTACATCAAACTTCTCACACTGGCCCAGTGTCTAGCTGCCCACGCAAGCTCTGCGTCAATCTGGCCATACGTTGCCTCTTTCTACGTCACCTTGTTCCTACTCTGTGTCTTGTTGCCTTGTGCTCTCAAAAGATGTCGATGCCCTCTCTTCCTTTCTAACCTGCAATTCTCCCTCTGATTAAATTTTCTCTTATCGAACTTCGATCAGTGAGAAAATCGATCTTACTTGGGTAACTGAGTATATGCCTCTGGTGTGTTCTCCAAGTGCCCATCAAGCCTCCTCTTATAATCCTCCCAATGATCAATCAACAACCCAAATTAAATTATAATCAATAGCTAGGATCATATTGACTTGATCTCTCCCTTCTTCTAGAAGTTTCACCCACAGTTTAGATTAATACCCATTAATTATTTTAATTTCCTAAGTTTAGACTTAGGGTCCAATTAAAAATAATTAATTATTTTAATAAAACAGTCTTCGGATGGAATTTCCCAAAACGATTTTGGAGTATTGGAGAATGCATGTGTCTAAGCCTCCCTGCAAAATTTGAGACTTAGAGCACATCCGATGCTACCAAAAATCAACACCTCATTCCAGCCTAAGTTGTGCTCTACGCTGTCTCATTGAGTTGTCCTCCTTCCCTGTCACCCAGAACACGAGAACAATGCATCATGCTAGACTAGGAGGTTTTAGATTTGATGTCGTCCCGTCATGAGTGAATTGCAGGAACAGGGACACTGATAGATCATGGTGAGATGACAAACGGGATGAAGAAGGAGCGCACATGCAAGAAGACTTGCTTGAGCGAGATGAATGTACCAAGCATATCAAACAACAACGAAAGGAACCCATGCATTGAACCATCAAGCAAGACCAAGACCATCAAAGACCCCGCAACACTATGTTGTTGATTTTGGGTAGCATCGGATGTGCTCTAGCCTTGAAATTTGGTGGAGAGACTAAGGCACATGAGATCTCCAAGACCCAGAAATCATTTGGAGAAATTCCACCCGAATGAGGAGTTATTAAAATAATTAATATTTTTAATGGGTTCCGAAGTCTAAACTTAGGAAAATAGAAATATTAATGGGTATTAATAAAGATAAGGGTGAGAAGCTTCTAAGAGATAGGGATCAAGTCTGTTTTAATCATAGTCGTTGATTAGAGACTTAATCTCGGCTGTTGATTCATCAACAGGAAAGTATAAGAGAAGACTTGAGGATCATTTGGAGACACACCGACAGATACTCAGTATCCCAATGAAAACCGATTCTCAAAGAGAAGGAGATTGATTTCAGAGGGAGAGTTGCAGGGTGGAGAAAGAGGAGGGCATGAGCAGCATTCAGTGACTAAGGAGGAGGTGATGCAGGAGCATTAAGAGACAACGCAGAGGGAGACGCAGCCCTCACGCAGGTTGACGCAACACCACGCAAACTGACGCAGAAGTGGGAGAAGGGTCTCCAGGGTGTCAGAAAGTTTCCAAGGGAAATTCTCAGGTGTTTTCTCTCAGTTCCTCTGTAAAATCATTCCTTGTAAAGCAATTGTTGTTGAATATTAATAAAACCCTCATCTATTGCACCGGTTTTCCCACATTTGGTTTTCCGGGGACAATTGTCCAAAAACAACTGTGTTGATGTGATTGGTTCTTGTGCATGTATATCGTTGTTATTTTCTCTATATAATTATGTGATAGATGTAGTAGAATTTACTTTAATGTTTGCTGAAGGGATTTCGTAAATAACTTATTGTGAAAAATAAGTAGGTAAAATAAATCAGTTGCTTCAGTAGAATTTCGGGTTAGAAATTTTCACATGATATCAGAGCAGAGATCCGGTAATAGGAGAGAAAAATTGGCTATGGGTCAGAAGCATGATGCAAAGGCATCAACTCAAAGGGACTCACGCAAATTTCTAGAAGAAAGCACGGGAGACATGGATCACGGTTATTCTATGTTAGCTTCCATAATGGAAGAAGAAGTCGCTTGTCTAGCAAGCTCTGCCTCCTCTGAGGTTTGGTATATCGATAGTGGAGCTTCCTAGCATATGACAGGAATTCGAGAATGTTTTTCAAATTATCAGGAAGAAAGGATGAATTTTCATATCACCATGGGAAATAACGCAAAGTGTACCCCTGTAGGAAGAGGTACTGTAGTCTTTCAAACCGGAGTAGGAGAGTAGCTTCAAGCAACCAATGTGTTGCATGTGCCAAGATTGGGGATGAACTTACTCTCTATATCTCAACTTCAAAACAAGGGCTATGATGTTTTCTTCATTAAGAAGAAAGTATATGTCAACCACTTGAGTTGGAAAACGAAGGCCCAGATTGGAATCAGAAGGAACAGGTTGTATAGATTATAGCTAGAGTCTCCAATAGCACTAATAGGCAGCAATGGAGATAAAGATTTGAATGAACTATGGCACATGAGGATGGGACACTTACAACATGGGGCTCTGAGAATTCTCAAGAAAACAGTATCAAGAGTTCCAGAATTAAGTATCGAACGAGATGATGTATGCAGAGGGTGCGCTTTAGGCAAGTATGCCAAAGCAACGTTTTCTAGAAGTAACAATAGAGCTCAGAGTGTTCTAAGATTGATACACTCAAAGATATGCGGACCTATGTCCACAAAAGCTCTTAGTGGTGCTGAATTCTTCCTCACCTTCATTGATGACCATTCCAGGAAGACTTGGATCTACTTTCTGAAAACCAAGGATGAGGTTTTTGGTCAATTCAAAGAGTTCAAGACTCTAGTAGAGAATCTGACAAGAAAGAAGATAAAAGTGTTGCGCTCAGACAATGGTGAAGAATACGTTGACAGGGACTTCACCGATTTTTGCACTAGGGAAGGCATCAGAAGAGAGTGGACAGTTCCCTACAATCCAGAGCATAATGGAGTAGTAGAAAGGTATTAGAATATATCTCTATATCTCTATTTAGTAATGCTCAGTCTTTTAGATGTTTCTATTCTTATTCTTTTAGCAGTTTCTTAGATGAAACTGTTTGTTCAATATTCTACATAGAAACCTGATGTTTCTATTCTTGTAAATATCTTTGTATTATCATTGAGCTGTTTGCTCCATGTGAATCAATTCATTGAACATTCTTTTATGGTATCAGAGCAAGGTTAAGAGATTCTTCTTGAAACAATAATTCTATCTGCATCGTAATCTCTTGAGTCCTTTCTAAGGTCGAGCCCTCTGTAAGCCAGGCAGCCTTCATTGAGTCTTAGCCTCGGCTTTGCTCGCTGTGATAAAAGCTTACAGTCGTCCATCTCGATACAGAAATGGATTCTTCCCTTGCATGATCTTTTTATTAAGAAAATAACTTTGGGGCGGTGACTGTTTTCATGGGAGCGGAATTTTTTTTTGGCTGACCAGTTTTGCTTAGAATTGTGAATCCGGCTATCTTCGTCTTCGTCTGGCGGCTACTCGACCACAACGTGGAATTCCTCAGCAATCGTGATCCAGGTGTTTTCCCTCAAAACTCATTCTTGAAAGTCAGAGTCGTGGTTTGAAAATTCGATCTGCAGGCAAAATCGTGGTTTCAAAATCGTGGTTTTTATTTCAACTCTGTCAAAATCCCGTGGTTTTTATTTCAACTCTGTCAAAATCCCGTAGATGGAAATGCACCCTATTTTTTTTATCTGCTATGCTATGAGATAAGAGGAGGATATCACTACAGGCGTCTTGATATTTGAAACCCGTGGCTAATATATATTTTTTTTTGAAACCCGTGGATATATTCTGCCGACCCGTGAATATATATTTGCAAACTGTGGTTCATTCCGTGGATACATTTGAAACCCGTGGTCATGATATTTCAATCCCGTGGATAGATATTTGAAACCCGTGGTTAATATATATTTCTTTTGAAACCCGTGGATATATTCTGCCGACCCGTGACATTTGAAACCTGTTATATATAAATTTCAAAAATCCGTGGATACAAAATCTCGCAGGTGGTTAATATATACTGCAGACCCGTGGATACTTGAAAACCGTGGTTCATTCCTGAGACGTATATACCTGAGACGTGAGACGTATATACCTGAGACGTGACACGTATTTCAAACTCGTATATACCTGAGACGTGACGTGAAGCTCACGTGGGCCAATACATCTGTGGTGTTTGCCGGAAGCATAGATCGTATTTGTTTCAGATCTGCGTATTTGTTTTGTGGGCCAATATATCCGTGGTATTTACCAGCAGTGTAAACGTGAAACTGAGACAGCATATGTGGGTCCGTATTTCAAATTTTGTATTTGCTGTATGTATGGTTCTGATTGCCGGCAGTGGGTTACCAATCAGCGGAAATTTTTTCTTGTGATCCTGACAGTCTTCATTACAAACTCAGACCTGTGACATCTGTTTATTGCATCAGTATACTCTTATGGTAGACCGGCATTTTCTTGTGGCAAACTGTATTCTCAGAACTGTATTAGTAGTACTACTATTGTTTTAGACAGCTGAAAGTCCGTTCTTTAAATTTTCACCAGCATAAGCAGTTAGCTACATTGTTCTTGTGTGTCATACTTTTGTATTCTCTTTGTGAAAATGGCCACACTTACCAATCTGATGTTAGAAGGAAATCAACGGTTTAATGGCAGCAACTATAACATTTGGAAACAAAGACTGCTGACCATTTTTGAGTACAGGCGTCTTGATCAACTCATTTTGGGCAAAGAGCTTCGTCCAGGTACAGCCGGGACCGATCAAGATAAATTTGATGATCGCAATCGAGAGGCTGTTATGCTTCTCAAGCTCTCTGTAGCTGATGATCAGTTACCACAGATCCCTTCTGGCAAGACAGCTGCTGAAATCTGGGAACAGTTGAAAGAATTGCATGAGACATCTGATAAAAGCAGAGCTTTTTTTCTAAAAAATCAGTTGTTCTCCATCATGATGGATGAACATATGTCTTTACAGGAACATCTCAACAAAATTAAAGACATTCGAGATCAGCTCGACGCCATTGGTCGGACCATGGAGGAAGAAGATATGGTAGTCATTACCCTGAAGAGTCTACCAAAATCTTATGAACACTTCATTGAAACACTCAACATTACAACCACAAATGTTGATCTGAAGTTTTCAGATTTATGTACCAAACTTCTGCAGCAAGATAGGTGGAAACAGCAGTTTGGTAGTGGTACTTCATCAGTGCCCTTGGAAAATGCATTTGCTGCAAAATATCAGTCCTCTCAGTCTTTTCAGCAGAGAGGATCATCTCAGTCTTTTGATCCTAACAGGAAGAAAAGTGTACAGTGTAATTACTGTCACAAGTTCGGTCACATGAAGAAAGACTGCAGGCAGAGGATTGCTGCTGAACAAAAGAAACAGGGAGGGTCACATCAGACAGCGAATGTTGCAGAACATTCTGAGCAGACAGATTCTGCCTTTTACGCCTTTATGGCTAAAAGGTCTTCAGAACATGTACCTTCCTCTGCATGGTACATTGATTCTGGTGCATCACGCCACTTCTCTCACAGGCGTGACTGGTTTATTGACTTTTCACCTTTCAGTGATTCAGTTGTATTTGGTGGAGGTGAAAAGTACACTGTTGCTGGCAGGGGTACAGTTCAAATTCAGTCTGGTGGACGCACGCTCATATTTCTAAATGTATACTATGTTCCTGGTATGGAGATTAATCTGCTCTCTGTTAGTCAGATTATGAGGAATTCTCCTCAGCTTGATGTTATGTTCAGTGCACACAAGTGCTCCATCATTGACAGGGAGACCAGTCTGACAGTTGCTACTGGCCTCGAGGACCATGGTCTATACAGGCTACTTGACACGGTGACTTTCCAGAAGTGGCACTAGCAGCTCGTGTCTCTCCCATCAGTACTCTATGGCATCAGCGATATGGGCATCTCAATATGCAGTATCTCTCTCAGCTCTCTCGGGAGGGACTTGTGTCAGGATTACCTGATATTCAGACTCAGCAGTTGGGGGTATGCAGCGCCTGTCAAGCGGGAAAGCAACATCGGTCATCATTCAAAAATGGAGAATCTTGGCGCGCATCCCAGGTACTTCAGTTACTTCATGCTGATATTTGTGGTCCTATGAATACAGCTTCTATAACTGCTTGCAAATACTTTTTACTTATTGTAGATGACTTCAGTCGAAAGATGTGGGTGTATTTTTTAAAAAATAAATCTGATGCTCTTAGTACCTTTCAGAAGTTTAAAACTTTAGTTGAAAACGAATCTGGTTGTAATATCATGACCCTTAGGACCGACAATGGGGGGGAATTTTGTTCCTCAGCTTTTGCCAACTTCTGTGATATTCATGGCATCAAACGTCAATTCACCACACCTTACACTCCCCAGCAGAACAGTGTTGTCGAGCGTCGCAATCGCACGGTTGTTGAAATGGCTCGTTCCATGTTACAACACCGGAGTGTTTCCAAACAAATTCTGGGCTCAAGCAGTATTTACTGCTGTTTACCTTCTTAACCGATCCCCTACTCAGGCTGTTAAAGGGAAGACTCCTGAAGAAGTGTGGTCTGGTCGTAAGCCTAAGATCAGTCATCTCAAAGTTTTTGGCTCAGTTGCATATGTTTGGATTCCATCTGCTAAACGATCTAAGTTGGATTCCAAAAGTCAGAAACTCATGATGACAGGATATAGTGATCATCACAAGGCTTATAGGCTGATAGATATAGCCACTGGTCGACTTAGCTTCAGTCGAGATGTAGTATTTGATGAAGACAGAGGATTCTTTCAGTCTTCTTCTTCTGAGCAGCGTTCTGAGGATCCGCCTCACAGTGTTCTTCTTCCAATCAGTCCATCTGATGGGAGGGATGATGTAGCATCAAGATTTGATACTACTCTATCTGAGCTTCCTCCAGAAGCTAATCCCCCTCTTGCTATCCCTATTGCTCTTGAGCCTGCTTCTCTTCCTCCTGATATTGGTCCCTCTAATCCTGATATTGGTTCTTCTTCTCTTCGGCCAAAATGGTGGGCTAAAACCATAGGTGATCTCCGGGATGATGAGCTCCTTGAAGGTAGAACTTCTAGGCATAAGAACAGACAACAGTCTACAGTCAATTTTGCTCTTATGGCTAACCTTCACAGTACTTTTGAGCCTCAAACATATTCAGAAGCTAAGGGTATATCTGAGTGGGAACAGGCTATGGAAGCAGAATTTCAGAGTCTTCAGAAGAATCACACATGGGCTCTTTCTGATCTTCCCGCAGACAAAAAACCCATAGGCTGCAAATGGGTGTATAAAGTCAAATACAAAGCTGATGGAACCTTAGACAAGTATAAAGCTCGGCTTGTGGCTCGAGGATTTTCACAGCAGGAAGGCATCGACTATGAGGAGACTTTTGCTCCTACAGCCAAGATGAGTACTATCAGGCTTGTGCTTGCCCTAGCAGCTCAGTTCAATTGGAAAGTTCATCAGATGGATGTAAAAAGTGCTTTCCTAAATGGTGATCTCCAAGAAGAAGTCTACATGACGCAGCCTCCAGGATTCAAGGTTGCTGGTCAAGAACAGAAAGTGTGTCGGTTAGTTAAAGCCATCTATGGATTGAAACAAGCTCCTCGGGCTTGGTACATAAAAATTGATCAGTATCTGACAAATCAAGGTTTTCAGAGGAGTCCATCTGATGCAAACCTGTATATCAAGCATACTGATGATGATATCTTGTTTGTAGTTGTCTATGTGGATGATCTTATCATTACTGGCAGCTCTGCACATTTGATCCATGGGATCAAACAAGATCTATGCAGAACTTTTGAGATGACAGACTTGGGACTTCTTCATTACTGTCTGGGGGTTGAAGTATGGCAGACTGAAAATCAGATCTTTCTTTCTCAGTCCAAGTATGCCAAAAATCTTGTGGAAAGGTTCAGAATGCAGGATTGCAAACCGGCCACGACTCCTATGGAACCAGGGCTCAAACTTTCAGCACAGTCATCCTCTCCTCTTGTGGATGAAACTTTATTCAGGCAATTAGTGGGCAGTCTCATCTATCTTACTGCTACCAGACCTGACATCAGTTTTGCAGTAAGCTACATTTCTCGCTTTATGTCAGCTCCTAAAGCTGATCATTGGATAGCAGCAAAGCGGGTGCTACGATATGTGCGTGGTACTTCTGATTATGGCCTCTTATATACTCACAGCTCCACTTCTACTCTCAGTGGCTACACTGACTCTGACTGGGCCGGTTCGGTTGATGACCGTAAATCTACAGCTGGGTATGTGTTTAGTCTAGGATCTGGAGCTGTTACTTGGACTAGTAAGAAGCAACAGGTTGTGGCTCTCTCCTCAACAGAAGCAGAGTATCGGGGAGCAGTTAAGGCAGCCTGTGAGGCAGTTTGGCTTCGTCGTATGCTTGCAGATATGCATGTTTTTCAGACAGGGCCTACTTCTTTGTTTTGTGATAATCAGGGAGTGCTCAAACTTGCCAAGAATCCTGTCTTTCATGAACGAACAAAGCATGTGGAAACTCACTGCCACTACATTCGACAGTTGGTTGAAGACGGCTCAGTTCAGTTGCACTATGTTCCCACCACAGAGCAGCCCGCCGATATCTTTACCAAGCCTCTTGGTCCTGATAAATTTGTAAAATTTCGCGGGTCTATTGGTGTTTAAATATAGATTGAGCATTAAGGGAGGGTATTAGAATATATCTCTATATCTCTATTTAGTAATGCTCAGTCTTTTAGATGTTTCTATTCTTATTCTTTTAGCAGTTTCTTAGATGAAACTGTTTGGTTCAATATTCTACATAGAAACCTGATGTTTCTATTCTTGTAAATATCTTTGTATTATCATTGAGCTGTTTGCTCCATGTGAATCAATTCATTGAACATTCTTTTAAAAGGAAAAACAAGACTATTGTGGAAACAGCTAGGGCAATGTTGTATGATCAAGATATGCCCAAAATTCT